>JAUPFT010000001.1:1367500-1767500 GCA_036936625.1 Parnassius smintheus behrii
TTAAAATATATTTTTAACCAGTGTATCCCACGTGTATTTTATAAGCGTATAATCGAAATTTTATGGTTTCATATATCTTTATCATAAAATTACTTATACCTTTCTAAGGTGCGTTTCACATTACACAAATGCATCGATTATCAAGTAGACGTGGATTGCATTCTTGATTATTGGCTGTTAATGATAAAAATAGCTTTACAACCGCAGCTTACCGATCATATTTATATACAATCCGTAAAATAAACCTTTATCATTATTATTCACATAAATGTGCCAATATTTCCTTATTTATGCTAGTGTTTGCTAAAAGTAGGTAAATTATCTTGAGTCCTAAAACGTTTCAATAAATTATTATATCTTTATTTTTTGAAAACCTATTACCATAACTTCATGCTTTTTATAATTGTATTAAATAACCTGTAGAAATCGGCACGCTTGGTCAACGGACGGACATTCTCAGTACGGTCAGGCACGCAGTATAGTTTGTAAAATCGATTTTTATATGCATTATAATAAAATAAAATATAAATTTAGTACATTGCTTTGATTACGTCTGTTTTGAGTAGTGGCAATTTTTTAACGATTAATCGAGACTTTATTCAATTGAATTTATTAATGATGACCCGTACCTAAAAGGCATTTATTACTTAATATAAAAATCAATTGCTACAACTCAAAAACTAAAATAAACCACTACGTTTATCAAGGCTTTAACCATAACTATAATTGATGAGCCTTTTATAACTGTAAATAAAACTTACCACCTCCACTGTATGCTCTCCTATTACGAACGTAATAATTTAGTTTACTTCGACGTTAACACGCGGAAACAAATTTAGCTTATGGTAGGTAGCATGCGAGCCGATCTCGACCGCAGCGCTTACTCCAGGCTCGTGATAACATTATCTGCAGCCTAATGAGCAGTACAGGAAATATAGATATATTATAAACTAGATTAGACACGCTTCCATTGCTAATACTACTTTTACCTTCTCGCTTTGTTGACGGGAAAATGTTTCTTTCTTAGGTAATGGACTCGAACAGGTGTGCTTTTGTAAAATTAAATCAATTAAAAATTAATTAAATAATTTTTTATTAAATTAATTAATTTATTAAATAAAAATTTTACTTCTTAATAATTTGTTTAAAATCTTCTTCACAATGCGTCATATTGCGAAGTTGTAGAAAGACACATCACCATCGGACCACTTGGTTCATCGTTTCCACTATTCATATGCGTAAATATTGAATTCACAAAATCGCACTACATATACTTACGTATCGAAATACATTTCAAACCGATATATAAACAATAATATAGCAGCAGTCATCCGCCGGCGGTCAAGTTCCCGCCAAAACTACGGAAGTCCGGAAAAATGTTTTTGTCTACAATGTTAATATGTACCTCTATTTATAATGTCTGCTTACTCACTTCACCATTACTCTCTATGCTTGCCCGCTAGTAAGATCGAAAATAATTTTATAACTATAAAATAAAACTTAATTAACTATAATCTTATCGATTCAGAAACCACTTTCATATTTTTTTAAATAAAAATATATCTAAACAATATTTATAAAGTTAAATTTATATTAAAAGAAGTTTCTACTTGTACTTTTTTTAGGTATTTGTCATGAATGAAATAAAATGAACGAAATGAGGCGAATGAAAATCGGGTAGGCATTTTACCTACATAAATAAGTTACCTGAACATGGACAAACATGCAGAGTTGAAACAATTAGTAATTATTGTAATGCGTTACCGAGCCGTCTAAATATACATTTGTTAAAACTTCATTCAAACATCAGGAAAAACAAAGAGCAACAATGCATCCGCTTATCTCTTGAGCCGTCTCATTATTAAACAATGTACAACTAATCGCATCGAGCTGTCGAGAAAATTATCGAGCAATTAATATCCAGACTAAGCAACGATACATTGCGCACAATTATCACACAGATACATGTAACTGTTACGTACAAATTAATGGATTTGGGTTAGCAAACAGCGATGGCGACCTGCTATCGACCGGATAGGCGATAACGTTGCCGATAAGGACGCAAGTCGCTTGCATTAACCAACTTCACGTATTGTCACCAACACTTGTTATTGTTTCAAAACTTCTAGGAAGCGATAAGCGATATTGAACTTTGTAAGCAGCTTTGGGCAGCACTTCAAGTTATTTCGATCACGTAGAGCTCCTGTGTAGAAAATATATTAGTGTAATAATTTTCTAACTAAAATATGGTATATCTTTACCTGTTATGCCGTTCATAGTGTTGGCGCCTAAACACTACCACCCCATATCAACCCGTGGCCATCCTCAGTAGTCACAGAGGGAAGTTAAACAGGAAACGGGCACCAGCGTCTTCCTGATAAAACTGCGGTTGCCCATCCACTTGACCAGCGTCACAACCATGGCAAATATCTCCCTATTAGACAATCTACGGTGCAGACCTATGTTCAGCAGTGCAGTTTTTATTGGCCGGACATGACATGAAACGTGATGTAGGTACATCTTTACAAGGTAGGGTTCCTGCCTAAGAATCAGTTTGGGTAGCTAAACTGTCATTGTAGTTATGTCGCCAAGGTACGGTACACCCACCACTGTGTTACGTAACGATGGTGTTGGTGTGTTATGCATTAATCAGCTTTTTATAGCATTGGATGACAAACGAGCACACAGCCCTCCTGCTGGTAAGTGGGTGATGTGGCCCATAGACATCTACATTTATCCTCAATTAAGAATCAAAATGCAAATACCTTGTCACTCCTGAGGACTAAGATGTAATGCCTCGTTTCCAGTAAAAAGGGTCTCCGGTTCTCTACACTCACATAACGAAACACAGCAGCATTACGCTGCCAATTTATGCTGGTATTCTGATGCGTGGTCCTCCCCCGGTCAAGCCAACCCCTTTGTGCTGCAACTATAATATAGCTGCAGGGTGACTACAACTTAAAAAACAGCTCACCAGCTAACTGATTTGTCCAGTAAACCATACACATATTTACTATAAAATAAACATTATCTGATGACCGCGCATGTGAATTTCGTAAGTTTTTTTTTAATAAAATTGATATGACAAACAAACGTACAGTCTAATTTTTCTTATAGAATAAGAATGACAAAGGAGCACACAGTCCACCTGATGGTAAGTGCATGCTGTGGCTTATAGATAATATGTACATTTATCTACCGTTAAGTATCAAAATGCAGATGTGTTGTCAGACTTGGAGACTGTGATGGAATGTCTCGTTTCCAGTGAAAAGGGTCTCCGGTTTTCTACACTCACTATACAAAACACAGCAGCATTAATCTGCTATTTTACGCTGGTATTCTGTCAGAGTGTGGTCATACTCCGGTCGAACCAACCCATTTGTGCGACAATCTTAATATAGCTGCAGGATGGCTCTGCCATGTATAAAATTGTCCACTTGATGGTAAGTGGCCAACTTCAAATAAAGAAGATGCGTTATCACCTCAGTGCTAAGATGAAACCCCTCTCAGCCTATAATTATAATAACTCTATACATTGTAGCAGGATGTAGTCGTATCTCGTAGTGATCCCTTGAGGACTTCATCTCATTAGGTTCTTAGGGATTTATTTTCATATTTTGACGAAACGCTACAAGTTGACTCACTGTAACTCATCGTTTCAAATACGACGACTATTATCTATAACGATAACACGAAGCTGGGATATTCGTCCACGGTGTAAATTTTACAAAAAAAAATTAAAAGAGATATATGAAGGTTGAAGTTTCTTAATGTTTTTCAGCTGACAAACTAGCTGACAGTCCACCTGACGTTATATGGCTACTGCTGCTCATGGATAACTGCGACCCACTAGAGAAATAAAAGCTATACATACCTCTGAGAAGAGATGGAACGCCTCATAGGCTATAACTTTATACTGTATTGTCGACTCCGTGGTACAGTGGCTGAGCAATGAGTTGCTGTGCTGAGGGCCGCGGGTTCGAATCCCGCACAAAACAAGTATTTGTATGGGGGTGACTTAAAAAAAATCAAATGCATAAATTACACAATCAATCCCTTTCTCTCTCCATCTCATCCTCTGAGAAGGAGTACCTCCACAACACTTCTAAGCTGGTTGTCGCTTCACACAAACTGAGGTGACACCGGCTAGCAATAGCGACAGTATAGACCAGCGATAGCTTTACCGATCTCGGTCAGCCGAGAGCCCTACTTCGGCTGTGTGTGACGGCAGTGGGCACACAGATGGCGTCCTGGAGGCGTACGAGGAGGGCCGAGAGTGCGTCAACTGCGGCGCGAACAACACGCCTCTGTGGCGACGCGATGCCACCGGCCACTACCTGTGCAACGCGTGCGGCCTCTACCACAAGATCAACGGCGTGAACCGGCCGCTCGTGAAGCCCAGCAAGCGGCTGGTAAGTCTCATAGCAACACGTAGTAACCCTCTCTCTGCGAACAGGTGCCGACGCGGAACTCCTCACCCGCTTCTATAAGGACGGCTCCGTGCAGAGATGGATGAGTGTGGAAGGCATGGCCAGGGGCATGAAGAAGGTGAGTCGGTGGCGTGTAGACTAGTGCATGCATCCTCACCCCGCTTGACAACGCCCGCACCCCGCACGCGACTCTAACTTTTCTTGTTAATTTTTGCCGAGTAGGGAACTACACGCTACCGCTCCTCACTTCGATAGCGGCGTTGGGTGTCCCGATTGTCCGTGATACAATGTAATTCAAATTCTCGTACACCCTATCCTTTGCTTACCGTTGCTTTTAAATCGGGACATTCGGTGTCACTGTGGCTCCGTTCTATGCGACCGTATGAATGTTGTGCTAGTGTGTGTGTGGTGCCGACGTAAGTTATCGTAGTGTAAGAGTTGTTCTTTGATGTTTTCCGCGAGTAATAGCCGCGAGGAGCGCGTTGTAATGTCGGCGCGAGTGGGCGCTGGGGGCCGAGGCTGAGTCGCCAATGGGGCTCGGCCCCGCCCGCCATTGGACAGTGGCAACACCGGTTTATCTTCCTTTTATCGGGTCGGGCACTTATGTGGGACTAGAGAGTAGTTAATATGGTGACGGAGTCTACTTGCACGTACCTTGACGTCGCGGCGATGTCTGTGAACACCGTTTTCCTGCACGTTAATGTCACCTCTAGACCTAGTCAAAGCATTTTACGTTTGAAATCAACTATCGCCTACATTATTGTACTTATATATACATGTTCCAATGCATGTTACTAACGGTAGAGTTTCCAAAGGTGGCGGTACATTACATCTTTTAATTCAGATTGACAATATTAAATACTTTTTTTATTATTTAACATGTATGTATGGATGTGTGTATAAAATACTTTCAGTGAGACACTGTTTATCAAATCCTTTGCTAAAACTGCGCTAATTTTAAAATGTTCAAAATTTCAACTGATCGTAGATTCAATGATATTCAATCAAATAGAATAATTTTATATTCATAGACCACAAGTGATTCTTATTCAAAGTAATGTTTACTCTGACCTAAAAAGAACCAACAAGAAACCCAGCGGGGCCTTTTGAATTATAATATTTATATTCGCTTTTAAACTTTTAATTGATTAAAAATACTCTCTTTATTTTTTATAATAAACCTAAGGTTCTGGTATTTGAAAAGGACGAAGAGAGAACGAAATGTGAAATATGGGTAAATCAGGAATGTCTAGAACAGGTAAATGAAATTGTATACTTGGGAAGTGCTTTCAGCCGGGATGGAAGATGTGATTTAGATGTGGATAGGTGTGTCGCTGCCGGAAACAAAGTCAATGGTG
Organism: Parnassius smintheus behrii; assembly: GCA_036936625.1. Lineage (NCBI taxonomy): Eukaryota > Metazoa > Arthropoda > Insecta > Lepidoptera > Papilionidae > Parnassius > Parnassius smintheus. Next base: position 1,373,289 of record JAUPFT010000001.1, read on the forward strand.
CCCTGAATGCATTAGTAAAAAGGCAAGGCGTGGTGAAGAGTGCACGCCTTGCAATACATAACGCAGTGTTGGTACCGACTTTGTTATATGGCAGCGAAACCTGGGTATGCCAGAAGAAGCATAAAAGCAAGTTGAATGCAGTGGAGATGCGATCTCTTCGTAAAATGTGTGGCGTTACCATAGCCGACCGAAAGCGAAACGAAGAGATTCGCAATATGGCAGGATTGAAAGATGACCTTATCACAAAAATTGATAGGGGCGTACTCCAATGGTTTGGGCACGTTGAACGAATGAGTGAAGACCGAATGGTGAAGAAAATATATAAAAGGTGTCGAGGTAGACCGAGACTAACTTTCGAAGACCATGTGAGCAAATTGCTCGAAGAGGGGAGGGTCAAGAGTACTCGGATACCTAGACGTGCATGTATGAAGAAGTTAATGAACCTGAAAGAAGCGAAAGAGGTATGTAAGGATCGTGACACTTGGCGATCTGTTCTCTCTGGCTACCCCGTTAGGGATTGTGCGTGACGATAAGTAAGTAAGTAAGTAAGTATTTTTTATAATAATAAGCATCTCAAAATTATCCCAACCGAATTCTGTTTTGCCCCGCGACTTGCAACCGGTTCCATCCGTACTCTAGACCCTTGCGGAACACCGCTCACAAATACACAAAAAAGTCCGTCAATATGTTCTTAAGTCCTTATCTGGTGCATCGAGATTGTAATCATGTGAGAGTGAGACACTAAACAGTCCTTAACACATGTAAATGAGAAAATGTTACAAATTTAGTTTCGTACTAATTGGAGAGTAACAAATGTAAGGGCATTTGAATCCGAAAGAAATAACCAAGGATTTCAAAGCTAAATATTTTCTTTGCCATTACACACTACAAAAAAACAGGCAAAGTACATAATCCTGGTAAAATAACATTTTAATGTACTTAAATCGTTGTAGTACTATATTGACTTTAGTATTTATGGAATTTCTTTAAAAATTTAAATAGGTTACCTACATAGTGACAATTCTTTAATTTATTAGGTACTCTTTTTATTCCCCGACGAAAAAAAGGGGTATTATATCGTTAACGTGTGTACCTGTATATATGTGTAGATACATATGTGTATCTATGTCAAAAAGCTTTTTATTTTAGTACTTTACGGTGACAACGTATCTGCACTTTTAAGCAGGTGTCTATGGACCACAGCATCTACATTGTCATAAGATGGACTGTGGGTTCGTTCGTGACCTTTACTTCTATAGCTTTCGATATTCGAGTTGTCATCGAGGATGGAATCGGCCAGAAAATATCGTGATATGTATGCATTGTTTGTTGTGATAAATTTAAGTAATATTTAGCAGGGTTTTGTATTGTTGTTATCATATCATATCATCATCCTGGATTCCTTTCGTATTTAAATAATTTTTTTCTTGAGACTTATTCTTGACCGGAGATAGATTAATACAATTCTATCAATTAAAATTAAGATCATAGGTACCCTAAAGTCAATTATGAAAAGTTCAGTGATTGTTTTTCCCTTTATTTTGGCACAACCCGTCCTAAAAAAATAACATAAACATAATATTACTTAAAAAGACAAAGAGTGCCCAAACATACCATATTTATTTCACACCAGCGATTCGCCCCGGCTTTGTACGGGTGATTTCTAGATCTCAACGAAAGCGGCACCTACCGGGTCCAATAGTGAACCTAAACCATCCAGGGAGCCATTCAAACACAAACAAAAATTTTCGTAAAAATTGGCCCGGCTGTTTTCAAGTGATGGTCCTTCGTACATGCGGCAATGATTTTTATTTAAATAGATTATTATTATTAGGCCTTTAAATATAAGACTATTGTATTACCTATTTGTTATGCTATACTTACTAAACACTGCAAATACTACATATGTATATTATGTTTAAAATAAGATTAATAAAATGAAGTGCCTGTTCGACCTAGCCCCGCGGTACAAGGGTACCACCTACGTGTGCAGTGCTTGTATTTATTGTCTGTGTGTGTACAGTCAGCAGCGCGGCGGCACGGCCAGTGCTGCACCAACTGCGGCTCGCGCAACACGACGCTGTGGCGCCGGAACAACGACGGTGAGCCCGTGTGCAACGCCTGCGGACTCTACTACAAACTCCATGGTATTAACAGGTAATTTAATTGTTTTTTTATACGTTACAAGTACGCTAGCATTCTAACCACTTGTGCATCGTTAGCCTAGATGGGTTTTTCTGTCAAGAAATTCTCATTAGCTGCCCAGAATCAGGAAAATGCTGGTGTGTCACCCCCATATTTCGGAAAATACGTAAAACCGTTGGTCCACCGCCTGATCTCTCTCCAGTCGTGTCAAATTAACGTCCCAACGTACTACGATAGTGAGAAAGTAGAAAGTGCACTTATGCACGTATGTGCAAGCATAGAATTGCATTGCGCATATAATAGACGTGTGTTACCCAGACCAGTTTTGGTCTGCGACAGTATGCCATATTTCTCAATAGGTGTAGATCTCAGCTTATGTGGCTTACCATAGGGCAAAGACACAACTCCGGAATATTAATTGTTCTTTATTCAATTACAAATGATTCATGTTCGCCTTCTTACTAAGGAATGTCTCCAGTATCTATCTTCATGTCATGATAGGGTTCTTCGATCTTCCTCTAGCAACTAGATTTATACTTCTACACATCTCACTGAGTTCTATGGTAACTCGTATCCTTCACTGTTCAGGCTACACTTCTTTGGAATTCCTTGCCTAATGATGTCAGAAAAGTGCCTAACAACCTAACAAATACTTACTTAAACGTTTAAAAAGCTGGTTAGAGAGCATTTACCGACGAATCATTAGAATTATAATATTGTTAAATAGTCGTATTCATATGTATTTATTACCTTTAAAATAAAGTAAAGTTACAGCCTATATACGTCCCACTGCTGGGCACAGGCCTCCTCTCATTTCTGAGAGGGTATTAGACATCGAAATTTTTTTCTTATTTCTCAGACATCCAGGTTTCCTCATGATGTTTTCCTTCACCGCCGAGCACGTCGTAAATCAGCACTTAAAATTGCAATTAACAATTTCATTAATGCCGGTGGGGGTCGAACCCGGTTTGCTCGTGTACTGTGAAATTTACAGCGAGCGTTAACCATCTCGGCTCTTTCTATCTATTACCTTTGTATTTATGTTAATATACATTTTGCTCTTTAATTTTTTTGCACATTTTTAACTGTTTTTATAATTCTTCTACTTTTAGGAGTATCTGCAGTTTGGCTTATTAATTTCTAATCTAATTTATAACTAATATATGTTAAAGAAAGATTAACCATTAAATTCTCCTAAAAACTGGACTTCCACGCTATGATACCTGTTAAATGTTTCAGTATGTTGTAAAGTGCCGCCGCCCTGATGCTAGAACAAGTTGTGGATGCCCTTATTACCTACATATAGTTATTACACACTATTATACCTACATACAGTTATTACGCACACTATTATACCTACATACAGTTATTACGCACACTATTATACCTACATACAGTTATTACACACACTATTATACCTAAATACAGCTATTACGCACACTTTTATACCCACATACAGTTATTACACACACTATTATACCTACATACAGCTACTACGCACATTATTATACCCGTATACAGTTATTACGCACAATATTATTACATACATACAGTTATTACGCACACTATTATACCTACATACAGTTATTACACACACTATTATACCTACATACAGCTATTACGCACACTATTATACCCACATACAGTTATTACACACACTATTATACCTACATGCAGCTATTATGCCACACTATTATACCTACATACAGTTATTACGCACACTATTATACCTACATACATTTATTACACACACTATTATACCTATATACAGCTATTATGCACACTATTATTCCTACATACAGTTATTAGACACACTATTATACCTACATACAGCTATTATGCACACTATTATACCTACATACAGCTATTATACACCCTATTATACCTACATACAGTTATTACGCACACTATTATACCTACATACAGTTATTACACACACTATTATACCTACATACAGCTATTACGCACACTTTTATACCTACATACATTTATTACACACACTATTATACCTATATACAGCTATTACGCACACTATTATGCATACATACAGTTATTACGCACACTATTATACCTACATACAGTTATTACACACACTATTATACCTACATACAGCTATTACGCACACTATTATACCTACATACAGTTATTACACACACTATTATACCTACATACATCTATTACGCACACTATTATACCTACATGCTATATGCTATCATACCATATAGCATGTAGGTATAATATACTATCATACCCTTTATCCTTTTTTTCTGAAGGAATGCAATAAAGATTTTAAAATAAAAAGAATCGTGCACTATAATCCTGTCCCGCGTAACCTGTCCGCCGTAACCGAAATTCGGTTTCGGCGGACAGGTTCGGTCTTTAGGACATTATTATCTACTGTTATTTATTTGAGTAAATTACTTAAATCTGGTATAAAGAAATTCTAATATTTTTTTTGTACAGCATTCCTTTAATATTTTCTTTAAACGGTGCTTTTATCGCTTACAGACCGTTGGCAATGAGGAAGGACGGCATTCAGACTAGAAAGAGAAAGCCGAAGAAGTCAGCGAACGGTACGAAGCCTCCGCAAGAAACGGTCAAAAAAGATGACCACGGCTCACCGGGAATTGATGGTAAGCAAACAAGAAACATCTAGAACATCCGATACCGGTATTCACAGTTAGCCAGCAGTGAAATAAGAAGAAAGAAGGCTGACCAATGAGCACACATTCCATCTGATGGTAAGTGGTTGCTGTGGCCCATAGACATCTTCATCTATCCTCAAAGTGCAAATAAGTTGTCACCTTGAGGACTAAGATAAAATGCCTCGTTACACGTAAAAAGCGTTTCTGGTTCTCTAAGCAGCAGCAGCATTAAGCTGCTATTTTACACTGGTATTTTGTGATAATCTGAATGACAGGGTGAGAAATTGCGTGATAAGGGATAAATGTGGTATGCAAGATGATGTTGTGACCAGGATTAAGAAAGGAATGCTTCGGTGGTTTGGTCATGTGGAAAAAATGAATGAGGAAAGAGTGACAAAGCAAATTTATATGGCAGATGTGAACGGCCGAGTCGGGAAGGGACGCCCTAGGAAAAAGTTTATCGACCAAATTGGCGATACATGATTAAAACTACTTTTACGGATTTTATCGCGTTTATTTTTACTTTTTATTTTTAATTCCCGACGTTTCGGGCGCTTTCCAGCACCCATGGTCACGGGGGACTGAGATGACTGACGTCCCGATCTCATTGTTAAACCCGGAGTACCTTCAGCTTTTTTAATTATTGTTTATGGTCTATGGTGGAAACGTCGGGAATTAAAAATAAAAAGTAAAAATAAACGCGATAAAATCCGTAAAAGTAGTTTTAATCATGTGTAGTGTTCGCGTAAATATAAGAAATCATTAAATTGGCGATATTTTGAAAATGGGCCACGTTAGAAGTACCCTTAACCGACGAGCATGTATGCGTAGATATATGGATGTGAAGGAGGCGAAAGAGGTGTGTCAGGATCGTGCCAAATGGAAGTCCGTAGTCTCTGCCTACCCCTCTGGGTGACAGGCGTGAGTGTTTATGTATGTATGTATGTATGTATTTTGTGAGAGCGTGGTTCTTCCCTGGTCGAGCCAACTCATTCACGCTACAAACAAAACATAAACCTCGTATAATGTCATAAAATTCACTAATATCTATCCTCGATTACAAATCAAAATGCAGATGCGTTGTCACCCATGAGGACTAAGATGGTATGCCTCGTTTCCAGTAAAAAGGTTCTCCGGTTCTCTACACTCACCATACGAAACACAGCAGCATTAAGCTACTATTTTATGCTGGTACACTGTGAGTGCGCGGTCCTTCCCCGGTCGAGCCGACCCATTCATGCTGCAACTATACCTACACACACACAAGAATACTATAAATTATAGTATTCTATGCCTACTACTAATGTAGCTGCAACATGGCCCCACCATGTATAAATATTGTTACGCGCTCAAATCGGCGCACTAGCGCCATCTAGTCTCGAACCGAAGAACTAAACTTCTTGAAGTTTAAAACTCGAACTCTCGGTACCTTGCGCGTGTTTACTTGAACATTCTGGATATTTTGCTAATTTATATAAATAGGCGCTGCAAGATGCGATCGAGGTAGTATTGAATTGGCGATACGAGCGAAGCTTCGGAGCGGAATTAAGTGAATTAGTGTGTTTAATTATTAGTGTTTTAAGTTTCAATTTGTGTAAAGTAAATTAAAGTGTTAATTTAGGTAATTTTATCGGCAATTTTTATTGTCACGAACCTAAAGCTCGTAACAATTGGTGTCAGAAGTGGGATAAAATCATGCCAATTTTACCTAAGGAGGAAACGGAGGGTGTCCGTACCCGAAGTCAACGCCAGCAGGAGACGGACCAACGAAGATTTGGTGGTGCAACGTCGCAGACGTCGGAGGGCCAGCCACCGGCTGCAGGCCCGTCGGTAGCTCCTACATCTGCAGCACCTGACTAAGGTGCTCTGATGGTGATGCTGCAGGAGCAGGCTCGCCAGCAGGTGGAACAGGTCCGTCAGTTGAAAGAGCAGCTGCAGAGCGGACAGGAGGAACAGGTTCGTCAGTTGAAAGAGCAGCTTCAGAGTGGACAAGAGGAACAGGCCCGCCGACAGGAGGAACAGATGCTCCTCATGAAGGACCTTCATGCTACCTTTGGGAAAGAGATAAGGGAGGTGAAGGATAGGGTTACTCAACATGACAACCGCCTGGTGGAAGCTGACACCCGAATCGAAGAACATGAAACCCGAATCAACCATGTGAACAACCGGGTTGACAACGTGATGGCTGACGTGAAGAAAACGCTGAACGACCTCAAACTTGGGGATGGAACTACAGCTCCCGTAGTAGCTACAACACCTTCGCTACGTGGATTCAAAGTGCCGCCGTTCGACGGGACCTCTTCCTGGTCGGCCTACAAAATCCAGTTCGAGGCCGTCATGGAGGCGAACGGCTGGAATAAAAGCCAAGCCATGACTGCACTCACCCTAGGCCTGCGCGACCAAGCCTTAACTGTGTTGGAAGCTCTCGGTAAGAAAGTGACCTACGAGCAGCTTCTTGAGGCCTTGGAAGCGAGATATGGTGACGCTCATCTGGAACACGTCTTTCGCGCGCAGCTTAAAGATCGCGTGCAGCGCAGCAACGAAAACCTGCAGCAGTGGGCCCTTGAGGTGGAGAAGATGGTTCGAAAAGCATACCAGTCTGTACCTGCGCTCATTGAAGGGAACCTGGTTCAGACATTCATCGACGGCATCCGCGACCTTGAAGTCAGAGCTGCTGTGAGACTCGGGCACCACGACACGCTTGAGAACGCCTTGGCCCATGCACTGAAGGTGGAAGCCGTGCGGCAGGATCATCGTTCCCATCGCATCAGGGAGGTTGCAGCAGATTCAGTTCGCGACCGCAACAGAGGATACAGCCCTAGGTGCTATGGCTGTGGGGAAAAGGGCCATCTTCGATCCAGCTGCTCTAAGCGAACCCTAGAAAGGAAAGGTGATCGGTCTCAGGAGGGTAGTACGGCCAACAGCACCGCCCAGCAGCAGCAGGGAAACGAGTAAAAGCCAGAACTGCGGGGCGGGTGCTGGCTAATGTTAAAAGAGCCCCAAGGATCTCGATCTCACAAACCCACGATGGGAACAGTCTAATCATCAAGGGCGAGGTCAACGGAATGCCGTGTAAACTGACCATAGACACTGGAGCCTCTCGTACGGTTGTTAGTTCCCAACTTATAAGTCAGTTCCTTGGGGACTCCGCATACAACCGAGAACGCATTAATTTGGTAACAGCCACCGGTCAGCGTATACCCGTTCGTGGAGAGAAGGAGATGGAGTTGAAGCTAGGCAACGTGATCTACCTGCATAATGTCATCGTGGCTGGTATAATGGACGACTGCATCCTAGACCTAGACTTTATGAGGAATAATTGTTGTGAGATCGACGTTAAGCAAGGTGTTTTGAAATGTGGACAGGAGGAACTTTTTATGGAAGGTGCTTTACTAGGGAACGTGTACAGCACTAAGAAGATTGTTCTTCCGCCGAGATCGGAAACGATTGTTCCGGTTAGTCTTCCTCGAAACGCTGGGCAAGCTCACCGTTGTGTACTTGTGGAAAGGGTAAACAATGACCTTCCATGGAAAGTAGCTCGAACCTTGGTCAGGACCACTGACATCTCAGGAGTACGTGTGCTGAACCTTTGCGACCGGGAACAGATTATAGAAAAAGGCACACTGATTGGTACTTGTGAGGAAGTGGATTGGTTACGTCGGTGCCAATATATATCGAGTGGGACCCCCAGCAAGGATGCAGAAACGAGAGTGACCACACTTTTGGAAGACTGTCGCAGTATTCTCTCCCCGAACGAATTGGTCAAGGCGAAGAAGTTGTTACTCAAGTACGCCGATGTATTCTCATCAAACGATGCTGACATAGGAAAGACTGGCTTAGTTCAACACAAAATAAACACAGGAGAAGAATTGCCTATCCGTCAGCGGCCAAGAAGATTGCCGGTAGCACGTAAAAAGGAAGTGGAAACCATGATTGAAGGAATGGTGAAGGATGGTGTTATTGAACCTTCCTCTAGTCCATGGTGTTCATCAGTGGTGCTGGTGAAGAAGAAGGATGGCAGCATGCGGTTTTGTGTTGACTACCGCCGTCTGAACGACGTTACGGAGAAGGACAGCTATCCCTTGCCAAGAATTGATGACACGCTGGACATGCTTACAGGAGTAAAGCGGTTTAGCACGCTGGATCTAAAAAGTGGCTACTGGCAAGTTGAAATTGACCCTAAGGACAAGGAGAAAACTGCGTTCTCGACGGGAAAGGGTCTGTGGCAATTTAAAGTAATGCCGTTTGGGTTGTGCAATGCTCCAGCAACGTTTGAAAGGCTGATGGAACTTGTACTTACCGGGCTAATTGGCGATGCCTGTCTGGTCTACTTGGATGACATCATCATCGTAGGCCGTACGTTTGAGGAACACCTTCAAAACCTGGAACGCGTGCTCATGAAGATTCAGAGTGCCAACCTCAAGTTGAGCCCGAAGAAATGTTCACTATTCCAACGGCAAGTTAACTTTTTGGGGTTTGTAGTATCGAAAGAAGGCATCCGCACAGATCCAGAGAAAATCGCCGCTGTCAAGGATTGGCCGGTTCCAAAAGACAAGACGCAGGTTAGAGCATTTTTGGGTTTGTGCTCCTATTACCGGCGATTTGTGAGGAACTTTGCAGATATAGCCAAACCTCTGCACAAGCTAACCTAGGAGAAGCGACATTTCTGCTGGGATGAAAGTTGCAATATCGCATTCCAGGAGCTCAAGGACCGTCTGTGCAAAACACCTATTTTGGGATACCCTGATGCAAGCAAAGAATTTATAGTTGACACAGACGCAAGTGATATAGGACTTGGCGGTGTGTTATCTCAACGTAATGGTGACCAAGAGGTCGTGATAGCGTACTTCAGCAAGTCGTTGTCAAAACCGGAAAGGAACTACTGTGTCACAAGACGCGAATTGCTAGCTGTGGTAAAGTCGTTGCAGCATTTTAGCAAATACCTTCTGGGGCGAAAATTTCACTTACGAACTGACCATGCTGCACTAAAATGGCTATTGCAGTTTAAAAATCCAGAAGGACAAGTTGCGAGGTGGATTGAACTACTGCAGGAATACGACTTTGAGATCGAACATCGCAACGGGAAATCTAATGGCAACGCAGATGCATTGTCAAGAAGACCTTGTCCTGAAGATTGCAAACATTGTATTAGGCAAGAGAGTAAGGAAGTGGTATCCGTGAGGATGCTCAGGGCAGACCACCTCAGCAACGAGTGGAAGGACAGCTTACAACGTGCACAGCAGGAAGATCCGGACATCAAGCCGATCCTGGAATGGATGAAGGCCAGTGCTCCCAAGCCCAAGTGGAGCGACGTCTCAGCGATGAGTTCGACCACTAAAAGCTATTGGGCCCAGTGGGACAGCTTGCTGCTTCAGGATGGAGTTCTGTGCCGTAAATGGGAAAATGTTAGGGGAGACAGCTGTCATTTGCAAATGGTTGTCCCTAAAGCTAAAGTACCGGATGTTCTACAGCTGTACCATAATCATTGTTCCGGAGGCCATCTGGGAGTTAAACGAACTCTACTGAAGATCCGAGAACGGTTTTATTGGGTCCACTGTCGAAACGATGTCGAGGACTGGTGTCGTAAATGTACGAGTTGTGCGGCTGTAAAGGGACCTCAGACTCGTAGTAGAGGTGCATTGAAGTTGTACAATGTTGGTGCACCATGGGAGAGAATAGCCATTGACGTGGCGGGGCCGTTTCCGGAGAGTGAAAGCGGTAACAAGTATTTCATGGTTGTGATGGATTACTTCACTAAGTGGCCAGACGTCTTCGCCATTCCAAATCAAGAAGCTTCAACAGTTGCTGATAAGCAAGTTCATGAAGTCTTCTGTCGTTTTGGTGTACCTTTAGAGATTCACAGCGATCAAGGAAGGAATTTTGAGTCTCAAATATTCCAGGAAACTTGCCGAGTTATGGATACTCATAAAACAAGAACGACTTCTTATCACTCGCAATCTGATGGAATGGTAGAACGATTTAATCAGACATTGGAGAGGTACCTAGCAAAAGTTGTAGACAATCGGCAACGAGATTGGGACAAGCACATACAACCGTTTTTGTTGTCATATCGAAGCGCTGTTCACGAAAGTACAGCAGTGACACCAGCTTTCGCAAACTTTGGAAGAGAATTACGGCTGCCTGCAGACCTGATCACCGGGATACCACCTGATGCTCCACGCAGTATAACCGATTATGCAAATGACTTGCGGAACAAAATGAATGATGTTTATGAGCACGTCAGACAATCGGGCCAGCAAATGTCTGAAAAGATGAAAACCCGGTATGATCGCAAAATGAACAACAAAGGGTTCGACGAAGGTTCACTTGTGTGGTTGCACAATCCAGTCCGCAGCAAAGGGAAATTTCCTAAGCTTCAAGCTAAATGGGACGGCCCGTACCGGATTGTGACCAGGATCAACGATGTAACCTACCGGATACAGAAAGGCGCAAGAGGGACTCCTAAGATCGTCCATGTGGATCGCCTAGCGCGTTATTATGGGGCTGATAATGCTCGGGACGAGCATGTCTTAGGTGGGGGCAGTGTTACGCGCTCAAATCGGCGCACTAGCGCCATCTAGTCTCGAACCGAAGAACTAAACTTCTTGAAGTTTAAAACTCGAACTCTCGGTACCTTGCGCGTGTTTACTTGAACATTCTGGATATTTTGCTAATTTATATCAATAGGCGCTGCAAGATGCGATCGAGGCAGAGTTGAACTCGGCGACACAAGCGAAGCGTCGGAGCGGAATTAAGTGAATTAGTGTGTTTAATTATTAGTGTTTTAAGTTTCAATTTGTGTAAAGTAAATTAAAGTGTTAATTTAGGTAATTTTATCGGCAATTTTTATTGTCACGAACCTCAAGCTCGTAACAATATAATTAATCAAATATAATACGAATATAATTTATTCATTTCTAAATTAATTAATTAGGTAGTTAATGTAAAATATAACTAATTTCAGAAATAAACAAAAAATAACATCCTTTTTTCTAACATTTTTTTTCAAGAAACAACTTACTTTTTTTCTTATAAAAGATGGGGCAATCGAGAATACGGCTCACCTGATGTAAAGTATCCACCGCCGCCCATGAACAACTGCAACACCAGGGGAATCGCAGGTGCGTTGCCGGCCTTTTAAGAACAGTATGCTCTTTCTTAAAAGTCCCTAAGACATCGATTCGGAAAAATCCTTTGAGTATTAAACCAATTAGTTGAAAAATCGCTGGTAGTAGTCGATTCCACAAGTTAGTTGTGCGAGAAAGAAAGCTCCTACTTACCTTCTTCTCCTACTAGCTTTAAGTAATAATGAAGAAATCGCACAGTGGTGGGCCACCAGTTATCCAGATGGCATGGATGGTATCGCAAGTTTGTCGCGATATGCGATGGTGAAATTGAGCGGCCGGAATTAGTCCAAACAATTCCTCAGGGCACTCCCCGAGGTAGATGAGGTTAGTTTGTTTAGTTTAGTTTGCAACGGGCTGTTTTCCGCAACTCCACGTCTCTGCGCGTATTTTGCGTGTGGGCAGGAATAATGTGATTATTCGAGCCATGAGATCTCCCCGAAGAAGCTCAACAGTCCCTTGATGTTGCATGCAACTTCGGGGAGTGATCCCGGCGTGCCGAGATGTTTAGCCCTGTACGTAGCGACCTCCGGACATTTCAGTAGCACGTGGGCCGCCGTTTCTTCCTCCCCCATACATGCCCTGCACAGGGGACTATCTGTAACACCTATAGTAAATAAATGTTTGTTAAAGGTGCCATGTCCTGTGATAGCACTAGTTACTATCCTTATCTGCGGCTTGTTCAGTCTCATTAGAACTTTGGTTAAGCGACTGTTTATTACAGGTAGGGCCTCCCTAGCTTGTCTACAGTCTGTTAGATTTTTCCAAAGCTGAGCGTGTTGATTAGTGAAGTGTCTACGTACCATTGAACGAACGTTACCAAAGGGGATTGGTATGATTGGTTCCGGCCCTATAGTGGCCAGAGCCGATCCTCTTCTGGCCAGTTCGTCCGCTGCATCGTTGCCTCTGGATCCACTGTGTCCCTTTATCCATTGTAGAGTCACATTGTTGTTTTTACATACCTCATTTAATCGTTGATGGCATTCATATATTAGTCCCGAGTTCACCCCATTGCAACTCAGAGCTTGTAGTACCGCCCTACTGTCGGTCAGTATTCTGATGGGGAAGTCATTAACCTTCCTAGCATCTATTGCTATGGCCGCTTGAATGATACCCATACATTCCGCCTGAAAGACCGTGTTATAGGTACTCAGCGGTGTGCATATGTGAATATTGAGGTCTTCAGAGAAAGCTCCAGAACCTACACCTTCCTTTGTTTTAGAACCATCGGTGAAAATTCTAAGCTCTTTTGGGCTTAATCCTTCCGGCTGGTTGTTTTCATTTAATTGTATCTTGTATTTCTTATCGAAAACAAATTGTTTAGGAATCCTATCGTATTTGGCTTGTAGGATAGGAATTGCTGAGTAGATTCTATCAATTATGCCTGTATGAGGGACACTATTCTTACTCCAAAGATTTAGGGTCTTGAGTCTGATGGCAGCTAAAGTCGCTTCTTGTTGTATATGTAGATGAAGCGGAGTTAGCTCCAGCATCGCTTCCAAGGCTGCTGTTGGCGTAGTTCTTATGCAGCCTGTGGCAGCCATACATGCCAGTCTCTGGTAGCGCTGAAGCTTCTTAATTGTGGTGGCTTCATTGGTCTTGGTCCACCATACCAGAGCGCCGTATGTGATCATGGGCCGGATTACAGTTTTGTAAAGCCACAGTATGATTTTTGGCGTCAGTCCCCATCTTTTGCCAATCATGTTTCTGCATTGCCAGAAAGTTATACTAGCTTTGTTGATTTTGTTTTCTATGTTTTTATTCCAGTTAAGTTTGCTATCCAAAGTAAGACCTAAATATTTTACCTCAGAGGATAGCTGGAGTTTTGTGCTGAAAAGACTTGGAAGGTGATAGTTATTCAGCATCCGTTTTTGTGTGAACATTACTAAAACCGTTTTATTTGGATTGACGGTTAAGTCGTATTCCCTGCACCATCTCTCCACTATACGGAGAGCCGCTTGGGTCAGGTCGCACACTATGCTAGCTGTCTTTCCCGAGACCAGTATAGTCAGGTCATCAGCATAACCTACTGTATAAAAGTGATTAGTATTTAATTTGCTGATGAGTTCATTAATGACCATATTCCACAGGAGAGGTGAGAGGACCCCACCCTGCGGGCAACCTTTCTTAATTAGGATTGGTTGAGATTCACCAGCAATCTTTATTATTCGTGTACTGAGCATGTAAACTATCCAGTCAATCAGTGCCGGTTCAACTTTATGTCTACTGAGTGCACCTTTTATGCTGGAGAAGTTTGTTCTGTCAAAAGCACCTTCTATATCTATGAAGGAACCTAGACATATTTCTTTGTTTTGGATGGCCCCTTCAATCTTAGTAATTACCTGATGAAGTGCCGATTCTGTTGATTTGCCTAGACTGTAGGCGTGTTGCTTGTCGTGTAGTGGTAGATGAGGTTATTAAACTTATAATAAAATAATATGTTTTATTATAGAAAAAATGCATGTTTCTCTAGTCAATCAAAGATTTGATTTTGTGAAAAATAATTAAAAATGAAAAACATTTAATACGTTTTTTTTTAAATTTAGTGATACGTAAATTTGTATATTATTAACGTCAATATTAGCAAAGCTTTTTTTCTCATATTTCATATTGCACGTACATATTTTTATTGACAACCACCACCATTTGTTATAAAAACCTAGGGCACCAAAATGTTAAATTTGTCACTGACCACCAGTAAAATTACAGTACGTAAAGCAAACTGGGTTCAATTCTCGCCAGCACCGCTGGTGATTGCTATTGAAAGAACTGATTTAAATTTGACTCAGTGGTTAAAGCATAAATATGATAGACATCTTATATAAGGAAAAAAAATTATTAATTATCGTTAGTCGTTTTTTTATAGAATAAGGGTTGAGAAACGAGCAAACAGTCCACCGGGTGGTAAGTGGATGCTGTGGCAAATAGGCATGTACATTAATCCTCGATTAAGAATCAAAATATATGCGTTGCCACCCCTGAAGAATAATAAAAAAAGGATCCTCGGTTCTTTACACTCACCATACGAAACCGCAACATTAAGCTGCTATTTTACACTGATATTCTGAAAGAGCGTGTGCCTACCCGTATCGATCAGATCTATTCGTGCTACAATCGTAATACAGCTGCATGGTGGCTCCAGCACGTTAAGTATAACGTGTCCCAAAGCGGGCTAATATACATGTTGATTATGATGATAGGCGATTATTCAGTAGGTACCTATTAATAAAGGTACGTGACATTACTACTGGGGGTTAATTACAGCTGATAAGAAATAAACGATCGTACATAATTATCTAGATTTGTTTAAAGTTTAATAGTAGAAATTAAATTGAATTTATCTTTAAAGTTAAGGTGAAATAATAATATGGAATTTGTCTACTAAAAGGTCTGTTTGTAATGTCAAAATAACAGCTTTTACTAAATAATGCATATGGCTGCCTATCTGTCATAGACGTACAAAATTTACTATAAGTTTGTATGGCCATTTATTATTATTTTACATTACATTTTACAACCTTATTACCTACTATAATAATTACAAAGACGAGAAATTGGCGGAGATAATTAAAGGTGACGATCATGCTTTTAATCGTACCAAATTAGTTTACAGTCGACCTGATGGTAAGTGGATGATGTGCCCCATAGAAATCTACATCTAACCTCGATTAAAAATCAAATTGCATGCATTGTCACCCTATACTAAGATGAAATGCCTCGTTTCAAATAAAAAAGGGATCTCCGGTTTTCTACACTCACGAACGAAACACAGTAGTATCGAGCTTCTACTGTACACATATATGTACATATATATGAAATCTTCAATCTTCAAAATTAGTAGAGATGGGCCCAATGTTCGTTTCGTATTCATTTCTATTACTTGACTGACTGATGAAGAGCTATGGTAGGTATCACTTCTATTTGAACACGACTGTAGTTATTTATTCACCACACAGGCATTATACATTATTGAGTTATAAGAAAATGATTATATTTTAATCGGATGACCACATTACACTAACTTACGCTATATTATAACAATTGCTTTTACAGAGGTGAAAGCGAACGCGGCAGAGGTGTCACTGGCAGCGGGCACGAGTGGGAGCGGGCGCGCGCGCGAGTCCGTGAGCACGGCGGCACACACGCACTCACACGCTCACGTGCACGTTCCCGCCCACGCGCACGCTTCCGCCCACGCTCCCGCCCACGCGCACGCACACGGCCAGCAGTACGGGCTGGGCGTGGCGCCCGCCTTCCTGTCCAGCCCGTCGCTGTTCAATATCAAGAGCGAGCCCAGCGCGCCTTACGACGGCTACGCGCACACCGCACCCTACCCGCAGCAGCACTACCTCCACGCGTTACAGGTACGCTACATCTTCTAAATCATCATCATATACCCTCACGCCTGTCACCCAGGAGTAGGCAGAGACTACGGACTTCCATTTGGCACGGTCCTGACCTCTATCGCCTCCTTTACATCCATATATCTACGCATACATGCTCGTCGATTAAGGGTACTCTTAATTTGGCCCATTTTCAATATATCCCCAACTTGATCGATAAACTTTCGTCTAGAGCGTCCCTTCCCAACTTATCCGACTGCTCTAGGATTGTAATGTTTTTGAGAGTATGTGTATACTCATAACCTCATAAGTATATACCTATAGGTAGTGGTCGTAATCGCAATTTTTGACCATAAAGTCCTGGGTCAGACCAAAACCAGTTGTTGGATTTTTATGTCAAGAAATTCTCAGTAACGGCCCGCAGTTGGAAGTTGGCAATATTTCACCCCCGTGCCTTGGAAAGCACTGAAAGCCATTAGTCCTGCGTCTGATCTCTCCGATCGTGTCGGATTACCGCCTATCGGTCTGTGAAAGTGAGGAAATAGAAAGTTACACTTATAGTTGCGCGTACACTCGGGTACTACAATGTGACTGAAACACCGTCTGGAAGTCGTTATTATTATGCATTTATATCTATTTTCTTGGCACGCTCAGTAACCTAAACGGCTTGATGGATTTTAGAAGTGTCGTTAGTTTGATCTTAATTGTGGGAGTAACAAAGGCTACAATTTTTTTTTCTTCTTTTTAGTAAACATTTTTACGCAATCGGGTTTTTATTATTACGTTTTAACATTAAAGCTGTTGCTTGTAAATAATAAAAATGATAAAACGAGCACACAGTCCACTTGATAGTAAGTGGATGTGTGGCCCTAGACATCACCATTGAGTGTATATATTATGTGTAAATTATGCCATCAAAAACATAACTTGTAAAAAAAACAAATCTCGCAACTCAGTTCTTCTACCATAAAGAGTTGTGAGATCCATGTAATACCAAGTCTTTTAATTTATTCAGTCCCTACTTAAGGGTCCTTCTGCCTTAAGTTATTTCGTACTTAGTTAACCTAACAACATTTTATAGTGACCATATCAATATTAAAAATCTTTTATGTTTTAAAGAAATAGATTAACGATCATCATCAGTCGTTACTCATTAATATCATCACTTTTCCATTACCGCCACAGCCCATTAGTCCATTTGCTGAACTTGGACCTACCCAATAGGTTGCGTCATAGGAGGATTATTTACCACAGTTACATGATACGGAGGCACCCAATGGTTAATCTTACACCGCCACTACAACACTTTTATTTATTAGTTATCATTATCATATTATACACTTATTATGTTAGTACCCGGTTGACCGAGCAAAGCTTTTTTTCGCTCGTTTTTTTTTTTAATTCGTCTGTTTTGGAAATTATATTTAGATACAAATTACATACTGATGAAATACGAATAATATTTTTTGATCTTAGCGACATAATAAATTTTCGTGTTTTTAAAAAATACTAAAAAAAGGGTTCGAAAAAATAGATTTTCTCAAAAAAGAAAGGAACTTGAAAAAAAAATTTAAAAAGTCGGTCAGTCGATCTGGGCTCGAACCATGGTATTACGATTTTGTGACCGCCCATTATACAAATTAAACTATTTGTAATCATTAATACACTGTCAAAATTTACCTTCTTATTCTAACGATATTGTAGCAGTATTTCATTGCCTAAAAACACGGACAAAAAGACATTTACTAAAAATAAATCCTAGCTAGATCGATTTATTGCCCCCGAAACTCCCTGCACACAAATTTTATGAAAATGGTTGGAGCCGTATCCGAGATTCCGATTATACACATATATATATATATATATATATATATATATATATATATATATATATATATATATATATATATATATATATACATCACGATATTGATTCTACGTCCTTTCATTTCGCATTATTATAGCGTCCACCACTTGTAGGCAATTTTTGAAAACTATGACAGCGTATATTGGTCCATTAAACAAATTCAAAGATAGTGTTCAACTCATTTTTTTGAATATTTAGTATATGTCGATATACAAATATACGTATATTGCCAGACGCAGGGAAACCAATCGGGACTCCCTTCCATATTACCAATTATTCAGAATCCCCGTAATATACATAGTTTTTAATTCATTCTCCTGCTTATCGCAATTTCTTTGTATAGTGCGACGTTGCCACTCTTATTAGTTATTCTGTTTTGTAATATTTTATTTATAGGTGATATTTTGTTTAATGTAGAACTATAAAATTTATTGAATATAACCGCAAAATTTTAATTGACTATATAATTTAATTTTAACACATTATAATGTGAATAATTATCAGAAATTTTCATTTTAATAATAAAATAAAAAATATTTTGTATTCAATTATTACTTTTCACACCGGCAGGAAGAATATTGCAGTATTTTTGTTAAATTGTTAAGACCTATTGTAACCCATATATTGCCAACGAATAAATGAACTTGAATTTAAATTTGAATTTCTCTACACTCACCATACAAAACACAGCAGCGATTTTACTCTGGCATTCTGTGAGAACGTAGTGCTTCCCCGGTCGAGTCGAATCATCTTTACGTCAAATTAAAAATATATTTGATTCGTTTAGCACGAATAATATAGTTTTTATCATTCTGGTTCAGATTAGATTTAATTTTAGTCACTTAAGTTTCGTATATTGTGCAAAATAATGAAATAAATGTACAGAATGTGCAATGTGAAATTGAGAAAATATAATTTTTGTCTACGGCAAAAAAAAATTGACTATGTATCATGATTAATTTACCAACTAGTTATTCGTTGAGTCAATACAAAAAATATCAAAAATTGCCGAGCCGTGATAAATTATAGATTGAATATATTATTATTTACTTTAATTGTAAATACGTACTGATGTAAAATGAAACAAATATTGAGATCAAATAAAACGTTTATTGAACAAGCATCTTCTTTCAAACATTTGTTCAATGAAGTAGATACTTAGAATAAAGATTTATAATAAGGAACATAATTAACACAATTTGGCACTTGAAATAACATAGGTAGTAATTTAGAGCAAAACTTTTGACGCACACAGTGCCCCAAAAACCGCTACAAACGGCAACATTAATTAAAAAAGAAATAAGAAAGGTGTTCTAAGCGTTTTATCATTTCTAGAATTATGTAATGTGAAAAAACTGTTCTAGAAAAGTGACTATTTTACACCGCATGGCATCCCTACACTGAAATATAAAAACAATAGCGAAAAATGTCATTAAAGCAATGGTCATTAAAGTGTGTTTTATACACAAGGAATTAAAATATAAATATATTCATGGTTATATGGACGTCAAATATCGAGCGGTATGAAACTTTACCGATAATCTGACGTCCACATATAAAAATATAACAAAATTCAAAAGTATGGACGTTAAATATCATTCTGTACGAATGTTTTAGGATATTCGAACGTCCGTATTATTATATGTAGCTAAATCTAAGGACACGTAAAGAAATTTGAAAGTAAAAATAGCACTGAGTACAGTATAAACCGACAAAAAATACCAAAATATACCTTGAGCACTAAATAAATAAGTAATCAACATAAATAAATAGTAAAACGCAATAATCAACAACATTGGACATCAGATATCAAAGAAATGGATGTCAAATAAAACTTTGTGAGAATATTTTAGGATATTCTTACGGCCGTATATGGGTAAATACTCAACTATACATTAATCAACTTAAACAAGTTTAACTGAAACTTAAATGCAAGCAAACAAGCGTGGAAAGTTCTTAATGTGCGTAGGTCACAGTACGGACGCCAAATAAAGCACGATATGCATGTTTTTTAGTAATATAGCGTCCAATATGAATAAAAATTATAATTGTATTTCAACTAAATGCAAAACCAAACATATCATAATTTAACAAAAATAGGCTTTCACAAAATAAAATCAAGTTAAGTAGATAGTAATTTCTTACAGATTAGGTACAATAGTCGCACTCATCCTTAAGATAGTGATCATAAACAGTAAACTCGCAGTGAGAGCACCAAAACTCAACACGATCAAGTAAATAAATTATATTTTCGGAGTTATTCATGTCAGCAAAATTATGCCACGGTCTGTTGTAGGAATTAACAAATCTTTGGCAACTAATCCAGTAAAACCTTTTATTAAAATGAATTTCTTCCCAAGGCCATATTAGGTTATTAGTCAGAATATAACAAAACAAACTTCTATTTAAAAACCTGTCAATATCTACAATTAACTCCATCTTTTTGTACTCAATCAGAAGGTAATTTATACTCAAACAGAATTATGGGTTGCTTACGACATAACAAAAGTTCTTATAGGCAGTTTAGTACTGTACAGTACATAAATGTAAAATGTAAAAATATAGTGCAGCATGACGTAAACCGATAATATAAGTTACTGAGATCCCTTCATCAGCTATGAAAAAAGCTTATGACCTTAAGACCGCACCCAAATCGGTTCACCTCTTTAGGAGCTACGGTGTCACAGACAGGCAGCCACACAGACAAACATTCACATAAAACTTATAACAATCCTCTTTTTACGTCTATTATTCATGGATCCAATCAATCATTAAATTCGATAAGGTTGGACTAAGAGAGCGAGATGGAATTTTGACAACCAGCAATGTTTTAAAAACAAAATACGAAACTAAACAAAAATACCACAGTAATTCGTAGGAGAATTCCCGAATATGGCTATTTGTTGTTTGTATAGGCATTTTGGACGAAGACTTTTATTTTTAACCAGTCTTTGTTGTGCAGAATTTCAGTATGTTGACTACGAAGTTCCTCGCACTCATGGCGTTTTGGCGGTTGTTTATTTTTAATATGTTTGCTAAAAAACTTTTTAACTATACTTTTCTGTTCTGTGGTCCAAGGAACAAGGTTTCGTTTTTTCTTTGTTTTAATATGTGTAGCATTGGTAGCATCGCTAAGTAGAGTTGACTGCGGAGTAAGGACAGGGTTATCGTCTGTGAACTCCGTTTCTTTTGATTTTTCAGTTGGTAATGCAGCATCGTAATCTATTAATTCATCACTGTCGTAATTATCGTGGCCCTGTGCGTTTTCTAGTAAATCTTGTTCTAAATCTAAGTTTATGTCATCCAAACATTTGCTTCTATAAGAGTCTGCTTTGCCACTCTCCATGAGCAGCAGTAGTTTTGATAGTTTGGCCGTCTGATACACGTCATCGGGTAATCTATAGTTTTGTCTGTGGACAGCCTGTGTGTGCCCCATAAAGTTAGCTATTTGTTCAATGTCTGATTCTTTAAGGTTAAACATCTGAGTCAACGTAGTCAAATGTTTGCGTAGCTTAGTCGTAGTAATAGCTGCAGGATTTCGAGCTCCACTTGCAGTGGCATACTTTTTCAAGACCTTATAACCACATAATGTACTTTCAGATCCGGGTTTTGCAAACAAAAAGTCGTTTTTTTCACATATGTAATTACGTCTCACAGAGATAAGCAAATTGATGTCACTTTGGACTTCGTCAGTCAACAGAACGGGCACACCTCGACCTCTTTTACCCGTATAACAATACGCTTAAAACTATTTACCAACACTTTTTCCGCACTTGAAATAGCTCGGTCAAATTCCTCATATGCGCTTTTGTCATTGCTGCTCTCTTGGTAGATGCTGAGTGGGAGACGTTGCAGTTCACCAGGCCGACGTCTGTTGAGAAGAAGAACGCGGCAGTAAACTGTCTCTGTTAGAGTGTTGTACGCTTCAATATTGCTAGTTTCGGATTCTATTAACTTAGATGCTGCAGACTTAGATTTTTCGCAAAGATAATTTTTAAGGAGTTTTAAGTCTTTCGCAAGAGGAACAATTGTAATTTTATTCCATTTTTTTAAGTTTAAGTCATTGCAGGCCTGGCTTGAAACATCAAACTTCCAATTAGTCTTGATGAGATGAATTAGCGTCTTTAGATCAGCCTCTACTGCAGCAGTTTCCACACTGCTGCCTGATTTTAATGTAGTCATTATGGCTATGTTGCAACACTGTTTTAGGCTAGTGCTGATGTTCATGGCATATGTTGGAGCACCATAGCGATCTGTTTTACAATTGTAACTTGATACTTTTTTAGTTGCAGTAACAATTAGATCATTGTTTTGAGGTTTCAAACAATCCATCAAATTTTTAAGTGACGGTTTCAGCGTCTTCAATTCTAGAAACAATTTAGCCAATTCTCTCATTTTTCGCGATGTAACGTTTACGAAGTGTTTTTCTCGATGAATCCTTAAATATTGGGCTCCAAACGCACAGATTAACGTGTCTCTTTTAGCTTCTAGTGATATTTTGTCAGGTCTCATTTTTGGAAATACCTCATCTTTAAGTTTTTTGTCAATATTTAGGTTGCGTAACATAAAATTTTGAGACTGAACTTGAGTGTTGGCGGTATCGGATAACGGTTGACATGTCTTCTTATGTTTCCACAATTGTTTCCTAGAGTAGAAGCCTAAACATTTTTCACATGGTAAGTAATCGATGTGTGGATAAACATTACTCTTTTTCATAGGTTTAACACATTTTATAACATTCCGAATATAGTTTCCTCTTTTGCGTAAGTTGGTTATTAGGTTTTTGCGTACGCAACTTTTCGTAGGATGAGAGATAATATTTTGTACTTCGGGTTCCGTACAATGATTCAGCAATAGATGTCTCGCAAAATTTAGCACATCGACCTCACAAAAAAACAATAATCCCTGGCTCTGGTTCTTTTCAACTCTTTCGTCTTTTGGCAACTTGTCAAATCCTAAAAGAGAACATTTCAATGAATTACAGAATAAATTTGCTTTATGAATTATCAACATTTTCACATCTGGTAACGTTCTGTAATTCTTGCCGCACGATAACATACGGTACAGTAACGTGCATTAATTACAGGACGTTACCGGAATGTCTCAAGAAGCACTTAGGCTCTCGTGATTGTATTTTGTTACAATAAGTGTCTAGAGGGATAGGCATTCTAAAATTAAAGGTGAGGCATCCTTTTTAGTCACAAATTAAATAGTTATCTCCCTAAGAATCCTCAAAATTAATATTTATGCCCAACATTTTTTTAACAACATGAACATTGTATAGTTTTAATTGATTTGAATAAAAAAATCAGAAAGTTATCTTCAAGATTTGATGTGAAACAAAAAAAGAAATATTTCTGTCGCGTAGCGAAACTAAAGCTTCATATTCCTGATTTATGTTCATATTGTGAAATAAATATATTCATGAGCATACATTGTTGATTATTGCAGCTTCATGGTTTCAGAATTTAAGTAATAAAGAAAAGATCTCACCTGGGGTTCCTCTAAGCTACGACGTCTAAGACACAATTGCTGATTTTGATGTGTCTTATTCAATACTTCTTCCGTTTCTTCAGTATAACTTGTGATACTGGAGGATTTCTCGAATGCAGAAATGTACGTTGGATCTTTGTCAGAGTCGTCAAACTCAGAGCTATTGTCATTAGAAAAATTAGGAATGCCATCATTGGAAGCGCCACCTGACGTAGTAGGTACTGAGTCTTGTATCTGAGTGGTATGGTCTTGTGATAATGATTGGCTTGTTATTGTGTGATTTTTTGTGAGATTACATTCATTAGGATTACTTAGTGTTACATGCATTTGGTACGGAGATTGTTCCAATACGTTTGATAAGGACTGGTTAGTTATAGTAAGACACGATTGACCACTTTCACTATGCATTGGGTTCTGAGGTTGTTCCAACACATTTAAATAATCAGAATTTTGGATAACTGAATTATTACTGTTATCAGCCAGAATGTTTGCGTTCGCTTCGATAATAACGTTGCTGTCAGCATCTAGCAGAGGAGGACTAGAAGTTGCAACTGAATCTGACAACAAAGTATTCCGCGGTGTCTCGATGTCAGTCATTGGTCTTTGATCTGGCAAGCATGTTTCGTTATAGTTCGAATCCGAGTCATCAGCATCATTCGTTATATCATCCATCAGAGTATCCGTCAAGTCGTTATTTAAATTTGAACTATTTGCAGTATCGTCGTCCGTAGACGGTAGATATGTTTCATCCCTATGTTTCTCATTATCAATTATATCAAATGAATCATCAATGCTAGTATTTGGCGGTGCGTATGATGGGAGATTACGTCTGGATCTCTGTAAAATAAAATGAATTAGACAATGAGACATCACACACATCGATCTGATGCCGAGATAATGTAGTGTATGTAGGTATATACACGATAGCCTATAATATCCTTGATCTTGGGTCAAAAATATCCAAGCCGGAGTCTTTCATGGATATCTCGTTGTAAAGTCGACACATTCTTATTATCGGGTTGTAAAAAGAAGTATTATTCTTGTAAGTCTGCAGGTAAAATGTCTTGCTAGGAATTCGGGGATTGCGCTTTGTAATTAAGTTTAATTTACTTAAGAGGTAACCGGAATCGATCTCATTGTGGAGAATTTTATGTAAATATATAAGGTCATATTCCTTACGGCGAATAAGTAAAGAGGTCATTTTAAATTTGTCGAGTCTCTCACTATAACCGACAAGACTGCGACCAAGACCACATTTGTAGCTAAGTATTCTAAGGGTTCTTTTTTGGACGCTTTCTATACTATCCGAATGCACCGTGTAGCAGGGAGACCATTATAACATTAAGTAGCTTAAGCACTTGTGTTACGGAAATCAGAATCAACGAAGCTATTACAAATAAATACATAATAAATATATTACACCCAGATACAGAACAAACACAATGTTCATCACTAAGTGTTTGTCCTGGGCGGGGATCGAACCCACGACCCCTGGCTCAGAAGGTAAGAGACTACCCTTGGTCCAACGGGCCAGTAAGTATAACATTTATGTACCTTTTAGAAAAGCGTATGACCATAAATAAAAATAGGCTACTTACTAATGACATTCTTCTTAGATTCACGTAATAAGAAGCATCCCTTTGTTTTCGAGATTCAGTTGGAGTTGTAGCATCTGAAATAATCTATTAGATTAGGTATATAGTTTGTTGCCAAAAGAATAAATAAATATGCTATCGGTAATCTGTATAAACCGAGATTATATACCCAGGCAATGTACAACATACCTAAAAGGTAAACTGAAATATTATTCATTTTGTACTTTGCCTAGGTAGATCGGTACTGGCTTCATTTGACAGATGGATGTGACACAAATCGCCTCACCTCAGGCACATATTCCTTATATCGGTTTTTTGCACATGTACATTTTATGTGTATTTACTTTGCAAAATTCATAAATCAAAATGCAAAGCGTGTAACGTTGCGTTATGTTTCAACCTAGAGCAAGATTGCTGCTACTTTTTTTTTACTTTAGAAGTATAGTTGTAGCACGAATGGGTCGGCTCAACCGGGGAAGGACCACGCTCTCACAGAATACCAGCGTGAAATAGTAGCTTAATGCTGCTGTATTTCGTATGGTGAGTGTAGAGAACCGGAGACCCTTTTTACTGAAAACGAGGCATTCCATCTTAGTCCTCACGGGTGACAACGCATCTGCATTTTGATTCCTAATGGAGGATAGATGTGGATGTCTATGGGCCACAGCAACCACTTACCATCAGGTGGGCTGTGTGCTCGTTTGCAACCCTATCCTATAAAAAAAATACTAACAGTACCATTCGTAAATGAATAGTACTGTAGATACAGTAAATCCAACAAAAGTACCAGGAGCCTTTTAAAGAAATGAGGAGCCATGTTATATATTTATTCAACTAACTATAATTTATTCAGCTAATTATTTCAGACTATCATCGTTGAAATAGTTAAGTTGGTTAAGTTACAGCCTATTTACGTCCCACAGCCGGGCCTTCCCTCACTTCTGAGAGGGTTTTAGGGCAAAGAAGTGCCGGCTGAGCTACCCCTATGCGTGTTGGCGAACTTCATGGCGAAAAAAATATGTCCTCGAAATATTTTTTTCTTATTTCTCAGACAGTCCGACTTCCTCACGATGTTTTCTTTCACCGCTCAGCACGTGGTAGATCAGCACTTAAAATTGCAATTAACAATTTCATTGATGCCAGCGGGGATGCACCCGGTTTGCGAGCGCACTGTGAAATTACGAACGAAACGACGAGAGCCGTGGTGGCTCAGAAGAGCCACCACGGCTCTCGTCGTTGAAACGAATACACCTTTTTATTTTGTATGTTTTTTTTTCTCTATAGGATAGGGTGACAAACGAGCACACAGATTGTGAGTAGTTGCTGCGGCCCATAGATATCTTCATCTCACTCATCTCACCCTCGATTACAAATCAAAATACAGATGCGTTGTCACCCGTGAGGACTAAAACGGAATGCCTCATTTCCAGTAAAAACCGTCTCCGGTTCTCTACACTCACCATACGAAACACAGCCAGCATTAAGCTAATATTTCACGCTGGTATTCTGTGAGAGCGTGGTCCTTCCCCGGTCGAGCCGAAGTATTCGTGCTGCAACTATACTACTAATATAACTGCAGCATGGCTCTACCACGTATAAAAAATGTTTTAATGAACTAGGAAAAAAATCGGACTTTAATTGTGGCATATTTTTGGAGCTTAAGAAGTGGGTTCTTTAAAATATATATCCATAATATATTTTTTATTTCAGGAAGAGATATTTTTATTTTAAATTTTATTATTTCGTAGATATTATTTGTGTTGAAGGAAATATGTTGATTATTTTGGTAATTGGAAATGTAAAATAACCGCCGCGCACCTTGCGCCGCCTTTGAACGGCTTTGTCACTCGACACTATTATGGTCGAGTATTGTTTACAAAAACCGTTATTTTAGACTGTACATCGGCACCTTTAATGGTTTTATGGCTTTTAAGGGAATTAATGAACCTTTATTTTTCTACAAGCGCTGTTGAAAATTGTTTGTTCAAATATGTAAAGTAATAAATTTTTTAAAAATATGGCATTTACGGCTAAAATTTTGATTACTTACACAGTACATTAAGAGTACTTATGAAATACTTTGTGAGATTTGTAAAACTTAGCAAGATCTATTTAAAGATGACTGAATCATGTAAGGAAAAAGAGAGTTTCAACTAGTCCTGGAAAAAAACCACATGCTTCTTCATGAATTTAAGTATATATTTTTAAAGAAATAAAAAAATACTATTTTTATTGACTAACGCATGCCGCTCTGGTCCGAACTACATTCTAAATCGGTGTAAGTTGGTTGTGGGTTCTTGTAAGCTTATTATTAATGCGTTTTATGATGAAAAATTGTATTGTAGCCTATGATTTTGCACACAAAATATTGTAAACAATAGATTTAAGTTTAAAATTAAACAAAATTGAACTATTAAAAAACTTTGTTTCATCGAGAAATATGACAATTTTGACTTTACTCAGTATTTACTTACACTTTATTAAATTTATGTACTCTGTTATAGGAAATTTCATAGAGAATTCAGAAATGTATATATATAATTGTATATGATATACCAAATTCAAGAAATTTGCGTTTAAACGGATTGCGCCCAATGCGCCGTTAATTTTATTAAACAGCTCCGCAGTCAATGGAGTATGACGGTTAGAGTCAACGCAGTTGAAAGACTAAGTTACTTAAGTCACCAGACACCAGACACAATGTGGGTTTAATAGGTAATTAGGAGTAGTACATTGTACATGTTGTATTATATATGTATAAGTGCAATTGTATTATGTTTTTTTTTAACATAACACTGGCTAATATAGACCAAAATAATTTAATAAATTGACAATCCAATATACGGATGTCGGAAGCAAATAAGACGCCACATTATAAACAAAAATGGATATAGTGGACGTACAATAAGTTACGGGATATCAATAACGTACGTCGTAAATATATTTTAG
Organism: Parnassius smintheus behrii; assembly: GCA_036936625.1. Classification (NCBI taxonomy): domain Eukaryota; kingdom Metazoa; phylum Arthropoda; class Insecta; order Lepidoptera; family Papilionidae; genus Parnassius; species Parnassius smintheus. The sequence continues at coordinate 1,401,450 of JAUPFT010000001.1, forward strand.
ACGAACGGACGTACCTACTTTTGAATAATATACTTATAGATAATTATTTTCTTATAGGAGTATACTTTTTTTATTAAAAATACAGTAAGCAGCATATTCGGCTTGAATTCACTTCTAAATTACATAAAATTCTAGACTTCGATATTTTGAACTTTGAGTTTCAGTATCTATCTGTAGGCTTAAATCAACCTATTTAGAATATTTATTCAAGGTTTCAAAAAACCGTCATCTTTCTAGCACAGTTATAAGTCCCCTCAGATTATTTTTACAAATTTTTAAAAATGATCTAGACGCCACGTTTTTTAAAAATTAACTAATGAACAAAATTTGAAAGAAGCCTGACTTTCAAAATAAAAAATATAGATATAGCATTTCACTCCTCCTTGCCCTTGTTTTCCGCAAAAGTATCTTAAAAGTATTTTGTTCTTGACTTGACTTGTGAATTTCGACAAGAGAAAAAGTTTATTAATCATTAAAGTATATAAAAAGAAAACTCTTTCTATTAAACGTGGTGGAACATTATGGTCCGATCCTCATTATAATGCCGCTCACAGTTCATTAACGATCAGATTTCGGTCTGTTAAAATATTATCAAGTAAAAAATATGTGTGTGCATTCATTCTATCCGTAACAGTCAAGTTTCGGTCAAATCCCATTCCATTATAATAAGTCAGACCGAGAGCGGACCGAGAACGAACTGTGAACGGCAAATGAGGATCGACCCTAAAAGCACTTTATTTTTTATTTCAGAGTGTAAGGTGTAAGTAAGTACCTACTATAAATACCTAACTAACATCTTTATTGTATAAGCAGTAAGCATGGGCGTTTTCAGTTCTTATCTGCAACGGTTACGTAACCGATATCTAGTTTTCATATCGTTATTGAAAACCGTTTTCAGATATCGATATCAATAGTAATGGTTTGCTACTGAATGTGCAAACGACAATCGTACCATAACCGCAAACTGTACTACGAGTGCAACATGTATTTAATGAATTACATAGATTATTGTAGATTAGAAGTCAGAGGTTCTAATCTTATTGTTATCTTAGATGTAATATTTAAAATGTATGTTAATATATAATTTTTGTATATTCAATGTTATGCTGTAATAAATTATACCGTCACTGTTACAGCTTATTAAAGTACAATGCTGAACACATAGGTCTTCTCATAGATTGTATCATAGGTGGGATATTTGCCATAGTTGCCACGCTTGGCAAGCGGGTTGGCAACCACAGTTTTTTTGAAGTGAAACTTTTTACGGGAGGGCTTTGAGTGAAATGCTGATCCGCTATATTTTTGTATGACGAAAAGTGGTGGGTGTAAACACTACGTACGTACTGGGCATTCGGTCGATCATTCAAGTCGCAAACGCAAGGCATTACATACCATAAAGTATATAGTAGTACAATTACAAGCTGACAACGGTCTTTTGTATCAAATACTAATCTTATATTAATTTTATTTAAGACAGTTACCAAGGTACACGTATTTATTTTAGTAAGATTGAGCTGAGCGCACTTCAGTAATAGCGCCAGTATGTTGTATAGGTAAAGATATTTTGTCGAACAAACACTGATTGACTCTCAAGGTGGTATGTAGTATAGATGCTAGATGACATAAACCTAAAAAATTGCTGCCCATCTCCTGATTTGTTTCCTGTAGTGAATAAAATTACGTTCATTCTATCCTTTTTTTTTCTATAATTTTGTTACCCATTTTTTTCAAATTGATACGTAGGATCAGAGTCTGATTTCAAAGTCTATAATTAAAGTGTATTCTTTTTTTAATTTGACAACTTTCACAGCTACACAAACTTAAAAATTAGGCAATTTTAACCATTTGAAATTCGACCCTTTTGCTTTAGGTAATTATATCCAGATGTGCATTGCGTACCTACCGTGTGAAACTAAAATTACCAAAACAGAAATCCTCTCTTTCTATAGGAATTTATGATACCGTCGCAAGAACAAGAAACAATGAATATCAATGCAGGACATCGCATCGGTTTAGCTCATAGCTCGTAGGCCGTTTTGGTTTCGTTTTCGTACGTTGGTTAGGTATATGGTTTTGGTTGGATATGTGATAACGGTTTTGCACTTAGGTTTATCGATATGATATGATATTTGATAACATAACGTTATTAGTTACGTTTTGATATATCGGTCTCATGCCTAATAAGCAGTCCTGGTAATACACGCTGAAGACGCGGCCGACAGCGGCCCGCGGCTATAACGCAAAATTTACTTTACGCTTGTAAGGTTAGGTACATTTTTGTTCGCAGCGTCTAGCGTGTCGAAGGAGTAGGCAACTATAGCAGTACGTAAAGAAAATTTTGGATGGAGTGATTTATCTATCTGTAATGCTGCGGCTACGGAGAAATGCCGTTAATTATCGCGTTGATGGACGTTGAATGTAGGTGTGGCCACGAATTAACGCGATAATTTGACAACGGCATTATATGTGTGCCACGGAGTTGCACGTATGGCTGCGATGGAGTGGAGTAATGAAAAAGGTTTTAGAGATTGAATTAAAGAAATACTTCAAAAGTACTTTAACTTACGGTATGAAACTAAGAAAAATAAGCAGGAGAAAGAAAAACAATTTTTGCAGGTCAAAATTCATAGTGTACAGTGGTACGAAACCCTGGGTACGTGTATCTAATTCGCACTTGACCAGTATTTATAATTGGCTTATTAGTTATTATTTCATTAAAATATATTTACGTTTGTTATTTTATTTAGCTTAAACTTTTATACGTGGTAGAGCCATGCTGCAGTTATAGTAGATGTATAGTTGTAGCACGAATGGGTCGGCTCGACCGGGGAAGGACCACGCTCTCACAGAATACCAGCGTGAAATAATAATATAATAATAATTTATTTCACTCAATTGACAGTCCACCTGATGGTATGTGGATGCTGTAGCCCATAGACACCTACATCTATCCTCGATTACGAATCAAAATGGTAAAGTAACTATTTAGTAATCTGTGGTGTAGGTTCGGACTAAAGTAGGTAGGTACCTAATATTATAAATCAAAAACAAAATCAAATCGAAAACTGTAAAGTTACCTTTGATTCCTTGTATCATTTTCAATATCCTTGCACTTCGACTACTTTTACTAGTCATTTTGCTTAGCGAGGCGGACGTCACTTCTCAAATAAAATAAATGCGGCGAGCTTACACACAACGCGCGTATACTAACAACGACAAAACAAAACGAACTAATGTGATTTTGTTTGTTTAAAACTTATTTGAACGGAACGGCAACGTCGCATCCCCTAATTTTGTGCGGAAGTCAAATACGGCCATGAATGAAAGTATTCACAAATAGACAGCAGCGCTATTATTTTTGCTACGAAAACTAGCGGAACTACGAAAATATTCAGTACAGCGAGATTGGAAGAAAAATGGCGTCCAATTTTATTTTTAGATTTTGACATTTCTATGATCAGCATGACAATCTGCGAACAATGCGCTAAGTCTCCTATTTGACGTCCGTATATCGGACGTCGTAAGCAGGTTGACGCCACATTATATGCAAAATTCGCCATAGTGGACGTACAATAAGTTACGGGATGTATATATATATATATATATATACAAGAATTGCTCGTTTAAAGGTATAGGATAATTATTACCAAAACACATTAAAGGGACATAATTCAAATTCAATTCGTCTAAATCCATAGAGAAATCAAGAAATGCATTAGCATGTATATAGTGAGAATCCTCCTAATGATAAGCAGGATCAGTGGTACCACTGCACTGCTTTGCCAAAAACTAATAATCCAACTCCGCACTGGAGCAGCGTGGTGATTCGAAGTATAAAGTTTTCTTACTTAGCATAACCGGGACGAACACACAGTGACGCGATGTAATTTCTTTTAGCGACATCTATCGACAAATTATGTAGTTATATATTTCAATAACATATTAGGACTTCCAGTCATAACATATATTACTACGTTTATACAACATAGTATAAGTAAGAAGTAAGATACTACCACATGACCTTTTGCCACGAACCTGACTTTTTTTGATAATATAAGATTTTCCGACATGACTTCCAATAAAAATTATTTAGGATCTCTTGAATATATAGATAATAGAACAGAATAAAGTATATTAAATATTATGTTGTACTGATACGATGTTAATTTTTATATTTAATTCTGTTCTATTCATCCTCTCTCTTAAGTAAATTTAACCTATCTTTATTATAATATATCGCCATTTATTCAACAACTTCCGTCAGTGGGGTTATTATAGTGTTATTGCTCCTTGTGTCCCGTGTATAATATGTCCCTTGCCTTGCCGACTCTGACACTCTATCACTCTGCTGTAAGGTACGTGCGGGTATCACGGTCACTTTAAGCTTTTCCGCCCTGTAAAACCAAAACTACGAGGAGGACAGAGACAAAAACACAAAGTTGTACCTATACTCGTATACTATAATATAATAAGAAAAAAAAAAGCAAACAAGTATTGGCAATAATTGAAAACATTTCGAAAAATCGACTTAAAAAAGTAACTACATTAAGCAATTGAGTAAAACCGCTTATACGGATTTTATCGCGTTTAATTAATTTATTTTTAATTCCTGACGTTTCAGGTGCTTTACTGCATCCTAGTAAGTTAAAAATAAGTTAATTAAACGCAGTGAAATCCGTATAAGTGGTTTTATTCAATGTGTAGTGTTCGCGCATTATATTGGACAATACTAACATCGATCAAAATATTAAATTTACCATAATATAAACTGTGAAAATGGCACGTATAGATAAAACGTAGCCCTTTTTTATTTAAATGACTGATGAAGAGCTATCGTATCATAGAACCTTCTATGTAAACAAGCCTGTAGTTTTTGAGTTCATAGAAATTGACTATATTAGACTCACGTAACATATAAAATTTTGTCAGTGCTTGTAAATTTTAAAATTGTATGTCTACGTTCTGAGTCACTTCTTACGCATGCTCAAAAACAAATTATAGTATTTAATTATTTATGGCAATTTTATAGAATTTCATGTCAGGCAGAAATCCTAGCATTCACAAAATAATTACAATTAAATTTATTGACATTTTGAAAGTTATTTCTCAATTCTATATTAAATTCTGGACATCCTGTTCCTACATAGACGAATTTTTCCTTTATGAGTCAGTAAAATAAGTATGTAGCACATTGTTTTATATGGTATTCTACTCCATGGTAGGATTTGCATAATTACCACGCTGTAGATTTGTGGTCATAGTACCAAACATCCAGCACCGTCGACTATGACTTATAGCCGGTTTAGATATTTCAGAACTACGAGGGTGGATTGAAAAGTACTTGGCCTAACCAAGAAAATAAACACATACTAAATCAGTTATATTTTTATTTTTCTACATAATCACCATCAAGTTCAATACACTTTTGCCACCTCCCCTTCCAAGCATTTAGACCATTAAAAAAATTATTCTTCCTTAGAGTCAAAATATGCGTCTACAGCTGCTTTGACCTCGTCGTTTGTCGAAAATCTTTGACCTCCCAAGTGCTTTTTTAGGTTAGGGAACAGAAAAAAGTCTGATGGTGCCAGATCAGGTGAATACGGCGGATGCGGTAACAGTTCAAAGCCACAGTTGTGAATTTCAGCCATTGACTGTACTGACGTGTGAACACGGGCGTTATCTTGATGAAACAGGACTTTTCTTCTGAGTATTCCTCGACGTTTTTCTTTTATTTCCTCTCGTAAACGACGTAGTAAGGTGCAGTAGTAATCAGAGTTTATAGTCTGACCCCTTTCAAGATAATCAATCATAATCACACCTTTCGAGTCCCAGAATACTGAAGCCATCACCTTATTTGCCGACAAAATCGACTTAGCCTTTTTATGGGGCGGTGAACCAGGTCTTCTCCACTGTTTTGATTGTTGTTTTGTTTCCGGTGTACAGTAATGAACCCATGTATCGTCCATAGTAACAAAACGATTCAAAAAATCATCTGCATCGGCTTCAAATAACTCCAAACAGTCGCGTGAAATAGTCAATCGCGTCCTTTTTTGTTCAACTGAAAGCAGTCGCGGAACCCACCTCGCAGACACCTTGTGGAAACCCAACTCGTTGACAATGACGTTTTGAGTTCGTTCATAAGAGATGCCTATAATCTCGGCTATCTCTCTAATTTTTAATCTGCGGTCTCCCGTTATTAAATCAAGTACTTTTTTAATATTTTCGTCAGTAGTTGACGTCGAAGGCCTTCCAGAGCGGGGTTCATCTTTCACACTCTCTCTACCACGCTTAAATTCTGCTATCCATTTTTTGACGGATGAATATGACAGAGCACAATCGCCTAATGTACTGACCATGTCATCATGGATGGCTTTTGATGATAGCCCCTTCTTATGGAGGTACTTAATGACGGCACGCTGCTCGATTTGCTCCATTCGCGGAAATTATGTCCGATTACTTTGTTAATAAATTTATAAAATCACAACTAATTATCGCACACGTTTCAAACTTCACACAATGAACTAGTCTGAACTGAACTAAATAATGTGGGTAGATTTGATTTTTAGAATTGAATGGATATGTTAGGCCGAGTACTTTTCAATCCACCTAGGTATTAGGACTGTAGGACCCTCACAACAGCATCTAAGAAAAATATTTTCAAATTAATATTGGTTAATACGAGTTAGCCAATTTCCCACACAGATTATAGGCCAGGAGGATATCATTTGTACCTTTTTTGTTTACGCATATAACTTCTGATTGTTAGCCGAACAAAACTTGACCAGAAACACAGTCAATCAATTTTATTTGTTTTTAACAATATTGTTTTATTCTTTACAGTATGGATTAGGCAATGGTGAGGAAGAGGAAGGCAGCGGATTCCTGCACCAACGTAACGTGACTGCACACGCAAAACTCATGGCTTCCACGTAGCGACAAAATACAACACCCTAGAAAGTGACTCGGTGACCCAAATTCCATGCCTGTCTGTCGATAAGTAGTACTTGCGTGGAAGATGGACCGACTACAGATTATATAGCGGTTGTTCTTTGAGAAAACATAAAGAGCTTGGCATGACTTAAGGCTTCAGTAACGCCAACAGTGAATGGTAATTGTAAATCACTCAATACGTGGACTATTATTGTGTGAAAAATAAGAACAATCTCAGACAAGTTTGTCTTCTCACTAATGAGGAAATCCCACTTTTCTGCCACCAGGACTGCGCTACTTAATGAGGTGAAATATTTCACAGATTCTATAGCGCGGGAGGTTAATTTGTTATATTAATTAGATGATAAATTGATAAACAAAACTACATATATTCCTAATAGTAGAAGAACTTCTTTTCAATGATGATGACATAGTGTGACCATCTGCGTAACAAATATGTTCACCTCAGCCGCAATCAGCGACATCTGGCGAACGTAAGATTATCATCCCCCCATTGTCATTTATTTTTAATTAACTGGCGGCTCTGGGTTCTAGCTCTTCTGCGCCTGTCCCCCATTGTCAATATCCGTTGTGGACGCAGATTATAAAATTATTGTATAATTATACTGTAGAAATAAATTTCGAGGCCTGGTGATTACGCCAGGTCTATATTAGCGGGTCAAGTTTGTTATATTGTGCTGTTTTAGCTAACATGGAATTAGTACTAATTTGTAAATATTTAAGTGAATTGTCGACTGAATAGGTTGTCGTTTGTGTACTTGTACATGATATAAATAGTTAGATGTAATGATTATCTTCTAATAACAGCTAGTGAATATCTTGAGTGTAACTTGTTATTTAACATAATAATACAAGTATTACAAATTAATTAGCCAAGTTCCTCCGACTATCGCACTAGTCTAATAATTTCTTTTTTATGTATAAAATGTATATGCATTATAGTAACACTAACAATTAGTTAATGTTACAATCAATTCACGTCATTCATAACAATTGAGTTTATTGATTTTGTAACAACAATTAATGTTATATATTAATACAGTAACGTCTAATAAGTAAATAAGATTAAAGTTACAAGTTTGTAACACTTCCATAGTTGAAGAAACAATAGTTGATAGATTAAGTTGTTTTATTTCAATCGGACATGCAACACCATCAACGATTTTTTTGCATTGTACAAGTTATGGAATATATTAACAATTTGATATAAAGGTTCAATATAACTATTAGTTAATAAGTATGAACAGTATTCAAATACATTAATTGTTCATAATATTCCCTAACAAACTAACGGCCGATACACATATTTAAGAAACGTTTCGTTCCCAGTTTTTATAACCAGCTATTCATTTGGTAGCTTAAGACGTAAAACAACTTCAAAGCAGTCATAAGTTTTCAAACCAGATTTTCTTTCATAAATTCTTTTCAAGCCAGAGAAGACGAAACATTTTCTTAATGTGGAATGTAAACTACTACCACGAAATCTGTAATTTTTAAAATAATTTTAATATCCTCCCACTCACATACTGAGTAGAAATATCATAGATATAATATAAAGAATAAAATAAATGGCATTTATAATTAGTTGTAAATAGTAGTACTTAGTAAAGAGCGGAGAGAAATCATATTCAGGCGTTAAACAATCAACATATATATTTGGTGTATCTGTTCCACAAGTTATAACTTTATCACAGCATTGTTATAAAAATATTTCTATATTATCAAAATATTATACGTAACTGAATTTTATTTGCAATTGTTCAGAATACTTACAAATAAAATAAAATTATTGTATTCCACATTAGCTTTGACACAACAGTGCTATCATTAGCTACACAAAGATCCATAGTTTATATTGTAGTACAGATTTTATTTGAAATTCGAGGCTTAATTATCAGTAAACTTTATATTGCTTTATAAAAATGTTCCAATTTACTGCTTAAACATTGCAATTTTTTTTGTTATATGTAATCGATTGTATATTTCCAGAGAGATAATTTTGTCCATCCTTTTTAGTGATGTAATAATAAAAAATGTGTACAAAAGTTGTGTAGTAATATGAAATACATATCTAAGCACTGTGCGTCACTGTTTTATTAGATACTGATGTGAGAGCATCTCCCCACAGTCGGTAGTAGCACCACTCTTGGCTGGCTGTCAAGTTCTCCGCACCCATCGCTTCATAAAAAGAGCGAGCTTCATTCCACGCTAGAACGTGGAAATCTAATCTCGTACATCCAGTTGCTGCAGCTTCCTGAAATTTGTAGAGCCAATGTTAAAGGTTGTGTTTGTATATACATACAAATAAATAAAATTGAATTGTCTGCTGTTTCTAATGTCAAAAAACTTAACTAAATGCATATGAAAGTATATTATATGATACTTATAACAAAAAAAAACAATTTTTAAAATTTTTGTCTGTCTGTCTGTTTGTTCCGGCTAATCTCCCTAAAGGCTGCACCGATTTTGACAGGACTTTCATTGGCAGATAGCCGATGTTATAAGGATTAACTTAATTTTATTTTGGAAATATGTAATGTAAAATAGATAAAAGAAATGGTCTTTGATTGTATGTTTAATCTAAATAATGGCACATTAATAGTTCTTATCGAGGCGAGTCTGGCGCGGGTCACCAGTTTTTTTATAGGTTAGGGTGACAAACTAGCACACAGTCCACCTGATGGTAGGTGGTTGCTGCGGCCCATAGACATCTACATCTATCCTCGACTACAAATCAAAATGCAGAAGCATTGTCACCCATGGGGACTAAGTTCTTGTTTCCAGTAAAAAGGGTCTCCGATTCTCTACACTCACCATACGAAACACAACAGCATTAAGCTACTATTTTACACTGGTATTCTGTGAGAGTGTGGTCCTACTCGGGTCGAAATGACCCATTCGTGCTATAACTATACCACTAATATAACTGCAGCATAGCTCTACTGCGTAAAAAGTTACAAATATGTTTAAATAAAAGTAAAAAAAAAGTAAAGTTACAGCCTATATCCCACTGCTGGGCACAGGCTTCCCATTTCTGAGAGGGTTTTAGGACAAGGAAGTGTCAGCCGCGCTGCTCTAATGCGTATTGGCGAACATCACAACATGTCTATCACGCATACTGTGATATTTACAGCGATGTTTAAATATAGCACAATAATTATTGCAGTACTCTCCACGGTGAAGTGAATATTTAGCCTATGAGTATAGTATATTTAGTATATGACTTCATGGACCAATAGTCAGCAAATGTCATAAATACGTAACCCCATCTATCAACGACACATACTTGCGCCACTTACTTAGTTATCGCGTTAACTAAGTAAATCCTGGCTAAATACGGGGTATCCCTGAGATGAGAGGCCGCCATATTGTCTACACACATAGCATCCCTTTTTCAATTTGAGCTTAACCTTTTTTCCAGAGGACTTAAGTCATATTATTGGGTATTTTGCCAACATCTCTAAATATTCCACGAGGCTCTCAACATAACACTGAGGGAACATTAAAAGAGTTCTTTAGGGACTCCACTGCACCCACGATCCCATGGACTGGATAATTCTAGATGAAATATCTAATGTTAAATTGAACTTGATGTCTAACTAGTACATCAATATAGTTTGTTTAGCTTCTTAGATACATTTTAGAAGTCATGCATAATGATTTTTACTGCAAAGAAAAAGTAGAGTGTAATAGGTGATTGAAGTACAAGTCTACAATATAGACATTTTTCAAATTCATTGATTTTTCTTTGACATTTCATCAAATTGATCTAGTTCTATTTATACAAATATAGATTTTATCTAGGTTCAAGGTCAAGGGCAACAAATTGCTATGATATGCAACATGTAAAGTAGCATGCACTGGATTAGAATTTCATTATTTTTAAATGCTATTTGTGTATGTATCACAGGTATATTGTCAAAGCAATGATATTACAATTTCACTAGTGATATTATAATTGACCGGTATATTATCAATCGACATCAATTCTTACAATTTAAAAAGGTAATTGTTGCGGACCCCAAATCAAATAATAATGTTTATTTATTAATTTTTTAGTGAAGCAAGCTCAGGACTTAAGGCATCGAACTGGTTAGGTTAGAAGGATATGGAGGGGTCGAGTGAGCGAGCGAATAGACCCATTATTCCCAGTATTACCCGGTATTCCCACTCAGAAGTAGGAGCCCCGCGGGGCTCCGTCGACCGGGCCCGTTAAATTGTAAGAAATGAAGTTGATTGATAATAATCTACCGTTCAATTATAATATCACTAGTGAAATTGTAATATCACAGCTTTGACAATATACTTGCGACATATACACATGTACATCTTTTTACATTAATTTATTAATCAAAATATCATGACATACATATTGTAATTTTTACAGATTATAAGTATATTTTTACATGATATAGCCATGCTGCAGCTATATTATGGTTATAATACAAATGGGCCGGCTTGACCGAGGAAGGACTACACTCTCACAGAATATTAGCATAAAACAGCAGCTCAATACTGCTATATTTTGCATCGCGAGTGTAGAGAAATGGAAACCCTATTTACTGAAAATGAGGCATTCCATCTGAGCCCTCAGGGGTGACATCATATCTGTATTTTGATTCCTTATCAAGGATAAATATTAGAGATGCCGCTAATACTTGTTATTATTCAGTTTTACTCGGCATTTTTGTTAATAGTCGAATTGCGAGTAATAGTGTTCATTATTCAATATTCGGTGAATAGTTGTCTAAATAAAATAAACTTATATTAAATGAACAGAAAAAAACTATAGACAAAATATTAAATTTTTTCTTAATCTTTTAATTCTTTAATTACTTGTATTTATGTTTTAAACAAAACACACTTAGTATTAATTTATAATGATCATTAAAATTATATAAGTTAGCAAAAATCAGTCATGTTGAAGTTAATAAGGCTTTTTAATTAATATTCAGTCTAAAAGAGGTAGATTGTGGCATAAGAAAACTAATTTTTCTGCATGACTGGGATCAAGTCCATTGCCCTTTTTTCGTAAACCAAAGCTGCCTCAGAAAATAGTCTTTCTGAATAAACAGAGCTTGCTGATGGGACTTAGTATAGTTTAGCAATCTTACTTAAAGTTGGGAATTGAATCTTATTTGTACTCAAAGATCACCATTCATATGGGTTTATACTTCTGTTGGCCTTTGCTAACCTGATGTAGTTGTCAATTTCATCAGCAATGGCATTAGTGGGTTGTTCTTCATTAGGCTAATCTGTTCTCGTAGATTTAGATTCTTCGAAACATGCTTATGTAGTTATGCTCACAGTTCATGAGTTTCTGAAACGACATCCTCCTTTTCATTGTCTAAGTGAGATTTTTTAGACGCCATTTCTTACACAAGATGAGGTTATTCCTCATAAAATACTGAGTGTCCCAAGAGTCCTTTGAAATTTAAATTTCGAATAAAATGTAAATAAATACATACAATAATATAATTTAAGTACTTAACTAAATTTGATATTTTGTGGTTATTTTTAAATCTGGTATCCGGCCCGAAAGTAATTTTAGGCCAGATAGGCCGAATACCAGATAGTTACCAGATATCCATTTCATCTCTAATTTAGATCATATGTTTGTAGTTATACACAGTAGAATTTTTAAGCGTGTGGAAGTTTAACTGTGATTAATATTAATTGAAACCAAGAGCGAATAGGTTTCGGTTAGGCTAATAATATACTGTGACTTACCATCGAGGGGTTGATCACCACTTACCAGCAGGTGGAATTGTAGTCAAGAACACAGAAAGAGCGTTTTTACGTGGTCGAGCCATGCTGCAGTTATATTAGTACTATAGTTGTAGCACGAATGGGTCGGCTCGACCAGGGAAGAACCACACTCTCACAGAATACCAGCATGAAATAGTAGCTTAATGCTGCTGTATTTCGTATGGTGAGTGTAGAGAACCGGAGACCCTTTTTACTGGAAATGAGGCATTCCATCTCAGTCCTCACGGGTGACAACGCATCTGCATTTTGATTTGTAATGGAAGATAGATGTAGATGTCTATGGGCCGCAGCAACCACTTACCATCAGGTGGACTGTGTGCTCGTTTGTCAGCCTATTCTATAAAAAAAAAAGAGCACAGGCTAAGATGTCCTTAGATATTTTTATTGCGATTTTAAACTGATCCATTTTTAAGCTACAACTAGTATCTATTTTCCCTTTTTAAATTAGTTTTGAGATGCTTATTGTAACTAATTTTTAAAACTTAAGAATGGTCTAAATTTAAAGATTAAAGGCAGGCTTACCGAAGCAACATTTAAGAAGAGCATCTGGCCAACACCCCGTCGACGAAAATTTTCTCGAACATACAGATCCTCTAACATCAGGGATTTACCCTCCCAAGTTGAATATGTATTGAAGTATAGTGCAAAACCCACAATTGTGCCTTCCGCTTTCAACTCTGCCACCTTACAACGAAAGGCTGGTGGTTGTATTTCAAAGCCATCACGTTGAAGATCTGAAGATAAGTAAAAATATAAATAAAAACCAAACTATGTAAAACAAGATAAAAAATCGGATAGAATACTTTCATTTGCATACCCTTAACAGTCAACTTTGGACCATGAGGCATCTGTTCAAAGTTAGCTAACTCCTGAAATCATTAGAACAAAAATTGAAACACCTATTATCATGTCATGATAAGTTGACATGAAAACTCGTTTATTATTAGTTTTACCGGGTTGCCGTTACCTGAATCATATCAGCCACCGCTTTCATATCATTTATGGTAGCATCACGTATAATCAATTCACCATCTTTGAACTTCTTGCTCATTTTAATAAAATTATGTAGTAAACTTATTCTTATCTTCTTTTTTCTTTCTTTTTTATGGCAGTGTTTATTTATTTATATGTCGTTATTTTTTAATAAATTTTTTGGATGCTTGTCCTTTAAGTCGGAAAAATCCCGAATAAAACGGAGACATCTCCGTTTTATTCGGGATCATCCAAAGATTATAATAAAACTTCAAAAATGTGTTTATATAATAATTTAATTGCAACAAAATTAATGTTAGATTACTTAGCGATGATACGATATCCCATGTTCCTTTTTAACCTGTGTATCGTAATTTTTGCAGTCTTTTTTCCACTTTAGACCATTCAATGGTGTAAGTATGGAGTGTAGAAGTGAGGAGTACCAACTTCCATAGTAGAATAGTTGAAAAAGTGGCCATCTGTAAGCAGTAAATAACAGTTCAAAAACCCTCCACAAGAGCGCTGGTGTAGCTACTGGGATGAAATGAACTTAGCAGTTGTCGACGGTTTAAGTGTGCTGCTAAACTGCTCAGTAGCTCTAAAATCTAAAATAATTTTATTTAGTAAATATAACCTCGAAAAATCGTCTATCTCACTAATATTTTTCGGTGCGTTCTTTAAAATTTACCCCGTAGTTATAGTGTCGCCACCCTTATTTAACGGTTTTCTATGCACACTCTTTAATACACAGTCTGTACTCCTTACTTTTACACTCCATAGTTATAAGTTTACCCCGCAACTATAGTGCCCGCGTTATCAACTGAGTCGTCGAGCCATAAATGTCAATAACAATAGGAATGTGCCACCGCTGTACACCACCTGCTACCTGAGTCCGCTTTATCACGGAGTTCGATCAATTATATATATTATATATATATATATATATATATATATATATATATATATATATATATATATATATATATATATATATATATATATATATATATATATATAATATTAATCGAAGATCGATATTATTGATCGAAGATCGCGGATGACAAAGAATTTGTCGTTACTTGTTTATTTTTAGTAAGGTAAGAAGGCTCGACAGTTATGCATAATGGAAAATTTATCATCTAGCGTGGGTTAAAAAAATTTAAAGTGGATATTAACGGAAAAATGTTTATTTGTGGCGTTAGCAGCGACAGTCAATCCGGAAAAGTTTTCAAAATCTTGTTGAAAAATTGATATAAGTGTGCTGAAACGCACAATAATTACCATGTATTTTATAATCATACATGGTAATTATTGTCTACAGGAAGACGATAGTAACAATCAAATGAAGAAGATAATTTGTAATATAATAAAATATTAATAGCCTTTAATACACGACCTGGGTCTGAGTGGACCCCACTACCTGGCTGTTACTTACATCATTATGACGCTCCATAAGTCCAATAAGTGCGAGCAAGATAGACGGCTCAGTTTTTTTTTTTCAATTTATTTATCAGATCAAACAAAAATTACATTCCAATATAGGCTTAATTAACATCTAAAAACCACAGAGGTTTACCTTGATGCTAAATAATTAAATTTAGGTAAGCGAATTATGTACAAAACACAGTCTAATTCAATAGTTAGGTATATGAGTAGGTAGAAGGTGTAACAAGAATATAAAGACTAAAAAGGTAAGTTAACAACTTAGTTAAAGTCAGAAGTAGCAAGGTAAAAGGTAAAAGTAAAAGTAAGAGCTAGGCAGGTAGTACAGTATTATTAAGTAGATATTATTAAATATATAGTATGTAATTATAATTTAGATAGGAAAAAGCTTTTGAGTTTAGTTTTAATGTTTTGTTGTGATACTTTTTCACGTATATCGAAAGGTAAGTTATTTATTAAATGCGGTATCAGATAAGCAGCCGTCCGTTGCCCGTACACATTATTAGCAGTGATATGCCGGAGTCGTTTTTGTGTCATAGCGCGCGTACGTACTGGATGTTTTATATATGATTTTAAACTGTCGCAAAAGAAATATTTTTTAAATAACATGAATTTAATTTGGTCATAAACTGGTAAGATTTTACAATGTTTAAAAATCGCATTTTCATCATTATCAATTAGGACACGTATCATAGATCTGTTTTAAATATGATTTGTACGTCCGACCATAGCTCGACAAGCCATATTGAATATAAGATTCAGCCAGGGAGTTGTAAAGCATAAGTCTTACTTTGAAGGGTATGCGATTTTTTAGGATTTTTATATTGGCTAGAAACTGACGCAACTTATTACACACATGTTCAATGTGGTAGTTCCAGTTAAACTTTGAGTCAATTATAAGGCCAAGGTATTTTTGTGTGGTCACAACTTCGATTGTAGGGCATTTGCAAGTTCCTAGTTGATGGAGGCAGTCGTGATTATGAGCAATTAATGGTTTTGGAGTAGGATACCTCATATACGGAGATTTGATAATCATGAGTTTGGTTTTATTGGCATTTAACACTAGACCAACGTCATGGTACCAACGTATCATCATGTCTAAATCGGCCTGGAGAGCATTACACGCATTTGAGATATCCTTACCCGAAATGAGAAGACACGTATCATCTGCGAATTGGTAACAGGAACTGTGTTTCAGACAATTATTCATCTCGTTGACATAAGATAAAAAGTGCAACGGGCCAAGTACTGATCCTTGGGCCGTGCCTTCTGTCACATTCTTAGGGTCACTGAACGCGTTATTTAATTTAATCGTAAATGTACGATTTTGGAGGTAATTTCTACACCAATTAAGTAACGGACCCCGGATACCACAATCATCCAGTTTATGGATTAAAAGTTGATGTTGTTATATATATATATATATATATATATATATATATATATATATATATATATATATATATATATATATATATATATATATGTATATATAATGGAAAATTTATCATCTAGCGTGGGTTAAAAAAATTTAAAGTGGATATTAACGGAAAAATGTTTATTTGTGGCGTTAGCAGCGACAGTCAATCCGGAAAAGTTTTCAAAATCTTGTTGAAAAATTGATATAAGTGTGCTGAAACGCACAATAATTACCATGTATGATTATAAATCTACAGGAAGACGATAGTAACAATCAGATGAAGAAGATAATTTGTAATATAATAAAATATTAATAGCCTTTAATACACGACCTGGGTCTGAGTGGACCCCACTACCTGGCTGTTACTTACATCATTATGACGCTCCATAAGTCCAATAAGTGCGAGCAAGATAGACGGCTCAGTTTTTTTTTTCAATTTATTTATCAGATCAAACAAAAATTACATTCCAATATAGGCTTAATTAACATCTAAAAACCACAGAGGTTTACCTTGATGCTAAATAATTAAATTTAGGTAAGCGAATTATGTACAAAACACAGTCTAATTCAATAGTTAGGTATATGAGTAGGTAGAAGGTGTAACAAGAATATAAAGACTAAAAAGGTAAGTTAACAACTTAGTTAAAGTCAGAAGTAGCAAGGTAAAAGGTAAAAGTAAAAGTAAGAGCTAGGCAGGTAGTACAGTATTATTAAGTAGATATTATTAAATATATAGTATGTAATTATAATTTAGATAGGAAAAAGCTTTTGAGTTTAGTTTTAATGTTTTGTTGTGATACTTTTTCACGTATATCGAAAGGTAAGTTATTTATTAAATGCGGTATCAGATAAGCAGCCGTCCGTTGCCCGTACACATTATTAGCAGTGATATGCCGGAGTCGGTTTTGTGTCATAGCGCGCGTACGTACTGGATGTTTTATATATGATTTTAAACTGTCGCAAAAGAAATATTTTTTAAATAACATGAATTTAATTTGGTCATAAACTGGTAAGATTTTACAATGTTTAAAAATCGCATTTTCATCATTATCAATTAGGACACGTATCATAGATCTGTTTTAAATATGATTTGTACGTCCGACCATAGCTCGACAAGCCATATTGAATATAAGATTCAGCCAGGGAGTTGTAAAGCATAAGTCTTACTTTGAAGGGTATGCGATTTTTTAGGATTTTTATATTGGCTAGAAACTGACGCAACTTATTACACACATGTTCAATGTGGTAGTTCCAGTTAAACTTTGAGTCAATTATAAGGCCAAGGTATTTTTGTGTGGTCACAACTTCGATTGTAGGGCATTTGCAAGTTCCTAGTTGATGGAGGCAGTCGTGATTATGAGCAATTAATGGTTTTGGAGTAGGATACCTCATATACGGAGATTTGATAATCATGAGTTTGGTTTTATTGGCATTTAACACTAGACCAACGTCATGGTACCAACGTATCATCATGTCTAAATCGGCCTGGAGAGCATTACACGCATTTGAGATATCCTTACCCGAAATGAGAAGACACGTATCATCTGCGAATTGGTAACATGAACTGTATTTCAGACAATTATTCATCTCGTTGACATAAGATAAAAAGTGCAACGGGCCAAGTACTGATCCTTGGGCCGTGCCTTCTGTCACATTCTTAGGGTCACTGAACGCGTTATTTAATTTAATCGTAAATGTACGATTTTGGAGGTAATTTCTACACCAATTAAGTAACGGACCCCGGATACCACAATCATCCAGTTTATGGATTAAAAGTTGATGTTGCAGCGTATCGAAGGCACGAGAAAAATCAATAAACAAGGCCAGAACACATTTTTTAAGGTTCAAATGCTCGTTTACCTCATCTGTAAACTTACATAGAAGGTCCGTAGTACTTTTACCTGCTTGAAATCCGTACTGGTTTTTGTTCTCACACTGCTCACAGATAGCTTTTTCAACTATTTTATCAATATTAGAAAGCAGAGTGATTGGTCGATAGTTGGAGTAATCATCGTGTTTGCCCTTTTTGAAAACAGGTCTCACACAGCCTATTTTGAGGTCGTCGGGATATTCTCCAGACGCAAGACTGCAGTTAATTAAATTGGCAATGGGTAAAGATATATGTTTATCAACCATTTTTAGATCAGTTACTCTAATACCGTCAGGTCCAGGAGCCTTATGTGAGTTCAGTCTCTTAATAATTTCGTTAACATTGTTCTGAGAAACTTTTTTGAACAAAATACTTGAATCCACCGGTCTCCGATAAGTTAGTGGATTGGTTAATTTTAAGCTGCATTGAGGAACAATGTCTTTAACTGCCTTTTCAAAGCTGTTTGCGAAGTTGTTAGCTATCGCTTTGGTGGTAAGGCCCTGTCCGTCAAAAGCCTTCAGTATCGCCTCGTCAATGGATAATGTTACTCGTCCTAACATCTGGTTAATGATTTTATAAACTTTTTTTGTATCTTTAAAGTTATTATGTATTTCATTAAGATAGTATGTATTTCGTTTTGATTCTATTAGTTTATTGAGTTTATTTCTAGTTTTATTATATTCTAGTCTTATTTTAGGATCAAAAGAGCTATTTTTCCAAAGCATAAATAAGTAGTCCCTTTTTTCACATAGTCGGGTAACATTACCATTGATCCAAGGGGCTATAGGCAGAATCCTACGATTTTTAGAATACCTAACAGACCTACTAATAGTCGCAGTTTTTATAGCTGTTAGGAACGATTTTTTTATAAATGAAAGTATATCATTTGACGAACTCATGTTATTTGTCTGTTTCCAATCTGTAATACTCACCGCATTACTAAAAATGGTATGATCAAAAGTAGTTTTTTGTGTTACTTTCTGCACGCGTCTTGTAGTTGGCGAGTCGTCAAGACACGTAAACACTATGCCCCGATGGTCAGCCAATGTAACGTCTAACACAGCTGAGTACGGATCTGATGTGGGGAACCTCGCAAATATGTGATCAATGCAAGATTTAGTGACTTTATTTTTTCTTGTTTCAATTCTAGTATAGTTTGAAATTCCGCACATTAATCCGCGCTCGCTGAGTGTTTGCAAATAAGTGTCCCTGTAAGATGAAATAGTTTTTAGGTCAATGTTGGAATCGCCGATTAATAAGAGGTTTTTATTAGTGTCGTAGTTTGAGATATACCTGCCAAGCTCCTTTACAAACAAATCTTTGTTTCTTTTTGGAGGTTTATAAATTGCACATACAACTACATCTACGGTCGGGGTCAGTTTTAAGATACCCGTTATGTTTTCGAACATGATACTTTTATGTGGTGTTCGTGTAAACTTGAGATGGTTTTTGACATAAGCAATAATACCGCCTCCCCGTTCCGCCGATCGCAATCGGTAGTACATATTATAACCCGGTAAATTAAAAAGGTTATTAATCATATCTGTTACACCAACTTCGGTTAGAATAATCAAGTCTATGGGGTATTTAGAACTATGGATAACTTGTTGAAGCTTCGCAAAATATTTTATGAGTGATCGTATATTAAAATGTAAACTTGTAAGTAATGCATGACGTTTTTTCGGTAATTGTTGAAAATAGTTATTTATATCGTTACAGTTACCAAATTCTTTAATGTTTATGGTCATAATAAAGTTTGAAGAGTAGTAAGTAATTAGGTAGGAATATTCGAACAATAGTAAACAAAGAAAATAATATATGATTAAGAGGTTTTAGAGCTATCTAATTGTTTTAGGAGTAATTCAATATCATTATTTGATCGAATATAGTAAATTTTAGTATTAGGACCTTTCCTAACAAGTACTTTACCGTCCTTACAACAAATATACTGGAAAATCTTACTAAGTTTCGCTTTGGTGTTATATAATAGAGTTTTTAAGTGCTTGGTAAGGGCCTCCCTGATGTACACTCGTTGTTCAGCTACTTCCTTCAGCGAGTTTGGTAGGATAGATCCCACGGAGAGACATTTCACTTTACCAGCTTCAATCCATTGTTTTTGAGCTGTCTTTGTTTTCATCTCAACAAGGATTGGACCAGGGCGGTCCTTAGAGCTGGGCAAGCGTTGTGAAGATTGAATGTCGCTCACCTTAGTATTCAGTTCTGAAGCTAGCGTTTCTAGGATTTTATCGACGTCTTTGATTGAAGCCTCCGGTAGGCCTGCAATTTCTACCATATTTGATAAAGATTTCTGCTGAAACGTTTTTATTTCTTGTTCTAGTATGATCACTCTAAGTTCGAGGTTTTTGTTCTTATTTTGTAGGTCTTGATTTTTATTTTCTAGTTCTTTCATTTTGCTATCGTGTTTTTTTAGGGTTTGGTCAATAGTACTCAGCTGCTCACCCAGGAAATCAATTGAAGTTTCGAGATTTACAATTTCTTCCCGGAACGTTTTCTTTAACTCCCGGCTGATGTCACTGATAAGCTTCTGGGTGTCAATTTGGGTATTCAAAGAACTCATAACGACAGAGTCATCGTCATCAGCCTCTCCGTCCGGAACGAAAAAGGAAGACCTACGGGATACATTTTTCATACATTCATCGCAGCTCCACTCGATGCTCGGCGAAATGCATATAGCATTAATCTGTTTATTAGACAGTTTGACGCAGGTTGGATCCGAATGGACAGTAATGTTGCACCTGCTACATACCAGACCCGGTGCTTTTTTGGTAATATTTTTCTTACAGTTAGCACACTTCACCAACACCATTGTGGGTAGTTCACGGGATTTGGGCGCAAAGCACGTCAAATATTATTAATTATCACTTCTTTAGCTTTTTTCTTTATATATTAATGTAAATAAAATAAAGATTTTAAAACTAAAGATAAAAATTGTGGTATTAAAATATACACAAAACTGACAGTTGATAAGGAGGGCATTAGAATCATATTTATGACAAGCAAATACTCAATCAGCTACTATTGACGAAGTCGCGTTGGTCCTAAGCTGTCATTTTAGAGCTAGCGCACTGGTGCCATTTAGTCGCGCGGTCGGCCTGGTCCTTACGCTTGTAATACAACAGCGTTAGAGCCACGCGGCTGTCACACGAATGGAGCGACTCGAACCGGGGTGGTACCACGACCTCACAGAATACCAGCGTGAAGTAGAGATTTACCTTTACGTTTCACTTGGTAAGTGCAGGTGACCTGTGGCCCTATCATCCCCCCCCCCCCCTTAACGTAAAATAGTAGAGGAATCAGTAAAAAAACTACCCCAGGAGGGTACCACCACCCCTGGTGACGGAGAATCCTTCGCTGATCATCCATAACCAAGTTATCCTACTCTACCTGAGCGTGGGTGCTCAGGCTGCACCGCGTATTCTGGGGTAGGGAGAGGTGGGCGCAATTCTATTAGCGACTAAAACTGCTCGGGGCAAGCGGAGCAACAACACCAAGGCAACCTCTGCCATACTTTTTGCAACATCAGGGAACTTTATTCCAGCCTTAACTCTTTCCACTACCATCTGGAGAAGACGAAGCCAGCCTTGCACTTTTTAACCGAGACTCAGGTGTCTTCTTCTGCGGATACTTCATCTCTCCTACCCGGGGTACAAATTAGAATACTCCTTTGTGCCCCGGGCTGGAGTTTGCGTATATGTCAGAGAGAACATCAGTTGTCAACGCCTCGGCAGTCTTGAAGGTATGGACCTGTACATCCTATGGCTGCGCGTAGTTAGTGACGACCATTGCCGCGTCTACGGGTGCCTATATAGGTCCCATAGCGGTAATGCCGAAACAGACCGACTCATCGACCACGTCCAAATGGCTACAGATTCCGTGCTACAGCAGATCCCATCCACAAAGATCGATTTTAAAGCTCACCATGCCAAATGGCTCGGTTCATGTTTAACCGATTACGCGGGGATATCTGTTTATGACTTTGCCTTGGCATATAGTGTGACACAATTGGTTACTTCGTCTACGCGCATCTCAGATGTGGATGATCACATACACTTTTCCTGTCGGAACTTCTGTTGACCTCTCATCCGGACGGATATCAGGTTTCCGTCGACGCCCTTCTAGGCCCGTCGGATCATTGTCTTGTCCTGAGTGTGGTGCCAGTCACATTCACATTAACGTCGCGGTTGCATTCTGCAGGCTGCCGCCGTGTTTGGCACTATAAGTCGGCCGATTGGGATAGGATGCGGACTTTTTTTGCATGCTACCATTGTGGGCTTTTAACCGGACGATCCCAGCGTTGTTGGTGATTCTCTTGCGGATGTGGCACTTTAGGGTATGGGACTTTTCTATGGGATCTGCCTCCGATAGACACTCTATGGTGTCTATCGGAGGCAGATCCCAGCCATGGTTTGGTCACTCCTGTAAAATAGCATCACGCTATAAACGGGAGAGCTACAGAGTCTGGGCTGACACATCAACATCTCGGGATGTAAACACCAGCACTCTTAAAAAGAAGTGTAATTCTGCCTCCAGGTCCTTCAAAAGAGTCATTGCCAAGGCAAGATCTGATCACATTGGCAGAATTGGCGAGAAACTAGTTCACCTTTCTTCGGGAACCCGTGCATTGTGGTCTCTTGACAAGGCGTTCCAAGGGAATTTCTGTCAGTCATCACTTCCATATCTGCACAGAGAGGACCACTCACTGGCCCATGCTGCAAAGGAGAAAGCCGATCTGTTAGGCTATCTCTTTGCGTCCAACTCGACTCTCGATGACGGAGGGAGCACACCGGCTACCATCCCGCGGTGTGAGTGCTCCATGATGGATGTGCGGTTTACACAGCGCTCAGTTCGCAAAGCACTCCTCTCTCTGGACGTCAGCAAGTCGGGTGGGCCTAATGGAGTTCCTTCCATTGTGCTGAAGACGTGTCCTCCGGAGTTGGCACCGGTTTTAACGCATCTTTTCCGGTACTCCTACTTTCAAGCCATAAGTTGGTATCGCGTGGGCGTAGTTCCGAATTCATGAAAGACAGCTTTGGTCCACCCGATCCCTAAAAAAGGTGACCGGTCAGACCAGTCCAACTACAGACCTATCACCATCACCTTCTTGTTCTCCAAAATAATGGAGTCTGTTATAAACTGGCAGCTCATGAGGTACCTTGAGAATCATCAGCTGGTTAGTGACCGCCAATACGGTTTTCGTCGTGGTCGATCAGCTGGTGATCCTCTCGTCTACCAGACTCATGCCGCTGGGCGGAAGCAGTAGAGTCCAAGGCCTTCGATCGGGTCTGGCACAAAAACGCTTCTTTCGAAACGCCCTTCCTACGGGCTTCCCGAGAAATATGTTGCAAAGTGGTAAAATTCATTGCTATGCACGACAGTGCCAATATTTCTCGGGAAACCGTCGCCGAGTAATGGGACAAACTTGTGTCTGAAGTCGAGTCTTTGCTGAACATAGTTCTTTATTTTAGGGAAAGTATAGAAATCATTAGGGCTTAGGTTGGGGCTGTACGGCGGATGGTCCAATAATTCTATGTTTTCTTGCTCTAAAAACTCTTTTGTTCTGTGTGCGGTGTGAGAACTCGCATTGTCGTGATGGAGGATGTTGCGGCGGTTGCAGTTCTCTTTACGGAGTTCAGAAACGACCTGTGGCAAACAAATGTTAGCATACCATTCCGCATTAACCGTTCTTTGTCCCTCAAGAGGAATAGTCGTAACATGGCTTGTTTTGGAGACAAACGTGGCCACCATTTTTTTTTTGCAACACTCCGTGAACGAACAATTTTTGTTGGCTTTAACTTATTTTCGAACACCCAAACTCGTAACTGGTTATTTGTTTCGGGTTCGTACGCGTATATCCAGGATTCGTCACCTGATACGATGTTATATACAGCATTTGAGGATCCTGCGTGGAATCTTTCGAGAGTTCTGACGCACCAAGTAACGCGAGCCGCTTTTTGCTCTTCACAGAGCGAATGCGATATCCATCGCGAAAATAACTTTTTTACACCTAATTGTTCATGCAAGATTATATGTATTTGCTCATGCCAATGTCTAAAGTTGCCTGAATTTCGCGGTATGTCGCATGTCGATCTTCCTCAATCAGCTTACGCACAGCATCAACGTTTTCTTGGGTGACTGCAGTTTTTGGATGACCTTGACGGGAATCATCACTGAGCTTAACACGTCCACGGTGAAATTCAGCAAACCAGCGATAAATTGTGGTTTTGGATGGGGCTTCATCACCAAATGCAGAAATCATCCGATCAACACACTGTTTTTGTGTTAAACCACTTCGAAAGTCATAATAAATCATCGCTCTTGAATTTTCTCGAGTCAATTCCATTTTCTCAACGACTAAACAAGTTTGACAAAACCTTGTGACAAGACCGAGAATCTTTTTTTAAATAAATAAATGATATTCGATTTTTAAAACCCAGGAGTTTTCAATTAAAAAGATTTTAATATGACAGGAACAGTGGAAATATTCCATTCCCGATACTTTTAGTGCACCCTAGTATCAAATCTCATGACTGATTGATTTTTAATGACAGGTCGGCACGCAAGAATGAGCTCCTAGTTATTTTGGTTTTTTTTTGAGTACAATAGTGCTATTTTAATTAGAAGTAGTAGAAGCTTCCGAGAGCGAAGAACGCAGCCCTTAGATAATACGAACACTACCGCACAATAGATAATAAATTATGACTGCGTAAACTCCAAAACGAGATAAAAGAGCGCATCGCAGAACTTAGAAAGGATAAGAGAAATCTTCTGCTGGAGGATATCGAGCCATCCCAAACTGCCTTCTGGCAGTTGACCGGAGCTTTGAAAGCAGAACAATCATCACCCATGCCACCTCTCATTAGGCCAGGAAACCCTGATCTCGCCTTTGACGATTCTGAAACAGCCGAATGCTTCGCGGACAGTTTAGAGAGCCAATGCACTCCTTCTAGCAAACCCATAGATCCCTCTCACCTTGCAGAGGTCAAAGCGGAGGTCGAGCGTAGGTCTGCGCTACCACCTGCAGCCCCCCCCCATTTAGATTCTGTAACACTCAACGAAGTCATCAAAAACTTTAAAAAGAAATCAGCACACGGACCTTACGGCATTACCAACAGGGTGCAGAAATCCCTCTCAGCGTCCCTTCTCTGCCTCCTAATAGACGTTTTCAAAGCTCTTATCTAGCTGCTCCTTCCCGGATGCATGGAAAGAAGCGGACGTCATAGCAATCACAATAACCAAAACCAGGGAAAGCCACATAACCTAGCCTCGAGTTATAGACCCATTAGTCTCCTCAGCACACTGGGCAAAGTTTACGAACGTATAATAACGAATCGCCTCCGTAAACACGTCCTTACAAACAAGTTTCTTGCACCCACAACAACTCGACGATGCTCCAAAGAGCCGCCAATCGCTTAGGCGAATGGTTTCTGAAAAAATATAGCAATATACTTTCAAAGGAATACCCTCCCACAGTCGTCGGAACATAAACCCGAAAAATTCTCAAGGCACGATCACCTTCGTCAGCCGCCAGATCCCGTGGCAACTAACCGCTAAATACCTAGAGGTCACATTCAATGACCTTTTCGAAACATATTCGCACCGTCCGCAATCGTGCCAAATTCGTCGCTACACAGTGGCCTCCACCCGCTATTTAACAGTAAGAGCGAACTGTCCCTAAGACACAAACTCCACCTCCAACACCTATCATGTCCTACGCAAGCGTCGCCTTCGCACACGCAGCTCATAAACATTTGTACGTCCTTCGAGTCGTCCAAAATAGATTCATTCGCATCGCCAGCGAAACTCGGTCTTGCACAGAAGTTGTTAACTTCCGACGATCTCTGAATATTTCAAGGAAATGTCTCGGCGCTACTTTGAGAGCGCTGAGACACATCCAAACCTGCTAGTTGCAAACGCAGCAACCTACGCTCCGACTCCAAACGTAAAGCAAGGCCTCCGGAGCCCCCGTAACGTTTTAATTGAACCCCCAGTTTCGCTAGATTCCGACACAAATGTCGCCGGCCCGTCACACATAGATACTTCACATTCACCTAGTGCCACAAACACTGTTAGGACAATGGATGGGACACAGCGAGTCCGCAGACGGGCGCGCCGCATTCCTCTCCACACCGCGTACGCAACGGACACACGCGCTCCTGGGCGGTTCTCACCGCCCATAACATCGAACGACACGAGTTAGCCGTCAGAGCCGGGGCCCGCCACCCCCTGTCCGGACGGCCGTTAGATAACTCACCCATGTGCACTGTACACCGTTATAGGAGTCATCGTTACGCAAGTAACGATGCGGAATTATCTAAATTCACCCTTGTACAGCCCGGGTCCTGAGACCTATGAAGCTGTAAAAACCAGAAGGCCAAGAGCATTTTTTATAGGATAGGGTGACAAACGAGCACACAGTCCACCTGATGGTAAGTAGTTGCTGTGGCCCATAAACATCTACATCTATCCTCGATTATGAATCAAAACGCAGATGCATTGTCACTCGTGAGAAATGTGGAATGCCTCATCTCCAATAAAAAGTGTCTCCGGTTCTCTATACTCACCATACGAAACACAGCAGCATTTAAGCAAGCTATTATCACTCTGGTATTCTGTGAGAGCGTGGTCCTTCCCCGGTCGAGCCGACCCATTCGTGCTACAACTATACTACTAATGCAACTGCAGCATGGCTCTACCACGTATAAAAACAATACCATTATAAAAATTACATCATCATAAACCGGATTTCTGTTTTATTGAATCCTTAACGGTGGACTTAGAACTTCAAAATATTCTATGAACCGGTTTGCCTCTGAAGTTACAGAATATCTGTATTGGAGTTACAAAAAATCTTCTTGGGACGTATCTTGGCTCAGACATAAACCTTTCATAACACCTGTATTCCAAAAAATGGTTTTTGATAATATTAATGGACTTAATCATCCAAGTGCTAGGGCCACTAGTAAACTGGTGACTGAGAGGTATGTATGGCCGGACATTAGGAAAGATTGTCGGAACTGGGTGCGCTCGTGTAACTTACACCGGAGATTGAAAAAGTCGAAACCGATCGAGAAACGTACACGCC
Source organism: Parnassius smintheus behrii (assembly GCA_036936625.1). Lineage (NCBI taxonomy): Eukaryota > Metazoa > Arthropoda > Insecta > Lepidoptera > Papilionidae > Parnassius > Parnassius smintheus. Next base: position 1,428,978 of record JAUPFT010000001.1, read on the forward strand.
CTTATCCAGGACTTTAAGTTTCCTTCCTACGGCCCGTTTCTACCATGTTTAATTTCCATGTGTAGTTTTGCCAATGTCAAGTAATAGAAAATCATTCTTTAAAATAATTTGTTTAAAAAACTTCCCCACAATATGTTGATCCATCTCATTGCGGAGGTTTTCGGAGATTTCGACCATAACTTAAGTCAGCAGACGGTCGATGACGACAGTACGTATCTCAAGTTCTTAAGGCTTAAAAATAACTAATGGCTTATACCAACATAGTAATAGTACTTCGTTCGCACTTCGCACTTGTTTCGTCGTTTCCATTTCCTGCTAATTCAAATGTGCAGACACTTAATTCACAAAATTGGATCACATCTACGTATCAAAATCCACAAATTAGGTAATATTTTTGCTTTAATTTTTATGTTAACGATCAACGAGCAAGAAGTCAAGGTATAATTATGCTAGTTACTCTAAGGTCCAGAGCTTGGACAAATCATCATTACTAGTTCTAATCGATTAAAATACAAAACGTAGTGCTCATAATGTATACACTTTGATACAGAGCTAGACGCATACGCTATACTGATCAAGGTAAGGATAGAACGCTATGTTACTCTCAAACCAAGAATTTATAATATTTCCTTATACACGTTTTACGAGGTAGAGCCATGCTGCAGCTATATTAGTAGTATAGTTGGAGCACGATTGGGTCGGCTCGACCAGGGAAAGACCACACTCTTACAGAATACCAGCGGAAAGTAGCAGCTTGATGTTGCTGTATTTCGTATGGTGAGGTAAAGAACCGGAGACCCTTTTTACTGAAAAAGAGGCGTTCTATCTTAGTCCTCACGGGTGATAACGCATCTGCATCTTCGTTCTTGATCGAGGATTGATTTAGATGTCTATGGGCCGCAGCAACCATTTACCATCAGGTGCACTGTGTGCACGTTTGTCACCCAGGATAAGGATATAAAATAAAACACGTTCAGGGCTGCGGGATCGAATACCACAGGGCACAAGTTATTCTTGTGCAATTTATTTAAGTAAACGCCTCCACGTTATGGCTCCTGCCCACGAAACGGTTTTAACACGGCGCGGTTTTTTGCCGGCGCCGGGTGGAAACTGTCTAGCTTGCACACAAGGCGGTTTGTACAGGATTCGGTTTCGAGAACGTGCGGCCTTCATTCGCTCTTTTTATTCTTTGAATTGTGGACGTACAAAATGTTGAGTGTTGAAAAGAGAAAATGTATTATTGCGTGGTACATGTATAAAAAGTTAAAAAAGACGATGAAAATACAAAGACGATATTGAGTACATCCCATGTTAACAGAAGGTTATGGTGCATTTCATACGCTTATTCAGAAACAACTAATGAAACATGACGAGAAATTTGAGAAGTACTTTCGAATAAAAAATAAACATTTAACAAAATGTTACACATTTTGAAACCCAAGCTTAAACAAGAAGGTACAAATATGCGCAGTAGTATACCTCCAGCTGAAAGATTGGCTGTTACTCCACGGTAAGTAAAAGATTTGAAAAACTAGACTATGTAAGTACCTACTAAAATAGCTACTTATGCAACTGTCACGAAATGAAGGTTATTTTAATACGAGCACGTTTTTTAAAATAGCTTGGTGGGAGTATTAAAGGAGATTGTAATTTTTTATATAAAATGTAATTGAGAGGAGATTATAAACTTCCGCAGTCTTGTCCCACAACACTGGCCCCTCTTCTACCAAATTAATTAATAATTCGTGGTTGCTCTCCATAATTATTATTGCGTTTTGCGTAGGTAGTCGGCACGCGCCGGGCTGAACACTGAACCACTGTGCCCGGTTGAGCCGTGAGCCGGCGTCGTGTGGTTAGCTTCATAGTGCACCATACAACACTGACGACCGGACGTAGACCCGGCTTGATGCCGGGCTTAGCTCCGGCGAAAAGCCGTCTCGTGTGCCGCGGCCTTAAAGGAGGAAATCCTAGTGTGGCGGGAAGTTTTTTAAAAAGGAAAAATAAAAAAAGTTTATGATTTGATTTATATAATATTTAGGTTGGGTTAGCTTAAATAAAAATTTACAAATACTAGTTACAAAAAGTTAGTTTTAATATTTAATCATTCCTTAAAACTCGATCAGAAGAGTAGAGATTTTTGATAATGTCTAGTAAATTATTATCGTAATAATAGTTACTTATTATACCAAACGTTGACTTTGTCGGTTGGTTACTCTCGTTGAGCGGCTTGGCGCAGTTCTTCGATGCCGAGGCGATAGTACCGCCAGTGTGCCGCCGTCATGTCCATCGCTCCACGCGCCTCGTAGAACGAACGCGCTGGGTTCCAATCCAGCACGTGTAGCTCCAATCTTGCACAGCCCTGCTCCAGTGCCTCCTGTAGTGTACAAGCTCATGCCATTTCATTACACTCAATAAAAGTTCACGCAATACGGATATGACGTAATAAAATAATTGCATCAAATGTGTAGTTAATATAAGAAATGAATATTTAAATAAGATAAAAGTCCACAGGTGAACAAAGGCCTCCGCCATGGATTACCTCATAGCGGGGATTTAGCCACAGTTGTCACGCTTGGCGGGCGAATTGACAACTGCAGTAATTTATAATTTTAAGTTGTTCTTTTTTTTATAAAATCAGAGTAAAAAAGCGAACACATAGCAAACCTGATGGTAAGTGGATGCTGTGCCCCATAATCACGTCCCATGTCTATACATCTACATCTAACCTCGATTAAGAATCAAAATGCAGATGCGTTGTCACACCTGAGGACTAAGATGTAATGTCTCATTTCCAGTAAAAAGGATCTCGGGTTCTCTACACTCATCATACCATCAGCATTAAGCTGCTACTTTAAGCTGGTATTCTGTGAGCTGCTGCTGCCCATTTCATGTTTTTCCTTCTGCCGCCTCTTACGAAAACCACGGTTCAATGTAGGGCACGAGTAGTGTATATTCTTACACCGCCAACAAACGGTAAACGCTCATTTTAGGCCAATGGCTGCCTAAGGAAATAAATATGACTTCAAAATAAAAATATGACTTCTGACAGATAGCAGATTTACCATCTCGATTACATTCATTTTTAAAATGTTTGCCTCTGTGTCTGTCCGTTGTCCGGGCTAATGTTCGTAATGGTTAAGAATGATTAAGAATCGATGGTACTGAAACTTTACGAACAAATAGGAAGCAATTCCAGGTGGAATTTAGGCTATACTTTAATCTTACATATTTTTTTATATTTGAACTAACGATACATAGATAACATAAATGGTCTTTGATTTTTATAGAATAAGGGTGACAAACGAGCACACAGTCCACCTGATGGTAAGTGGTTGCTGTGGCCCATAGACATCCACATCTATCCTCGATTAAGAATCAAAACTCAGTTTTGTTTTCACCCCTGAGGACTAAGATGAAATGCCTCGTTTCCAGTAAAAAAGAGTCTCTCGATCTTTACACTCACCATACGAAACACACCAGCAGTATTCTGTGAGGGCGTGGTGCTTCCTCGGTCAAGCCGACCCATTCGTGCAACAGCCATAATATAGCTACAGCTTGGCTGTACCACGTATAAAATTGATACTCATAAATCTAAATAACGCTACGTTAATAAATAGGTTATTTTACTGGATCTATATACGCTGTAATTATACTGGCTCTCTATACGCTGTAATTGTACTGGATATGGAATACGATGTAATTGTACTGGCTCTCTATAAGCTTAAGGCCAAAGCACAGCACTGCAAGCACAGATATGTCAAGGCAGGAAGGTAAGAGGGTGGCGCCTCCCCAGACGGACTCGGAGGCAGAAAAGAAGCCCTTTCACCGAGTTACTTATCGTCTTCCTTCTTCACCAATTATACAACAGTTAAACTTACTAGTAAAAAAGGGTATTCTTGTAATGAGACATTCTATCTTCGCCCTCAGTCGTGATAACATATATGTATTTTCATTGATTATTTGCTTTGAAGACGCCCAGATTGTGTTAGGACGGAAAGACAGACGCCGGTAAAATATTTCATTATTTCACTCCTTTGCTTTACGCATTATAAAAGACAAATCAAACCTTTAGTTCTAATGCGTGGAATAACAGCAACAAAGTGGTGAAGACCCGCCGATGGCCTAAATGTCCGATGGTGGAGAAGAGAGGCAGGAATTAAAGCGTATAATTCTTGCGCACACTCTTCGAAAGGTAGGCAAAACTAAAGGAAACTAAACAGACTAGCTAGTGTGTCTCCGATAGTGAGTAACAAAGAGTTAATCAATTACGATTTTTTTGAATACAGATTACAATTTTCAAACCACTGGTGCAACGTCAACATAAGTTTCTATCGGCTCACCTTAGCGACGGCGTTGAAGAGGCGCTCTCCTATGCCTTGTCGGCGCATGCGTTCCCGTACGTACAGATCCTCCAACATAAGGCCGTGTCCCGTGCACGTGGAGTAGGTGCGGTGATACAGCGCGTAACCAGTCAGCTGTCCATCTACTTCTGCTACTTTGCAACCGAAGGCGCCCGGCCGACACTCGAACCCGTCACGAATCAGATCTAAACCAGTTGTGTAAAAAACGGACAAACTAGAGTTTAGTAAGTTGTAGTATAATATATATGTATCATCACTATCATCATTACAGCCCTTCACAAGTCCAATGTTGAACATAGGTCACCCCAAGGAATGCCACAAAGCACGGTCCTGAGCCACCTGCATCCATCGACTTCCTGCGTGTCTTACCATGTCGCCATTCCATGAGTAGGGGGCTGCGCTACACTTCGCCTGCCAGTACGAGGCTGCCAATCTATAACCTTTTTTCCCTATCGGTTATCGGTTCTTCGAGCTATATGGCCGGCCCATTGTCACTTCAGCTTACTAATCCGTTGGGCTATGTCGGTCACTCTGGTTCTACTGCGGATATCCTTATTTCTATGTTTATCACGCAGAAAAACTCCGAGCATAGCCCTCTCCATAGTTTGCTGAGCGACTTTGAGTTTCCTCATATAGTCGGCAGTGAAGGATTACGTCTCAGATAGTCATAGGTCATCACTGGCAACACGCACTGATTGTACAATCTAGTTTTGAGATTTTGAGGTATGCCTGACGAGAAGATTTGTCGCAATCTCTTGAACGCTGCCAGCCGAGTTGAATTCGTCGACTGACCTCTCGGTCGAAGTTCGACTTACCTAGTCGGACTACTTGTCCTAGGTGAACATACTCGTCAACAATTTCGAGCTTAGTGCTTCCAACAACCATCGGCATAGGTGTGACATGGACCATTGCAAATGCCTTTCGTTTTGTCCATGTCCATCTTAAGACCTATCCATTGGGAGATACTAATGAGGTCATTGTGCATAGTGTTCCTCCATCGATTCTGCCATAGGGACTACATTGTCGACAAATCGAAGATGAGTGATGTACTCGCCTTTGACGTTAATACCGTATCCTTTCCAGTCCAGTAGCTTGAAACCGTCTTCCAATGAAGTGGTGAAGAGTTTCGGGGATATTACTTAACCCTGTCTTACACATCTATGCAGTTAGACAGGTTTCGTACTCTGGTTCTGTACTCGAATAACCATCCTAGCCCTACTGTACAAACACTTCAGCATTTAAATATATCGACAAACCACTTGGCATCGCTGGAGGGACTCTAGCACCGCCCGAATACCGACGAAATCAAAGGCTTTCTCATAATCCACATACGCAAGTCAAAGTGGCAGATTGTACCTACTCTTCAGACTTCTGTACGATTTGCCGAAGGGTATGTATGTGGTCTATAGTATTAAAGCCTTTTCGGAAAGAACCTTGTTCAGGAGGCTGGAAGTCGTCGAGTCTGCATGCGACACGATTCGTAATGACTCTCGAAAACAGCACGTAGACGCGACTCAGAAGGGAAATCCGTCTGTAGTTCTTCAAAAGAGCGTTTTCGCCTTTCTTGAAGAACAAGACCACCGCACTTGTGCTCCAAACCTCCGGAGTAGTGCCACCATGGAGGACGGAATTGAACAGCTTCTGAAGGACTTTAAGTATCGGTTTTCCACCCAATTTCAGAAGCTCCGCTGTAATTCCATCCTTGCCCGGAGCCTTACCGTTTTCAAGATGTTGGAGAGCCATTCTTATATTGCTCAGACTGACGTCCGGAATATCATCGGAATAGTGTCGGATGAGACTTGCTATTGCATCGTTACTCACACTTGCGTGTGGCTCCAACGAATACGTGTACTTTCAGGTGTCCAGGAAACGAAGCTGCTAGATTCGGTCTTCAGCTTTGACAGTTGGCTATTTCTAGCAGACAGATCGCTGGCAAAGTCTTTGGAGTTCTGGTTCCGCTCAATCGCTTGTTCAATACGAGCTGTATTAAAGTTGCGTAAGTCCTACCGCATGCATTTGGAGATCTGTCTGTTCAGTTGCCTGTATGCTGTCTAATCTGCTAACGACTGCAGCTTCATCTCCCGTCTAACATACATGAGATTAAGAGTGTGATCGGAGAGTTTTGTGTTCTTCTGCGACAGGTCTTACAGAACATAGCTCCAACAGCATTGACAGTTTCCACAAGCTTGTCATTTATATCGCCCACTTCATTGCAGTTTTCTAGGCACTGAAAACGATTTTGTAACTCGAGCGGATGGAGGAAGATGGAGCGTTGATTTCATTAGACGTGACCTCTCCAACTTCACGTTGAGGTTCAGTGTGCCTCTCACTATTCGGTGATCGCTGCCGATTTTCACCCTTGCGATCACTAAGACATCACTGTAAAGTTGTCTCGTCGTCATAATGAAGTCAATATCATTTTTTGTCAAACCGTCGGGGCTCGACCAGGTCCACTTTCTGTGGGGCCGTTTTTGAAAAAAGAGTTCATCATAAAGAGTCCCTCTTTCTCCATAAAGTCGATCAGCTGCCGGCCCCTTGGGTTCCGTTGCCCTATCCCGAACTTCCCTACGTTCAGCTCAACGTTTTCTCCTGTGCCTAGTTTTGCGTTGAAGTCTTCCATTAACCTACATATACCTAACCTTCTCGGAGTGTCGATTCTTACAAACCTCCATATATATATTATACTTACACACTGTATTTATAAACACCGTTGTCACTAAAACCATAGGTAGTTGGCTTTAATATAAAAATATTTATCCGATTTTTTTTAAAAAAAAGCTAAGTATTTTCTTTCATAAAATTAGTAAAGTTTCTGTCAGACACCGTCCGTAAATTCAAGGATACCCTATGCGCTCGAGTGACGTAATCACTGTAAAGATCACCGCCCGCCCTTGCTACCTACACAACATTTCAATAAAAACACAATGTTAAACATAACCTATGATGTAACTTTTCCTTTATACTTTCATAATGGCTTAGGAGAGATAAAAATTCCTACACTTTGTGTTGCGTGACGAGTCCAAATTAATGTAAGTTAGATTTAACAACAAAGAAAATTAAACATTAAAAATAGTAAATCATTAGGTAGGATTTTTGGCGTATTTAAAAGGTTAATCATAATGTTATGCACACGCGGCTACACATTAATTTATGCAAAACCAATGGGTAGCTCGCTGTCCAATCAAGGAACCGGGGTCCCGGGACTCTCTTAGCAGGATACCGCGGCCCTTGAACGCAAAGGGAATTTGATGCATAAGCTGACCGTTCATTGTACGGAAAGATTATACAAAGCGAGGCCAAGACAAACTGGTTATGTATAGCTTGATGTGTAGCCTGATTGATTGATTATTTACACCTACCTAATAAATAAAATCCTCGTAAATTAATCCCATTTTGATCAGCTTTTACATTAATCGTAAAAGCTAGAAGCACAACAGTGTCATTTCTCTAAACACACTAAGAATTCGCCTTTTGTGTTCGGACGTATTACGGAACTTAGTTGCATACACTCGGCTCTTCACTTCTTCCCAAAGATAAAATTCCAGCGGGGTAAGGTCGGGCGAACGCGCTGGCCACGTTACTGGCCCTCCACGCCACCACCGCCCAGGAAACTCCTCAACCAGCATAGCCCTGATTTGCAGCTGAAAATGTGCAGGGGCACCGTCATGTTGGTAGTAGAGGTTTCTCAGTGAACGAAAAGGCACATTTCCACTGCACGTTTTGTGTAGGACATAATTACAAACTAAAACACACTTGCACAAAAGCTACAACTAGGTACCTAAAACACAAATAAGCGACGTAGAAAGTCGGCACGGCGCGCGGCGCGGTTGTAAATCAAATTTACACGTGCATTCGCTACCGACGCAGCGACAGACTGACACACTGACACAATGACATTGGTCTTAACCGCGAATTGCTGCCGCTACGATATGTTGAGTTTTTTGTTGTGAATTCTGTATATCCCTACATACCTAGGGTGAAATAATTGTAAGGAAAAATTGAGATTCAACTAAAAAAATATTGTTATTTTTCATTGAATTTACGTTCTATAAGTGAAACCAAACCACTGGTTTCAAGGATAACGGTGTATACACTAACAACCTGTATATATATATATATATATATATATATATATATATATATATATATATATATATATATATGTATATATATTACACATTATTTACACATTAAACATATTATACAACGCATTATATACTTCGCTTTACTGCATAACCGAGCGCATAACCGGTTTCACTTTATGTCGCTCGATTAGTTCACCCGCTTATTCATTGTAAATTGTTACAGTACTTTGTTTAGTAATTTTGTTACGCGCTTGTGAATTTATTTACTTTTGTGTAATTTGCATTGCTAAAAATGAGTGAAGTTAATAAAGAACGACATAGAGACATCGTGAAAGCGCGTAGTAGCATTAAAGCTAAGCTTTCTCAGTTTTATAATTTCTTAAACATCATAAAATGTTGTGAGTCCTTGAGTGACCTTCAAGTTAATGAATTAGAATGTCCTTTATGCAAAATAGAACCCTTACACAGTGATTTCGACTAACCGCAGACTACAAGGCAATCTTCTTTTAGAAAGGTCTTACCATTGTACCAGCAAAGATATTAGCAAGTCATTATTTATATCATTTTTACCAGCGACCGGAATTTATTTCATTTTATTTTGTTACGCCCATGTGTAAACACACACATATATATATATATATATATATATATATATATATATATATATACAGAATGTTAGTGTATACACCGTTGTCCTTGAATATATAATAGTAAAATCTGAATTTTTCCTTAATTCCTCAATTTTTGCCTGTCCTAAGCCAGGATGAAAGTATGAAGGAAAGGTTACTTCACAGGTTATGTGTACCTATTGTGTTTTTATGTTTAATGTTGTGTAGGTAGCTAGCGCGGGCGGTGATCTTTACAGTCTCTCTTCTTTACAGTACTCGGGCGCATAGGGTATCCATGAATTTACGGACGGTGTCGGACAGAAACTTTTTAAATTTTATGAAAGAAAATAGCGGTTTATTTAAATTCATTGAAGTTACGTTCTATAAGTGAAACAAAACCAGTGGTTTGGTTTCACTTATAGAACACACACACACACACACACACACACACACACACACATATATATATATATATATATATATATATATATATATACATATATATATATATATATTAAAAGAAAAAAATATAATTCAATATATTATATTTTTAATGTTACATATATGAATATCTACACATCACGAATTAATAATTATCGTGTGAATGATAATGCTTTTTAACAAGTCTTTTAAACATAGACACTGACTTAGCATCACGAATCCTAAAGGAAAGTGAATTCCACAATCGTACTGCGTTAACAGTAAAAGAATGAGAATAGAGCATTGTATTGAAAGACGGAAATCTTAACAGTGTTCTAGTATTTGATCTACATGAAACATCTGGAGGCTGAACAAAAGTAAAGTGATTTTTTAGATATAGCAGAGTATCAGGATTATGTAGAATATTGAAAAGAAGACAGAGGATTCGAGTGTTCCGGTGAAGGCGGATGGAGAGCCATTTAAGCTGCTTGCGATAAACAGAGACGTGATCGAACGTCTTTAAGCCAAAAATGTATCGAATACATAAATTTTGCAAGCGCTCGAGTTTATTAATTTGCTTCTCGGTAGCATCCAAATAGCAGACATCAGCGTAATCTAAAATTGGCAAGATAAGAGTCTGGACTATAGATATCTTAGTAGACAAAGGTAGAAGGCGTTTTAGAGAATTTAAGGCGTGAAATATTTTCCTGCTTACATCCGTAACATGTGCGCCCCAAGTCAAATTGCAGTCGAAAATAACACCTAGCTTCTTGGCAGTATCTGAGTAGGGAATAGTGGCACCATCGATTCGTAGAGTTTGGAGATAGAAGAAATCAAGCATGCCACGCGCATGTCTTTTACCTATTATCAAGGTTTGGGAAAAAAGCAAGGCTTGGGCAAGGGCTATTTGTTATTTTACAGTCACTTTGACTTGCACTGCGTTCAGAATGTGAAATCATTTTATTCCTTTTACATTTTTAAGGTCGGATTTCATTTTTTAATTGTTAAGTATATGGTTTTGGATATCTTATGTAACCACTAAATCGTTGACTATTTGAGATATTAAGCCCTTAATTTATGAATTTCTTAGTAAGTATATTGGTTCTCTCACCTGACGCACTCAGTCTCGCGTCGCCGGTTAAATTTTCAAAGACGGCGAGTTCCTAGAATCAATAAATCATTGTAATGAAATTTTAGTTTTAAACGGGCGAAGTCATACAGAGGGACCAGACAGAGTGTTATATTTTTTTAAACGATACCCCAAACTAGAATTTTCTCCTGTATCTTTGAGTTAGTTTAGAAATATTAATTGCAAGAGGTACAATTTCAGTAAAACCCAATTACTGATTTTGGCCCGTTTACGACCAATGACTAATTTTTTTTTGGTTAAATACTAAAATTTAATACGTATACTATTATTCATGGAATTCAGCACCTTATTAATGAGAACTGTGGTGTGGTCAAAAATTGTATAATCTGTATTTTTCAACAATACATTGAACATGAAAAGTAACGACAACAAAAATAATGTTTAAATTACGTGTAAAGGCGACATAAGAGAATCCACCGCCCCACAGCATCCTGTGGATGTCAGAGGCAACATACTGAAACGAAACAGGAACGTTCTGCAGCGTTTATTATTTTTTAAGCTTTTGAGTGGACAACTTACAAGCTAGAAGATTTACTTACATAAAAAAATTTCACCCTTAGGAAAAGAAACTTTATTTCTTGAGGTATATAGCCTATTTAACAAAACATAGTCAAAATTATTTCTTAAATTACTTTTTCTACATTACCCGAAATTGGTTTTTAACATTTTATTGACTTTATGCGTTGGATTGTAACTATTGTAACTATGAGACCTTTTGTCAAATGGGACCATCGTCTTAAGTATATGACGTACGTTTTAAGTATATGAACGTCAAGGTCTGAAAAATTAATTAGCTGAGACTCACGTAGTAAAGTAAAATGATGTGTTTGCCTTACCTAGTTTGAAGAGGTTAATTTTCAAACACTATTTTTTAGTACGCGGTTCTTAGCTAAAAAATTTTAACATCTTTAATTTAATGGATTTCCATAAAGTAACGTCTGATTTTATTAATTATATGCACATAACTGGGACAACAGACTTTCATGCAAATTAATTCAGAATTTAACAATATTATGAATTGTCTTTTGCACTTCCATAAGTTGTGATAACCCACAAGTTGATTCCCAAAACCTTGGCCTACAAATGGTTACGGTGGGCGTTTGTGTTTACGTCAAATACTTTATTAGTACCCAAATACTCAAAGTTATCTAAGAATAAACTGCTGCCTCGCTTAGAGCTATGCTGAGTTTTATCTATACATGTGAAGAAATTTGTTATTGAATAAAATTGAAGTGTGTGTGTGGTGTAAGAATATCCACTACTCCATTTCATTTCATCCTGTGGGTGGCACAGGAGGCGACAGCGAGAAGCATACCGGGATGGGCAGCAGGCTCTTCCTAACAACAAATAAATATAAATAATCTACAGCTTTTTATAATTTTTGTGTTTGTCCGTCAGTCTGTTTGGGCTAATCTTGATATGAATCAATTGTAACAAATAAAACAGAAGAGATAGAGAGCAATGCAAGGAATGATCTGGGCCATAGTCTAAAACATTTTTATCAGGAAAACTTGCAGTTTTTCGTGATATTCAAATTTTTTTAAAAATAAATGGTCTTTCATAATTACCATAAATCTAAATAATGCCACATTATAAACACTCACGCACACGCACAAGCAAACGCACACGCATACGCACACGCACATGCACTAGCCCACACACACGCCCTCACGTAACCACGCACCCACGCACGCACTCATGCAAGCGAGCAGGCACGCACGCACTTTTGCACTCATGCACGCACTTACACAAGCGATCACGCACTCACGAATGCAGGCACAAATGCACGCACCTTTGCACTCATGCGCGCACTTACGCACGCATGAATGCAGACACGCAAGCACGCATGCTCGCAAGCATGCACGCAGGCACGCACGCTCTGACGTACACCCTAACGTGCGCCCGCACGCACGAACGCACGCACGCACGAACACAGGCACGTACGCATGCACTCACGCGCGCACATAAGCACGCAGGTACGCAGGAGCGCACTCACGCATGCACGTACTCACACACGCACGCATGCATCTGATTGGCCATCCGGCACATCTGCCAGATGGCTTCACATGTGCCAGATGGTCAATCAGAACTGCTTCTTCTTCATCATAAGCCCGTAATAGCTCCCTGTTGAAGATGGACCTTCCGCATTTTAGGGTTGACGATCGCACTATAGATTTTTAGCTCACAAAGGCGAACGAGTCTTACTCGTAGATGTGATGTGTAAGTGGAGTTAAATAAAACACTACCCCAGTAAGGTACCACCACCCCTGATGACGGAGAACCCTCGCTGAGCATCCACACCCAAGCTACCCTATTCTTCCTGAGCGTGGGTGCTCAGACTGCTCCGCGTATTCTGGGGGAGGGGGGGGGGGGGGGTCAAAATTCCACTTAAGGCAAAACCTGTTAAGGTAAGCGGAGCAATAAGATGAAGGCAATCCCCTGCCACGATATCCGTGAATTTCTGCTACATCATTCAAACCTTAACGCCGTCCACTACCATCTAGAGGCCTTGATCTTTCTAACTGAAACACAGATGTCCTCTCCGGCTAATACTTTGTATCTCTTTTACCCGTGGTACAAATTAGAACACTTCTTTGTGCCCCGGGCTGGAGTTTACGTAAACATCAGAGAACACATTTGTTTTCGAAGCTTCGGCAGCCTTCTTTGCGTCTAACTCGACTCTCGATGACGGGGGGAGTACGCCGCCGACCATCCCGCGGTGTGAGTGCTCCATGCCGGAAGTGCAGTTCACACAGCGCTCGGTTCGCAAAGCACTCCTCTCCCTGGATATCCACAAGTCGAGTGGGCCTGAAGGAATCCCCCCAATTGTGCTGAGGACGTGTGCTCCAGAGTTGGCACCGGTTTTAACGCGTCTTTTCCGGTACTCCTACTCCCTAGGCGTAGTCCCAAAATCATGGAAGACGGCTTTCGTCCACCCGATCCCTAAAAAAGGCGACCGCTCAGACCCGTCCAACTACCGGCCGATCGCCATCACCTCCTTGCTCTCCAAAACAATGGAGTCCATTGTAAACTGCCAGCTCATGAGGTACCTTGAGGATCACCAGCTGATTAGTGACCGCCAATACGGTTTTCGCCATGGTCAGTCAGCTGGTGATCTTCTGGTCTACCTCACTCACAGATGGGCGGAGGCAGTAGAGTTCAAGGGGGAGGCATTGGCCGTTAGTCTGGACATTGCGAAGGCCTTCGATCGGGTTTGGCACAAAGCGCTTCTTTCGAAGCTCCCTTCCTATGGGCTTCCCGAGAAATTGTGCGATTGGATCACCAGCTTTCTTGCAGATCGGAGCATCATGGTCGTTGTAGACGGTGCAAGCTCCGATTGCAAGCCTATTAATGCTGGTGTTTCACAGGGCTGCGTGCTATCGCCAACGCTGTTTCTTCTGCATATCAATGATATGTTGCATACCCGTAACATTCATTGCTATGCAGATGACAGCACTGGTGATGCTCTTTACACCGGCCGAGCCAATATTTCTCGGGAAAACGTCTCCGAGTGCCGGGACAAACTTGTGTCTGAAGTTGAGTCTTTGCTGAACAGAGTCTCGGATTGGGGACGACTAAATCTAGTCCAGTTTAACCCCCAGAAGACACAAGATTGCACGTAAACCGCTAAAAAGAACCCCTTTGTCGTATCCTCTCAGTTTCAAGGCACTCCCCTTGTTGTCTCAGCCAGTATCGGAATCCTCGGCGTCGACATATCGAGTGACGTGCAGTTTCGTGGTCACTTGGAAGGGAAGGCCAAATTGGCCTCTAAAAAGCTTGGCGTGCTCAGCAGAGCGGGACAGTATTTCATGCCGGCACACCGCCTGCAACTTTACAAGGCGCAGGTTCGGCCGCACATGTAATACTGTTCCCATCTCTGGGCTGGGGCTCCCCAGTACCAGCTCCTTCCACTTGACCGCATCCAGCGCAGAGCGGCTCGAATCGTCGACGACCGAGTGCTTTCCGATCGGCTCGATTCACTGGCGCTGCGAAGAGATGTTGCATCTCTTTGCGTATTTTATCGCATCTATCACGGGGAGTGCTCTGAGGAATTGTTCGGATTAATCCCAGCCGCCAAATTTCGTGAACGCACTACACGGCAAACGTCCCGATACCATCCACACCATCTGGATGCTTGGCGGTCCACCACTGTACGTTTCACAAGGAGTTTTCTTCCACGTACAACCTCTCTGTGGAATAGTTTACCACCGGCGATTTTTCCGGACCGATACGACCTGGGGACCTTCAAGAAAAGAGCTTACTCCTTTCCAAAGGGCCGGCAACGCACCCGCAATTCTCCTGGTGTTGCGGATCATGGGCGGCGGTAGTCACTTAACATCAGGTGAGCCGCATGCTCGTTTGCCCCCTCTTCTATAAAAAAAGATACGAACCTGTCCATCCTATGGCTGCGCGTAGACAGCAACGACCATTCCCGCGTCTACGTGTGCCTCTAGAAGTCCCATAACGGTAATGGCAACACAGACCAACTCATCGACCACGTCCAAAAGGCTGCAGATTCCGTGCTACAACAGGGCCCATCTAGATAAATCGTAATCCTCGGTGATTTTAACGCCCACCACGTTGAATGGCTTGGTTCCCGTTTAACCGATCATGCGGGTAGATTCGTTTATGAATACCTTCTGCAGATTGCTGCCGTGTTTGGCACTATAGGTCGGCCGATTGGGACAGGATGCGGTCTTTTTTGTATACTACCCTTGGGTTTGCTTCTCGCCGAATGATCAAAACGTTGTTGCTGATTCTGTCGCTGATGTGGTACTTCAGGGAATGGAACTATTTATTACATTATTTGTGTTGCATATCGAAAGCAGAATTCACCATGTTTGGTCACCCCTGTATAATTTCATCACGACATAAGCAGGAGTGCTATCGGTACTGGGCTGACGTTTCAACGTCTCAGAAGTAAATTCCACCTTCAGGTGTGAGTGCTTCATGCTTGTACGGTGCAACCGCACATATCGCCCGATCAGCATTTACGCCTCATACACTTATTTTTATTGTTCATCGAATCAGTTCACATAGCATCACCACATAGCGCGTTCGTGTACTCATCCTTAGCTATTAGCAGTTTATAAATATATTTTATCTCAAGCAGCATACTTTATTTATATCATCAGCAGCAGCATTTTAAGGTGTAACGTACATATTTATGGTCCTTCGAGCTTACCGTAAGCGGGACCTCTGTCGCGAGTGACCTAATCTGAATTGCGAAAGCGGTACGTGCCACGTAAGTCAAACAGCAGCTGCATTGGTAAGTCTACAGCCTTCTATTATAATCAACAACTACAGTAATTGTTCAAAATGGAAGATCCTCTAGCTAGCCAGAACCAAATAATGGAAGCTATGGATCAGCTCCCAATCAACTTTAAAAAAGACGGTGCCGACCGCAAGACACCGGCTCATATTAAAAAGCGACTTAGCACTTTAGAAAGCTATTGGCAGGAGTTTCAAAGTAATCATTTAAAGCTTTTTGAGTCTGACGATAAATCTCATGAATATTTTACTGGCAATTACTATAAAAGAACGTCCGATTTTTATAACGAAACGCGCAATCATATTCTTAATTATTTACCGAGTGACTCTACAGAAAAAAAACCTTCTCAGGCCAGATACCCCTGAAAAGCTTGTCTTTTGTGGCCAGATAACCCTAAAAGACAGGCTTTTCAGCTACACCATCTGCCAGCGCACTCCGTCCTGAAACTACAGCTAACGCAGAAGCACCCCGAACCCAAGGTACAAGCAGCAAGTTAGAGGATATGTTGAGAAAGCAGAGAAGCAACTTCAAAGCTTTTCAGCGAACTATTAGCAGCATCGATCTCGACAAAGTCTCTGAAAAATGGGAGTATGAGGATATTCTGAAGTCGGTTCAGGCACGCTGGACGATAATAGACGCCTTGCACTGGGAAATAGACAGCGAACAAGCAAGATGTGGTCTGATCTTTACCGGGACAAGACAACCTCAAAACTGGACATCCCCACGTTCAGTGGGAGCTACCACCAGTGGTCGTCGTTTAAGGACTTGTTCGTCGAAGCTATACATAGCAACAGAGCCTTATCAAACTGTCAGAAAATGCAATTTCTGAAAAGTAAATTAAAAGGGGAAGCAAAGAAAATAGTGCAACATTTACAGATAAGCACAGATAACTATCAAGTATGTCGGGATCTTTTAAACCACCGGTATAACAACACAAAGCTTATTTTTAATTCTCACATGAGTGTCTTAGTGAACCAACCTATTATACAACAGCAGTCAGCATCTGCGATCAAAAAGATTCATGATACCACCAATGAATGTCTAAATGCCATCAAAAATCTGGGAGTCAACATAGAGAATTGGGAATTGGGACATGATTGTTTACTTAATTACTCAGAAATTAGACGTGGACACATAACGACTACATCGAGTCATTGAAACACCCAAGAGATGTACTGACTGTAAAAGATCTATTACAATTTTGCAGGTTAAATTCACAGCCTTAGAGTCGTCAAAACGAAAACCAGACCTACAGAAGCCAAATCAGCAGCCACAACAATCATCTCAGCCATCTAATTTCAAAAAATCATTAGTTTTTAAAGCATTTATGAGCAATCAAAATCCGTCATTTAAATCAAATAATTTCAATAATAAAAGTAGGTTAGCGTCCGCACCGGAGCAAATATGCCCAATCTGCAATAAAGATCACGCCAATCCGTATTGCGAAACATTTTCAACATATCGACCCGATTTTAAGCGACAAATAATATCCAAGCTATCTTTATGCCAAAACTGCCTTTATAATCATAATAGTAATGAACGTTTTTCAAAGAAAATAGTGCCATAAGTGTCAAAGCATGATGATTGCAATTCCCAATTCTCTATGTTGACTCCCAGATTTTTGATGGCATTTAGACATTCATTGGTGGTATCATGAATCTTTTTGATCGCAGATGCTGACTGCTGTTGTATAGTAGGTTGGTTCACTAAGACACTCATGTGAGAATTAAAAATAAGCTTTGTGTTATTATACCGGTGGTTTAAAAGATCCCGACATACTTGATAGTTATCTGTGCTTTTCTGTAAATGTTGCACTATTTTCTTTGCTTCCCCTTTTAATTTACTTTTCAGAAATTGCATTTTCTGACAGTTTGATAAGGCTCTGTTGCTATGTATAGCTTCGACGAACAAGTCCTTAAACGACGACCACTGGTGGTAGCTCCCACTGAACATGGGGATGTTCAGTTTTGAGGTTGTCTTCTCCCGGTAAAGATCAGGCCACATCTTGCTTGTTCGCTGTCTATTTCCCGGTGCAAGGCGTCTATTATCGTCCAGCGTGCCTGAACCGACTTCAGAATATCCTCATACTCCCATTTTTCAGAGACTTTGTCGAGATCGATGCTGCTAATAGTTCGCTGAAAAGCTTTGAAGTTGCTTCTCTGCTTTCTCAACATATCCTCTAACTTGCTGCTTGTACCTTGGGTTCGGGGTGCTTCTGCGTTAGCTGTAGTTTCAGGACGGAGTGCGCTGGCAGATGGTGTAGCTGAAAAGCCTGTCTTTTAGGGTTATCTGGCCACAAAAGACAGGCTTTTCAGGGGTTTTTTTTTTCTGTAGAGTCACTCGGTAAATAATTAAGAATATGATTACGCGTTTCGTTATAAAAATCGGACGTTCTTTTATAGTAATTGCCAGTAAAATATTCATGAGATTTATCGTCAAACTCAAAAAGCTTTAAATGATTACTTTGAAACTCCTACCAATAGCTTTCTAAAGTGCTAAGTCGCTTTTTAATATGAGCCGGTGTCTTGCGGTCGGCACCGTCTTTTTTAAAGTTGATTGGGAGCTGATCCATAGCTTCCATTATTTGGTTCTGGCTAGCTAGAGGATCTTTTATTTTGAACAATTACATTCATGAGCAATCAAAATCCGTCATTTAAATCAAATAATTTCAATAATAAAAGTAGGTTAGCGTCCGCACCGGAGCAAATATGCCCAATCTGCAATAAAGATCACGCCAATCCGTATTGCGAAACATTTTCAACATATCGACCCGATTTTAAGCGACAAATAATATCCAAGCCATCTTTATGCCAAAACTGCCTTTATAATCATAATAGTAATTAATGTTTTTCAAAGAAAATAGTGCCATAAGTGTCAAAGCATGATGATTGCTTTGACACTTATGGCACTATTTTCTTGGTAACACTAACACTGGTTCACGAAGCCTTTACCGTATCAGGAAACGCTGCAAATCCGAATGCAACGACCGACCGCGCAGTGTCAAACTCACACTTTTTATTGGCAACTGCTATAATCAACGTCCAAGCCGTCGATGGTACCCTTCACTCAATGAGTGCTCTTATCGACCAAGGGTCTCAAACTTCGATCACCGAAAATGGCGCTCAAAGATTAGGACTACCTCGCAAGCATTGCAAAGGAGTGATATTAGGAGTAGGCGCGAAGGAGAACAGCTGCAAGGGTGTTGAACATCACTTTATCTTCTTGTTATAGCGCGTATAGCATAAATCTTGATGTCTTTATAATGGATCACGCAGTAAATAACTTACCAAACAAATCATTCGTAAAACCATCATGGGCGTTTATGGAAAACATCCAACTAGCTGACTCTGAATTCTATCGTAGCAGAACAGTAGATTTGTTACTGGGCGCCGATGTTTACTCTTCCATCATCATGGGAGGAATCATCAAAGAAAACGACGATATGCCAATTGCTCAGCAAACGCGCCTAGGCTGGATTGTATCCGGAAACGTGAAATCATACAACTGTAACGTGATTATGGTAGACATAGACAGCATACATAAATTTTGGTCGATCGAAGATATCAATGATACTGAGGAAATGTCATCCGAAGACCATCAGTGCCTTCAAAAGTACCAAGACACTACTTTTCGCCCACTCGATGGGAGATATCTTGCAGATCGGAGCATCAAGGTCGTTGTAGACGGTGCAAGCTCCGATTGCAAGCCTATTAATGCTGGTGTTCCACAGGGCTGCGTGCTATCGCCAACGCTGTTTCTTCTGCATATCAATGATATGTTGCATACCCGTAACATTCATTGCTATGCGGATGACAGCACTGGTGATGCTCTTTACACCGGCCGAGCCAATATTTCTCGGGAAAACGTCTCCGAGTGCCGGGACAAACTTGTGTCTGAAGTTGAGTCTTTGCTGAACAGAGTCTCGGATTGGGGACGACTAAATCTAGTCCAGTTTAACCCCCAGAAGACACAAGTTTGCGCGTTAACCGCTAAAAAGAACCCCTTTGTCGTATCCTCTCAGTTCCAAGGCACTCCCCTTGTTGCCTCAGCCAGTATCGGAATCCTCGGCGTCGACATATCGAGTGACGTGCAGTTTCGTGGTCACTTGGAAGGGAAGGCCAAATTGGCCTCTAAAAAGCTTGGCGTGCTCAGCAGAGCGGGACAGTATTTCATGCCGGCACACCGCCTGCAACTTTACAAGACGCAGGTTCGGCCGCACATGGAATACTGTTCCCATCTCTGGGCTGGGGCTCCCCAGTACCAGCTCCTTCCACTTGACCGCATCCAGCGCAGAGCGGCTCGAATCGTCGACGACCGAGTGCTTTCCGATCGGCTCGATTCACTGGCGCTGCGAAGAGATGTTGCATCTCTTTGCGTATTTTATCGCATCTATCACGGGGAGTGCTCTGAGGAATTGTTCGGATTAATCCCAGCCGCCAAATTTCGTGAACGCACTACACGGCAAACGTCCCGATACCATCCACACCATCTGGATGCTTGGCGGTCCACCACTGTACGTTTCACAAGGAGTTTTCTTCCACGTACAACCTCTCTGTGGAATAGTTTACCACCGGCGATTTTTCCGGACCGATACGACCTGGGGACCTTCAAGAAAAGAGCTTACTCCTTTCTAAAGGGCCGGCAACGCACCCGCAATTCTCCTGGTGTTGCGGTTGATCATGGGCGGCGGTAGTCACTTAACATCAGGTGAGCCGCATGCTCGTTTGCCCCCTCTTCAATAAAAAAAAAGATATGTAGTGTGCCTTCCACTACACCCTGACGCTGAGGAGAAGTTAGGATTATCTGAACCCAAAGCTTGCGCACAATTTTATCAGCTCGAACGTAAATTTGGAAAAAATCAAAATCTAGCCAACAATTACAAGCAATTTACGAACGAATACATCAATCTACGTCACATGCACACAATAGAAGCGAATTTGACACCAATACATTATATGTCGCATCACGCAGTTGAACGACCTCGACTCTTCAACTACGTCACTAAGAGTAGTATTTAATGCATCCGGAAAAACATCATCCGGTCTATGTTTGAATGATGTCTCGTACAGAGGCACTAATCTTCAGCAAGAACTTTTAGTTTTGGTCCTTAAATGAAGACAGTACAAATATGCCTTTACACCAGACCTGGAAAAATGATCAGGTATGTAATTGTGCATCCCGACCAATACATTTTACATGTCGCATCACGCAGTTGAACGACCTGACTCTTCAATAACGTCACTAAGAGTAGTATTTAATGCATCCGGAAAAACATCATCCGGTCTATGTTTGAATGATATCTCGTACAGAGGCCCTAATCTTCAGCAAGAACTTTTAGTTTTGGTCCTTAAATGAAGACAGTACAAATATGCCTTTACACTAGACCTGGAAAAAATGTTCAGGTATGTAATTGTGCATCCTGACGACCAACTTTATCAATGCATAGTTTGGCGCGAAAATTCAAATCAGCCACTCAACAGATACCAGCTAAATACCGTGACGTATGGCACAAAATCAGCTCCATTTCCAGCGATGATGACGCTTAAGCAGCTAGCTATAGATGAGCGTCAACGTTATCCTGAAGCATCGAAAGCATTAGAGCAGCATTTCTATATGGATGAAGCTTTGTGTGGTAGCTATGACATCACGTCAGCCAAAAAATTGCAGCAAGGGCTAATCGACCTACTTAAAACCGGAGGATTTAACCTTCGCAAATTTTCGTCAAATGAGAAGTCACTACTGGAAGATGTTGCTGTCGCACCAAGCTACCGAAACACTTATGATTTTAAGCACCAGGAATCACAATCACAAAGCACCAACTACAACCAAACCAACAAAAAGAATTTTATTAGCCGAAATCTCTAAACTGGTGCTGACCTGGGAACAGATCACTATCTAGTAATTACTAGATTTAGGGGTTTGTTCGCGGGTTGGCGCTACCGGACGGCAGTAACAGAACCACAGTCTGTCTGTCGCATCCAAAGTTGGAAGCTTCAGGAAGCGGATACTAAGGACACATATCACACGAGGGTAGCCGAAAAGCTTGACACCATCGATGGCAGAAAAGAATGTGTGGAAAGAACATGGCAGAACCTTAGGGATGGAATGGTAAGTGCAGCGGAAGAAGTATGTGGAACGACAAAAAGAGGTAGTAGTAAAAGAAGAGACGCATGGTGGAATGATGAAGTGTGAGAAGCTGTAAAGAAGAAGAAAAAAGCATGGTTAGACTACTTGGCCTCTAGTAACGATAAGCATATGAGAGAGAAGATGAAAGAAAGATATAAACTGCAGAAAGTTCATGCGAAAACATTGATTGAGGAAGTACGTGAAAGGTGTAGAATAGAAGCGGACGAAAGGTTGTCGCACAACTTTACGGAAAACTCCAAACTCTTCTGGAAAGAGGCTGGAAGGTCCCGGAGTGGTGTGACAGCCTTAAAAATGAACAAAATGCTTCCGAAAACCAATGAAAAGAAATGTATGCGTGTCATGATCTTAGTGAAGGATCCGGGGGTGACGCCGTGACTGGCACGCCAAACACGGACCTCGATGACACTGAGATCATCAGCATGAAAGAGATTGAACGTTCGATTCGAAGTTTGAAATGTGGTAAGGCTGCGAGACTAGACAGAGTTACTGCTGAAATGGTCAAGTACGGTGGGCCTCGCGTCAGGGACAGCTTTCATCTGCTGTGCAATTTGTGCTGGGGGACGGGAGGTGTCCCGGATGACTGGTGATCCGCGGTCATTGTGCCTTTATATAAAGGTAAAAGTTCACATTTTGACTGCGGGTGCTATCGGGCGATCAGCTTGACCAGTTTAGCAAGTAAAGTTTACTCGAAGGTTTTGACACGTAGGATGCAACAGAAATCGGAAAGATTATTATGGGATGCGCAATGCGGATTTAGACCTGGAAGAGGATGCACGGATTAAATGTTTTCTCTCCGCATGATTACGAATAACCTTCTGACTGTTAAAAAGAGGATTTTCTGTGCTTTTGTGTATCTGGAGAAAGCAATTGATAAGGTTGTAAGGAAGAAAATGTGGGAACTGTTGCCGGAATATGGTGTGGATGGTCAATTGTTAAGGGCTGTGCAGTCACTTTACTATGACTGTAAAGTCTGTGTGCGGATAAGGCATGACCTGTCACCCATGTTTAGCGTCCAAGCGGGCGTAAAACAGGCTCGTGTCATGTCTTCCTGGCTGTTCATACCGTATCTCGACAGCTGTTTACAGAAGCTGAAAAATAGCTGTTTGGGTGTGAAATTTGGTGACATTAAAGTAAATTGTCTGCTGTATGCTGATGATGCAGTGCTTATTGCACCATCAGAAGCAGAACTGCAGGCATTAGTCACGTGTATGAAAAAGGAATGTGAAATTAAAGGTCTCCGTTTGAATGCTAATAAAACTAAGGTTCTGGTATTTGAAAAGGACGAAGAGAGAACGAAATGTGAAATATGGGTAATGCAGGAATGTCTAGAACAGGTAAATGAATTGTATACTTGGGGAGTGCTTTCAGCCGGGATGGAAGATGTGATTTAGATGTGGATAGGCGTGTCGCTGCCGGAAACAAAGTCAATGGTGCCCTGAATGCATTAGTAAAAAGGCAAGGCGTGGTGAAGAGTGCACGCCTTGCAATACATAACGCAGTGTTGGTACCGACTTTGTTATATGGCAGCGAAACCTGGGTATGCCAGAAGAAGCATAAAAGCAAGTTGAATGCAGTGGAGATGCGATCTCTTCGTAAAATGTGCGGCGTTACCATAGCCGACCGAAAGCGAAACAAAGAGATTCGCAATATGGCAGGATCGAAAGATGACCTTATCACAAAAATTGATAGGGGCGTAGTCCGATGGTTTGGGCACGTTGAGAGAATGAGTGAAGACCGAATGGTGAAGAAAATATATAGCGCGAAAGTAAATATTAAAAGGTGTCGAGGTAGACCGAGACTAACTTTCGAAGAACCATGTGAGCAAATTACTTGAAGAGGGGAATGTCAAGAGAGACAAGAGTAGATACCTGGACGTGCATGTATGAAGAAGATAATGAACCTGAAAGAAGCGAAAGAGGTATGTAAGGATCGTGACACTTAGCGATCTGTTCTCTCTGGCTACCCCGTTAGGGATTGTACGTGAAGATAAAAAAAAAGAAATCTCTAAAGTCTTCGATCAAGGATCGAAGACTTTAGAGTGGTTTCCTTTCGCCAGCCGTGGTCCAGCTTAAACTATTATTTCAAAGTGTTTGGCAAGAAAATCTAAATTGGGATGATGTCATACCTGATGACGTATACTCAAAGTGCCTAACATTAAGAGCAGACATCAAGAACATCAGTGATATCGGAATTCCCCGATGGATTGGTACTGGAAAGGGAAGTAAAGTTCAGCTTCATGGTTTCTGCAACTCTTCCACCAAAGCTTTCGCTTGCGTTGCCCGTATTGTTCATAAAGACACAGCATCTGTAACAATATTAGCAGCAATAAAGAAACTCGTACCATCGAGTAAAACTTCGGCCAAAAACAAAATTTCCCTACCCTGGTTGGAATTAAGCAGCGCACTTCTACATTCAAAACTAAGGACTAAACTAAAACTAAGCCTAATATCACTCACTATCGAAGTTTACGGATGGAGCGATTCCACAGCAGCTCTCGGTTGGATTCAGGGGGACCCCAACCGCTGGAAGCCATTCGTAGCCGATAGGGTCAAGAAGATTACAGACGTCATGCCTCCAGAATGCTGGCGTTATGTAAAAAACACAGAAAACCCGGTTGACTGTGCCAGCCGTGGTATGAAAGTGGAGCAGCTACAGCAGCATACCTTGTGGTGGAAAGGGCTTAATGGCTTTCATCATCAGCTGACCCTCAAGAAAATCCGAGAACTTATCAAACCGATTTATTATGCAAGGTGAAATTATCTAACATCGTACAAACAAACAAAAACAACGACGAAATTGATATTATTAGTGCAATAATTCACAAACAAAGCAGTTTCACGAGAGCAACACGTGTACTTGCACGGATATTGCGAGCGATTTCAAAAAATAGCGTAAAATTACCATACTTAACAACAGCGGAGTTGCGTAACTCTACTGAAAAAAATCATAATGAACGTTCAAAATCCGAATTTTCACAGGAAATTAACGATTTATCTAAGCTAAGCAAGGTGGATTCTAAGAGCAAACTTCTCTGCCTAAATCCGTATTTAGATCAAAACGGCTTATTGCGAGTGGGAGGCAGACTCAAAAATAGCAACATCCCTTACGATATGAAACATCCATACATTATTCCACGCAGTGGTCACCTTACTAACATACTTATCGATCAACTTTTCACGGAGGAGCCCGCCTCACTCAAGATTGGCTTTGACAGCAATATTGGATCTTAGGTGGAAATAAAGTTGTGAGGAATCGTTTACGCCGTTGTGTTATATGCAAACGTTACAATCCGGAAAATAACGAACAGCTAATGGGAGAATTACCCGAAGCAAGGACGAATTCCACGCGCCCGTTTTTAGAACGGGGCTGGATTTCATGGTATACATAGATGATTAAATCAAATAAGGGTCGAGGCATTAAGACTAACAAAGGATACGTGGCCGTCTTTATCTGTATGGTCACAAAAGCTGTCCACCTGGAGTTAGTCTCTGACCTATCATCATCGGCGTTTTAGGCAGCCCTTCGTCGATTAGCAGCAAGGAAGGGTACTCCACGTCATTTATATAGTGACAACGGGACTAATTTCATTGGAGCGAAAAACATCCTTTCCAAAGAGTATTTCGATCTTAAATCAATATTATCGGAAGAGTTCTTCACAGAGATCAGTGAGATGAAGATCAACTGGCACTTTAACGCCCCCTCGTGGCCTAGTGCCGATGGACTTTGGGAGACAGCAGTGAAAAGCTTAAAGCACCATCTGCGTAGAGTTGTTTGCGATCAAAAACTGACATATAAAGAATTTTCCACGTTATTAGCGCAGCTAGAAACCTGCCTCAATTCGAGACCCCTTTGTGTATTGTCAGAAGACCCGGACAACATTAATTATTTAACGCCAGCTCACTTCTTGTCCAGCGTACCTATTCTTTCGCATTCTTCGGCAGCTCACGCAAAAGATATTCATCATCAGCGACATTTGGAAAAGGTGGCGTGCTGAATATTTGGTTCAGCTTTCAGCACGGGGCTAATGGCGTGAGTCACGGGAAACATTAAAATCGACGATGTTGTAGTGATATACGACGCTAACTTACCCCCTGGTAAATGGGCTTTAGGTCGCGTGATTGAACTACACCCCGGTACCGATAATCTGGTCCGAGTCGTCTCAGTCAAAACACGAAACGGTTCTGTTATCAAAAGACCAGTAATTAAGTTATCGATCCTACCAGTTAACATAGATCAGTCAAACAAAAGTAGCGAAACAACAACAATAAACGAAGCATCGTCAAAAAGTAAAAGGACACAAACACCGAAGAAAAGTTTTTATATAAACTTCTTATATATTTTTATGACACTATCTCTGTTCGTAACTTCAACTGTGCATGCAAACTACATCACAAAACTGAGTGATAACAAATACATATTTTTGAAAAATTGGGAAGTATGCGATTAGTACAGGATCATTGGAAATTAGTTGCTTACTACGACATGCAACCCTATTGGTACGGAAAAAGGATATTTAGATCATCTTCAAGCATTATGCACTAAATCGGAAAGAAACACACATTGTGAAATAATATTGCAACAGCTGATACACGGGCTCACCGAACGAGCATTATGACCGCATGTTACTCAGTCAGCATTCTGATGGTCGGAAACGGCTCGGTCGGCTGCATCGCTGATACTCGTACATTGTTCGGCGTTTTAGACGAGCGAAAAAGATATAAAGTTAGTTCGGTGCAATCAGAGACATTTAGCACAACTTTGGAAAAATCAAACATCAGTTATAGAAGCGGAAAACAATATTTTGAAAAGAATCGAGAACACAATGGAAAAGCAATATAAGACATTTAATCAGCATTTAAATAATTTAGAAAAAATATCGAATACAGTGAAAGCCGAAATATCTAAGGTAGAAATCACAAACGACTTCATCATGTCAAGCATCATAGCGAATAATGTCCTTTCAAATCTGCGAAATATCCAAGATACCCTCCTAGATACGTTCATACCTGTGACTTACAACGACTTTCAGAACTACATAGAATATAATAATAATGTTTATTCCGATTATCTTTGCCAGCGTCAAACGCCCGTGTATGAGAGACAGAAGGACGAGAGCCTTTGTATTAAAAACAAACAATCAAACACTTGTAAAATTATCAGCAGCGCGTGTCAGACTACATGGCGAAAGCTTACAAAGCTAAACACGTATATAATTAATTGTTGCAGTCAATGTACCTTCCGATTCATATGTCAAGATCGAGTTACCGTAGAACAGGTAACGGGAGTGAACATTATAGTTCTCGGTACAGACTGCGTCATTCGGGGAAATACGTTACTAATTACGCCTCATAAACAAATGACAAATGAGATTAATATCGAGCCGGTGATCTTTGCACCAGAGATCGCGTCTGTCAATAACATATTCAACATATCGATACCCATCAATACGATCAACATTACGGAGAATTTCGGACAAGCTATAGAAAATATTGACCGGCAGATTAAAGAGTTAAAGTCAGCTTCGGACGGCATAGCCAGCGAGACGAACAGCCTCGACTATCATGATGTCCATCACTACGCCGCTATCTTGAATAGATAGCGGCGTAGTGATGGACATCTGGTGGCGGCCGGACTAGCAGCAGCGTGCGTGGCGTGGGTGCGCGCGAGGTGGAGACGCCACGCCCGCCCAGCTCCAGCCAGCAGTCAGCGTGACACCAGTGCACAGTGTCTATTTTTAAAAGATGTGAAGTGTGAAAGTGAGTGTATGAAAACAGAACAAAGTGATCATTGTGCAAGTGTGTCCGATCAAGATATTCAAAGTGTGCCTAATCAATCAGTGCATAAAAACACTTCCCCAATTTTACTAAAATGTAATTTTAGAAAAACTCGTTAGATAATGTCGTGTAATCATCTTATAAATCAGGCGATAAGTGTTATGTCGGTCTCATTTACGTTTTAGTTTAGCTCATCTCATAGTCATCTCGCTCGGGAGCAGGTACGGTGCAACCGCACATATCGCGCGATCAGCATTTTCGCCTCATACACTTATTTTTATTGTTCATCGAATCAGTTCACATAGCATCGCCAAACAGCGCGTTCGTGTACTCATCCTTAGCTATTAGCAGTTTTTAAATATACATATTTTATATTTTACCCCAAGCAGCACACTATTTATATCATCAGCAGCAGCATTTTAAGGTGTAACGTACAATGCTGGATGTGCGTTTACACAGCGCTCGGTGCGCAATGCACTCCTCATCCTGGACATCAACAAGTCGAGTGAGCCTGATGGAGTCCCACCTATTGTGCTGAAGGCGTGTGCTCCGGAGTTGGCACCGGTTTAAACGCGTGTTTTCCGGTACTTTTACTCCCTAGGCGTAGCCCCGAATTTACGGAAGACAGCATTGGTGGTACACGATCCCTAAATAGGTAAGGCTCAGATCCGTTTAACTGCAGGTCTATCGCCATCATCTCCTTGTTTTCCAAAATAATGGAAACCATCACAAACTGCCAGCTCATGAGGTACCTTGAGGAACACCAGCTGATTAATGATCACCAGTACGGTTTCCGTCAGTCTCGCGTCGCTGATCTTCTGGGTCACCTTACTCATAGATTTAGTTTGGAAATAGTGAAGGCCTTCGAGCGGGTTTGGCACAAAGCGCTTTTTTCGTAGCTTTCTTTTTAAGGGCTTCCCGAGAAATTGTGCAATTGGATCACCAGTTTTCCCCTGGTGCTGCAGTGGTTCATGGGCAGCGGTATTCACTTATCATCAGGTGAGCCGCATGCTCGTTACCCCCCCCCCCCCGTCTATAAAAAAGACAGGGGATATTTACTATAGTTAACACATTCCTAATGCCAGATACGCTGACCTCTATATATACAAGTACGCTGTATATATAGAGGTCAGTGGCCGGATAAAAAGTAAAGTAAAGTTACATCCTATATACGTCCCACTCCTGGGCATAGGCCTCCTCTCATTTCTGAGAAGGTTTTACAGCAAGGAAGTGTCCGTCGCGCTGCCCCAATGCGTGTTGGCGAACTTCACATGTCTTCGAAATATTTTTTTCTTATTTCTCAGACATGCAGGTTTCCTCACGATGTTTTCCTTCACCGCCGAGCACGTGGTAAATCAGCACTTAAAACTGTTTAAATTACCAATTTAATTGGTGCTGGCGGGGATCGAACCCGGTTTGCTCGCGTACTGTAAAATTTACAGCGAACGCTAACCCTCTGAGCTACCACGGCTCCGAGTCTATATATATATATATATATATATATATATATATATATATATATATATATATATATATATATATATATATATGAGTGGCCAGATAGGAAGACCAAAATATCTGGACAAAATTTGAACATGTCGGGATTTTTTGGCCGTTGTCGGAAGAATCAATTATTAAAAAAAGTAAAATAAAAAGTTTATGTTTTAAATCAATAGGCCAAAAATTGACTTAACATTGTTGACACATAACAAATTTAAATGAACTTAATTTTTTGGTTGCCACATTCATTTGGCATTGGACTTTACTTAGTCCACGTTTGGATCCTCCAGCGTTAGTTATATTTAAATCTCTTTGGCTTTAGGCGTACATTACACGCTCATGCAGGCTGTCAGTTTTACAACAATCACGGTTGTGATTAACAAATAACCTACTGTGTAATGCAGTGATTGACGCCTGCATGAGCGTGTAATGTATTTATTAAATCAAAGGTAGCTGTAATGTAAAAAGAGGTTGTTTCTCTGGAGATTTTGAGTCTTGTCGGGAGTCTGGAGATCATTTGAAATGTCCGGAGAGTCCAGACAAATCCCGACTACCTGGAAACCCTAGTTAACACGTTTGGCAGGCGGGTTGGTAACTGAGCTTCTATTAGGAAGATGCCCACGGGATGCTTTGATTATATACACAGGTAAATAATCAAATACGGGATGATATTAAATGGGACAGTGGATTTTCATACGCCGCACCTTTGATTTATATATATGGAGTAAACAGATCAAAGGGCCGCACTACATGGAAATAATATGGCACAGCGTACAAGCACAAATTACATAGTCTTGCAGTGGTATGCTTGGATTTGTTTTAACTTTTGACTAGATTTCAAGATACTGTAAGCTGGCTCTGCGTAGATCGGACCAAAAATTAATATTCAAAACTTGAAGATAGCCCGTTAACTATGACATAGTGACGTCAAACATATCACCCGAAACGTCGGGAATTACAAATAAGTTAAAATAGTTAATTACATAAATATAGTTTTATTCAATGCGTAGTGTTCGCGTAAATTTAAAAAATTACACATTTGTCAAAACTTAAAAAATTATTTTGAAAAATAAATAAGTACCTACATAATTGAATATTGTATCTTTACCTGTATCATTTTATCCACCTCCATCATATCCTCTTTCTTAGCTTCGCGGATGACCACCTCACGACCTTTTGTATCCTCCATTATTAAAGAGGATAAAAGATAATACTCCACATAGTATCGCGGTAAGTCTCAATCAAAAACTATTGAGTAATAATATCTAACGTCCTCTCGTTAGGGATACATTCCTTGATAACGTCCCTTATCTCTCCAGCAACAGGCGTGGCATAAACAATGACTGTTTTGGTTTATTTTGTAATTATTGTGACACGAAAGTACGTACGTATGTCGTTTCTGAAAAAAAAAAGACTACTATTAATCTCAAACCTCACGTATACTTTGTGTGTTGAAACTGCTATGTAAACAAATTTTTTAATAGATGTAAATTAATGTGACTAAGCGAAAAATTACCTATGAATGCAGTATTGTTACCATACGTGGGTTAATAACAAATCCCCAGCTCCCAGGTTTTAGTAGTTGGTCTCTTAAAATTGTTAAATAAGTTAAAAATTGTTTACGTACTATATTGATGTATAAACAAATACGCAGTCAGTTTCCTTGACGCCAGAAGACTACTAATGTTATTGCGTCTGAGATGCACCGGGCGCCCTTTCCTCGATCGAGCGATACGTGACGTAGGATCACAGAAATCGTGATAATAAGATAATATTAGTACTATTTCTGTGCGTAGAATTATGTTTATTTACTACTATATATTTTGTATCGCGTGCCAAAAATTACCAACAACATTAAACAACTGGAAATTAAATTCACCTAACGCGTCCTTTTGACTAAAATTAGAACCACTGAGAAAAGCACTTTGCCCACTCGCTCCTAGACGGCATTTTAAAACGCAGTCACTACTTCCTCGGCGTCCATAAAACGTTTTGCTCGAAGTTTTCTTTTATTTTCGGAAATAAATGAAAATCGCGAGGTGCGAGGTCGGGGCTATAGGGCGGGTGACCCAGTTATTCCACGTCTGACGTCGCCAAGTTGTCGATTGTTTGCTTGGCGGTGTGCGACGAGGCGTTGTCGCGGTGGAGGAAAATCCTACGGCGAGGTCGTTTCTCCCGAACTTTTTCAAGACAAGTGGCAAACAGTTGTTAGTGTACCACTCTGCAGTAACCATTTTTACGATCCTATAAAACATTGTTGCGTAATGACCTGTCCTTCTGAAGAACGAGACCACCATTTTTTTTGACAACAGTGGCACGAGATGGGGCTTCATCGCGAAAGGCCAATCGAAGTCTACCATAACTTTCTTGTTGACTTAAATGACATCGAAAGTCACAAAAAATCGTTGTATGAAAATTTCCTCGCGTTAAATTCATGCTGACGTGACCAAAAATGTTTTTAAGTGACACAGACAATTTTCAATTTGCCGCCAAATCATAAACAAATGACAAATTAATAAAATACATACACAAATAATATTGGCAGAGTTCCATTTTCAAAATTTGAATTTATTTTTTTATTAAGTATATCGATTACAAGTGGTCAATCCCACAAACTTTTAGTGTCGCCCCCGTACTCAAACGCTAGGTAAGTACTCGATTTTCAGATGCCGTTAAGCCTTGTGCTCTCTATCAATTTAAGCCAGTAACTCAGAATACCACGAGACTTAACATCTTAAAACTGTTTAGCGTTTCCGTATTTGACCATTTCTCTCCCAACGTATATATATACATGGTAGAGATATGCTGCAGTTATAATTAGTAGTATAGTTGTAGCACGAATGGGTCGGCTCGACCGGGGAAGGACCACGTTCTCACAGAATACCAGCGTAAAATAGTAGCTTAATGCTGCTGTGTTTCGTATGATGAGAGTAGTTTTTTACTGGAAACGAGGCATTCCATCAGTTCTCACGAGTGACAACGCATCTGCGTTCTGATTCATAATCGAGTATAGATGTAGATGTCCATGAGCCACAGCAACCACTTACCATCAGGTGGACCGTGTGCTCGTTTGTCACCCTATATAAAAAAGTCGCCATTTTCAAAAAAAGGAACATTTACGGAATCTCGGACAAGTGTGAGAGTGTAGATTATTTTAAATGCTAGTGTTTGTTATGTTATAAATGAAAGTAGAGTTCAGTAAGATATTTTTTAAAAGCCACTATGTCTCTGAGAGATGTTAGTGACAGCTTCTTTCTTCAACGTGCTTTAGCAGACTAAATAGCTTAAAATTTATATCGTTGTCAGTTCCTTGTTTTATCGTTTTCATTAATCATATTTAATACATGGTAGAGCCTCGCTGCAGATATATTAGGTTTGTAGCACGATTGAGTAACCTCGACCGCGGAAAAACCACGCTCTCACAGAATATAAGCGTAAAATAGCAGCCTAGTGCTGCTATGCTTCGTATGGTGAATGTAGAAAATCGAAGACACTAAACTAGAAACAAGGCATCCCAACTCGGACTGAGTTGGGTTGACAACGCATCTGCATTTTTATTCTTAATCGAGGATGAATGTAGATGTCTATAGGTCACAGCATCCACTTACCATCGACGGACGGTGGTCACACCGATGGAGTAAAAAAAAAGACGTGTGGCACTCGGGGACTGCCGCGGTAAAGCTATTGCATAGCATTTTGTATCAACTTATGCAATTATAATTATTTATTTATTTTATTTATGCAGTATTTCTTTTTCTTTGATATTAATTCAAGTTACACTTTTTGAGCATGGTGACCGATAAGAAAACAATTTTTTTCTTTTATTAAATGAATAAATAATAAATGCACTTTGTTCATTCATATTTAAAACACTTTATACACAAATTTTACAAGCACAGCTATTCACTGTTGTACATAAATACCTACACACCTATATACTTTCTCATAAACAGCTGCTTATGTATTCGTCCGAGCTTCGTAGAGTCGTACAATACGTCTAGTTGCACGCACACAAACACCGTGTCAAAGACTGCCGAAAAGAAACGACGTTAGACATAAGACAATGCACGGCCTTCCGGCTCCGCTCAAGTGATTCTCGTCCCACCTGTCCGCGCAGTAACTTTTTTTTACGACCGCGCGAGACTGTCGCAACAAAAACCATTACTACTGAAAAACTAATATAGGTACCTACCTAACATTCAAATAAAAATATTCTCAAAAAGCTCAACGAATTCAGAGTTTAATTTTATTAAAAGAAAATTGGTCAAATAAAAAATAAAGGATGAAAATAAAGCATATGGGAATATAAAAATAAATCGTATTTATTTTTTATTTCGAGTTTTACAAGAAAAGTATAATATTTACTGGAGACAATTATTTTATTATTATAATAGTACATGATATTCCCTTTAAAATGACACCAATATGAATAATATCTTATATCTATATCTACAAATAAATAAAATTGAAGTGTCTGTTTGTAATGTTAAAACAACAGCTTTTTATTAAATGCATATGAAAGTACTAGTAACAAAAACACAATTTTTAAAATTTTTATCTGTCTGTCGGTCTGTCTGTCTGTCTGTCTGTTTGTTCCAGCTAATCTACGAAACAGCTGGATCTATTTTGACGGGACTTTCACTGGCAGATAGCTGAAGATATAAGGAATAACTTGAACTACTTTTGTTTTAGAAAAAGAATTAGGGTTCCGCGCAAAAAAATTAAAACCCATGAAATCCATATTCCACGCGGGCGAGATCGCGGGGAACAACTAGTACTCAATATAGATAAATGTATACTTATTTTTATTTATGTATTTATTATTTAAATAAATAAATAAAAATAAGTATTAATAATTTCTAGACACATCTCAACAGATATTTCGTTGATAAATTGCTATCAATACTGGAGCATTCTTTTATATTTAGCATCCATTTAACACAAAAAACTGATAAGAATACTTTTTAAACAACATATAATCAATAAACGATAATCGCGTATAGTGAATTTCGAGGTAAATTATTATATGTAAACGTTTTTGAATCGTCGTAATGATACATATTTCCTAAAGAAAATATCTTCACAATTAATTTGATGTAAAATAACATTAGAAATAACGTATAAAAACGGAGAAATTATCAAATTTTTGATCGAGTTCCTAACCAGTACACAAACAAAAATGGCGAATAGTCATTTTCACATTTTTTTAGAAATAACGTATAAAAACAGAAAAATTATCAAATTTTTGATCGAGTTCCTAACCAGTACACAAACAAAAATGGCGAAATGTCATTTTTACATTTTTTTCTATACAGTTATTTGTTACAGAGTACACAGATAAAATTCACTCTCATAGATGACAAATTTCAAACACTACAATCTCTAATTTTTTACTCTGCTATCTTCAGCGCTGTACACGAACGGAACGATGTCGTTGAGAGCCGTGGTTGCTCATATGGTTAGCGCTCGTTATAAGTATCACAGTACGGGAGCAACCCGGGTTCGATCCCCACTGGCACCAATGAAACTGTTGCGTGCTGATTTAGCTATCAGTTGGAAAGTCTGTTTTTCTGGGCCGTTTTGTTTTGTTACACTAACATCTCGCAAGTCACCTAGGGAACTAGGAGGTTGTCGGTTGCTTATTTTTTATTTTTCTCTAAAATTTTCGTCGGTAAAATAATATATTTATAAAAGTAAAAAAAAGTAAAGTTACAGCCTATATACGTCCCACTGCTGGGCACAGGCCTCCTCTAATTTCTGAGAGGGTTTTAAGGCAAGGAAATGTCCGCCACGCTGCCTCAGTGCGTGTTGAACTTCACATGTCTTCGAAATATATATTTTTTAATTTCTCAGACATGCAGACCCGAGTTCGATCTCCGCCGGCACCAATGAAATTGTTAATTGCAATTGTGCTGATTTACCACGTGCTCGGCGGTGAAGGAAAACATATTGAGGAAACCTGCACGTCTGAGAATATAATTATAATCGAATGTAAATCAAATTGACATAGGTAAGTACAGATAAAATTAGCGGAACATTAATAAAATTTTGAGATCGTTTTTTTTTTCAAAATTTTATTTATATTCCGCTATTTTTGTCTGTGCTTATATCAATTTGATTTACATTCGATCTCTAAATTGTGGTTTGCGAGGGTAACGGGGATCGATCAGCTCCGGCAAAATACATTTCTGATAAAAGCTATCTAATTTTAAAATTTTGTCTGCCGTCCAAAACGCATCATCTCTTTCAATAATATCAATTTCTATGCCAAACAGAGTAGTATCGAAATCCAAAGCTCAAGCAGGGGTCAATGTAGCGTAGTAATTTAGAGCGCAGGTATAGCTATAGTCATACGAACGTCACAGGCCGCAGCTGACTGAGTCGAATAAAACTAAGCGCGCGTCACCGCGCATGCATGTGTGTGTAAGTGTCGTCCTCCCGCACCGCACCGGGGGAAACATTATTCAGTGAGATGCACGATAATTCATATAAACACGCGCGCGTAAAAAAATACGAAAAGGCCTTTGGAAGAAGGGGTTTTATGAAAAAACCACTGCATAAATCAATTACAAATAAAATTTATTGAATTCTTCGATAATTGAGCTGTGTCGGTACCGAATTTGTCTTGGAAATTTTACACTGCTTTTGTTACTAATTTACGCCCAAAGTTGTGTTTAAATTGGCAATAAAAACGAATCTTTGATAGCTCGTAACTTTTTATTTTACTATTCTGTTTCCGTACAGACAAAACTAATAATGAGACAAAACGATATCATGTTTAACTGTCACTTGTATGTACTGTTGATGTACACTGTCAAACAGCGGAGTAAAACCCCTCCGAAATTTCTATGGAAATAATGTCGACTAGTGTCACCTTAAGCAGGAGAATG
This sequence comes from Parnassius smintheus behrii, assembly GCA_036936625.1. Classification (NCBI taxonomy): domain Eukaryota; kingdom Metazoa; phylum Arthropoda; class Insecta; order Lepidoptera; family Papilionidae; genus Parnassius; species Parnassius smintheus. Next base: position 1,465,185 of record JAUPFT010000001.1, read on the forward strand.
AATTAAAAACTATGTAATATACGGGGACTACCCGTAATATACGGGGATTCTGGATAATTTGTAATATGGAAGGGAGTCCTGATTGGTTTCCATCCGTCTGGCAATATACGAATATTTGTATATCGATATATGGTAAATTTTCAAAGAAATGAGTTAAACACTATCTTTGAAATTGTTTAATGGACCAATATTCGCAGTCATAATGTATTAAAATTGCTTACAAGTGGTGGACGCTACAATAATGCGAAATGAAAGGACGTAGAATCAATATTGTGATATATATATATATATATATAGTAGAGATGGGCCGAATGTGATTTGAACCGAATCCGAAATTCGGCCGAACTTCGGTTCATTTTCGCACGCTTTCTCGAGAGCGACGCGTCGTGACTTCCGCAGGAAACATATACCTACGAAAAAAAAAACGTAACAAACTTCTGCCAGATAAGGCAGATCTTTGGTGTTTTTGCACCATAACCTGACTCTGGTAAATTTTAAATATGACTAGATAGATAAGAAAAGTTGGTTTAATATGATTGTTGAAAACAAATACCCTTTAATTGTAATAAAAAATACTTGAGGTTAATGAATGTTGAATCAAAAACATTATGTTTTTTTATTTAATTTACGGACTCCTATCCAGATGTTTACTAGGAGAATACAAAGTTTATTTCATTTTTGTAATATTAATTAGGCTAATTATTAATTAGGCAGGGATTTCTAAGATTAATAACTAATTAACTAAGATTAAGGTTAAGAACTAAGATTAAGATTAATGATAAGATAGGAACTGATTTAATATAAGGTTTACATTTACAATGTCAAATAAGTAAATAAATAATTGACCATGAGTGAGTAAAAATAATATTTTTTATTTTACAGTATCTAATGTTGTTATATAAGGTGCTTCTAAAATATATGCCACGGTTGTTTGTATGGAGACTTGGCCAATCAGCTGACCGATTTCCATACAAAGTGCAATTTTTTTTTGAGAATTGACTATGGGTTCCTTGGGGAAAGTGGTACAGTATCATGAGTAGAACCACCAGTTGCAGCCATGGCATATTGTAGTTTAGAAGCACCTAATATTTCAGTTAAAATAAGTTCAAGTAGGTATTATTTTTCTACTTACTTTACTTTACTTTACTTATCGTCACGCACAATCCCTAACGGGGTAGCCAGAGAGAACAGATCGCCAAGTATCACGATCCTTACATATTATTTTTCTAGTACTGAATTTCGGCCCATCTCTAATATATATATTGAGAATTTAAACTACACGCGTGTGTGTGTTTGTGTGTATATAAAGAGGGCTACTTTTAATATCGCTCATTTTAATATCAAAAATTTAGGTTATCTTTATATATTTTCAATTCAAAATTAGTACTGCATTTGTGATAATAATATTAAAATGTATGTATATAGAGTACTCACTCATTTTCTTTCACTATTTTTTCGTGACTTTCTTCATTAATAATAAATGCACTTTGTTCATTCATATTTAAAACACTTTATACACAAACACCGTGTCGAAGACTGCCGAAAAGAAACGACGTTAGACCATCGTTAGACAATGCACGGCCTTCAAGCCACACCTCCGTGCCCGTCGGAGTGGGGAGCGTGAGGTTTTTTCGTTACGGAATAAATTTCTGGATTCGGTCCCCGCGCTCAAGGCCCGCGATAAAAGCTATGCAATAGCTTAAAAGTTCAGAGAGTTTAAACAAAAATTCCATTCTTTTAAAGACTAGGCCATACCATTAACCCAAGAGCCTAAGAAAAAATATCATAGCCGTAAATATACTAGCCCACTTACCTTTTAAACGAGAGGCGTCCACTGTTGCTTGGCGACATCTATACAAATAAATATACTTATTTGAAGTGTCTGTTTGTAATGTAAAAATAACAGCTTTTTAGTAATTATACATATTCTTCTTCTTAAGGTGCCGTCTCCATGGGTTGGCAATCATTTGGGCGATTTCAACTTTTGAGACCGCTGCTCTAAATAGTGATCTTGTGCTCTTCCCGAACCACTGGCGCAAGTTCTTCAGCCACGATATCCTTCTGCGGCCAAGCCTCCTTCTGCCTGCCACTTTTCCCTGAATGATAAGTTGAAGGAGTTCATATTTTTTAGTGTTACGCATCAAAATATTCCAATTTCCTCTTCTTTATGGTTGTAAGTATCTCTGTGACCTTCCCTATTCTTTGTAGCACGATGGTGTTTCGTACGCGGTCTCTCCAAGAAATTCTTAGCATATGTTTGTACACCCACATCTCGAACGCTTCCAGTTTTTTCAGACATGGCTTCTGTTAGCGTCCAAGCTTCTACACCATAGAGAAGAACAGAAAAGACATAGCACCGCGCTATGCGTGTTCGAAGAAAAATTACTTAGGTTCCGGTCACAAAGAACTTTTTTCATTCTCACAAAGGCGTTGCGCGCCTGCTCTATTCTGGATCGTATTTCGAGGCTGTGATCTCCTGTTTCGATACTTAATTATGCATATGAAAGTACTTATATACGGTACTTATAACAAAAAACAATTTTTAATTTCCGCGCAAAAAAATTTAAACCCATTACAATCGTAATAATTTTAACAACCACAAATGAAAAGGGAAGATCTCTCACCGGGCAAGATATACAGCCCGGTAAGCGACTAACGCTCCGCAAGCTATTCTTATAACGGAGTGCACTCGCGATTAACGATGAAAATTAGAGCAATTATAGAACCACAGAAGAGAACAGGTCGAATGGGTCTCACAACACAAAGCCCGAAATTATCCATATTGATGATCGACTTGAATGACTCGATTCCTGTGACTAATCAATATTTGAATGATCGGCTCACTATAAATGAGTGAATGATACATGTTTAATACTGGAATACTTCGGCAACTTCGTTACAGCTTCTGGCACGACGACAGCGTCGCCACAAGTATGGTACATATGGTAACCATCACCTACCTCGACCATTATTCAGGGATGACTTGTAACAAGGGCTTGCAGAATCGACACCGGTTCTTTATTTTTAAAATCCAGTTCTGTAAAGGTTCGAAATCTTCAGAATCGGGTTCCGAACCTCTTTCAGAATCGGGTCCGTAAATCCGGTCCTTGTGTATTTTTTAAAGTTTTTGTATTTCGTAATTAATCAAACGTTATTTTTAGACAAACTGTTTGCCAGTAGGTTTTGTGTACCTACAAAATCTTTTAAATACTCGCGCTCATTTTTTTTTATAGAAGAGGGGCAAACGAGCATGTGGCTCACCTGATGTTAAGTGACTACCGCCGCCCATGATCAACCGCAACACCAGGGGAATTGCAGCTGCGTTGCCGACCCTTTAGAAAGGAGTAAGCTCTTTTCTTGAAGTTCCCCAGGTCGTATCGGTCCGGAAAAATCGCTGGTGGTAAATTATTCCACAGAGGTTGTACACGGAAGAAAACTCCTTTTGAAACGTACAGTGGTGGACCGCCAAGCATCCAGATGGTGTGGATGGTATCGGGACGTTTGCCGCGTAGTGCGTTCACGAAATTTGGCGGCTGGGATTAATCCGAACAATTCCTCAGAGTACTCTCCATGGTATATGCGAAAGAAAATACAAAGGGATGCAACATCTCTTCACAGCGCCAGTGAATCGAGCCGATCGGAAAGCACTCGGTCGTCGACGATTCGAGCCGCTCTGCGCTGGATGCGGTCAAGTGGAAGGAGCTGGTACTGGGGAGCCCCAGCCCAGAGATGGGAACAGTATTCCATGTGCGGCCCAACCTGCGCCTTGTAAAGTTGCAGGCGGTGTGCCGGTATGAAATACTGTCCCGCTCTGCTGAGCACGCCAAGCTTTTTAGAGGCCAATTTGGCCTTCCCTTCCAAGTGACCACGAAACTGCACGTCACTCGATATGTCGACGCCGAGGATTCCGATACTGGCTGAGGCAACAAGGCCGTTAGTTTGGACATTGCGAAGGCCTTCGATCGGGTTTGGCACAAAGCGCTTCTTTCGAAGCTCCCTTCCTATGGGCTTCCCGAGAAATTGTGCGATTGGATCACCAGCTTTCTTGCAGATCGGAGCATCAAGGTCGTTGTAGACGGTGCAAGCTCCGATTGCAAGCCTATTAATGCTGGTGTTCCACAGGGCTGCGTGCTATCGCCAACGCTGTTTCTTCTGCATATCAATGATATGTTGCATACCCGTAACATTCATTGCTATGCAGATGACAGCACTGGTGATGCTCTTTACACCGGCCGAGCCAATATTTCTCGGGAAAACGTCTCCGAGTGCCGGGACAAACTTGTGTCTGAAGTCGAGTCTTTGCTGAACAGAGTCTCGGATTGGGGACGACTAAATCTAGTCCAGTTTAACCCCCAGAAGACACAAGTTTGCGCGTTAACCGCTAAAAAGAACCCCTTTGTCGTATCCCCTCAGTTTCAAGGCACTCCGCCTTGAAACTGAGGGGATACGACAAAGGGGTTCTTTTTAGTGGTTAACGCGCAAACTTGTGTCTTCTGGGGGTTAAACTGGACTAGATTTATTCGCCCCCAATCCGAGACTCTGTCCAGCAGAGACTCGACTTCAGACACAAGTTTGTCCCGGCACTCAGAGACGATTATACTGAAAATTAAAAAAAAAGAAAAGTAATCAAATATATATTTTTGTAAAATTATCCAGTCTGGTAATAACAATAACAAAATAAAAAGGAAATAACTCTTATGAACCGTTAGAACAGGGATGCTCTGCAGAACTGGTTCTTTTCACATACCAAAAGAACCAGGACATCTTGGTAATTTCAGAACCGGGAAATTATTAATTATTATCATGCATTATATTTCTTCTCCATGTTCTCGAGTGACAAACACGTAACGGTAAGCGAAGTTTAGGGCGGCCCCCCACTAAATGAACTGACGACCTGGTAAGACATGCAGGAAGTCGATGAATGCTGGTGGCTCAGGGCCCTGCTTTGTGTTCATTCCTGGGGCACATGTTCAACAGCGGACTTGTTAGTTAGACTTGTGAAGGGCTGTAATTATTGTTTCTCGTTATTCAAACTTCGTCCATTTTAAAATAAAAAAAGTTATTGAAATAATATCATCAACAATTTTATGAAATACTCATATAATAGTTACAATGTACAATACAGCTTAAATCAACGTCCCATTTACATTTTCAATAGTGTCTCTATAACATAATAAAAAATTTCGCAACTATAGTACAGTACTGTATAAAAATATTGTTCTCAATATAGTTTTTTATAGTAACGTACAAACTAACTTTTGAACGTAATTATATACATAATATTGCATTTCTCTATACATAATTCGTAACTCTAACAACAGAAGAAACCGCACACTGTCTAATCTTACATAAAAGGTTCAAAGTCGTTTCCAGTCTCTCTTTAACTTCATATAATTAATATATAATCAAAAGCCTGGAATATGTCGCGCTGAAATAATTAAGGACACAGATAATGGAAAAGATATCATAATGTGATCTTAGGAAAGGTTTATGACCAGCTGTAAACCGCTGCAAGCTGATGATGATGATGTATGGCGTAATTTATATCAAAGAATATAAATTGACTAAATATGAACTGAAACTGAATGTGTCAAAAAAGGCACGTGTGGCCATTGACAATGCTGTTAGTCCCTACTTTAATGTATGGTAGTGAAAGTTGGGTGTGGCAGAAGAAACACGAGAGTAGAATAAATGCAGTAGAAATGCGGTCTTTAAGGAGTATGTTAGGGCTGAATCTGAATAATAAGGTAAGAGATTATGTGATAAGAGAAAAGTGTGATTTGCAAGATGATGTTGTGACCAGGACTAAGAAAGGAATGCTTAGGTGGTTTGGCCATATAATTACAATGCAAATGTATGTTGCAGAAGTGAACGGTATAGTCGGAAAAGGCAGCCCCAGACAAAAGTTTATCAATCAATGTGTCCAGATAAGAGTACCCTTAACCGACGAGCGTGTATGCGTAGATATATGGATGTAAAGGAGGCGACAGTTATGTCAGGATCATGCCAAGTGGACATCCATTTGGGTGGCAAGCGTGAGTATTTGTGATATAAACTGATCTTGTAAGGCCTACCTACTTTGACAAGATATTATGGTGCCCGAGTGTATGCGCGAGAACAGGTGCTCCCTATATTCCTTCACTTTCATAACCCATAGAGATCAGGTTCAGAATCTGGTACAAAGTTTTACGTGTCTTCCGAGGTACAATTTTCAGACTCTGGGCGGCTACTGAAAATTTCTTGACGGAGCAATTCTGGCCAGACACGAGACCCGAGAATTACAAGGTCAGCCGTAACGCATACGACCATACTAAAGAGACAGTCAGATAAGTATGTAACAAGTAACCTGGTGATCCTTTTAAGAATGTGCACATGAACATATTGACATGACATTTATGACTGAATTTTTTTAGGTGGTTATTAAAGGGATTTTAGTGTACACAATGGGTAACTTACTAAATTCAATCTTGTCGAAAAATGTTATTCACATATGAACTAAAGGGCACGCGCACCAATAAAGCAGAATCTTGACAAAACTCTCACTCCTAGCCCGTCAAATGCAGAGGTGACAAAACCACATACCATTGGCAAATAAAAATCTATTAAAATTTAATTCGTTTTTTAATGGTCGAGTTTTCTGAGGTAAAGTTATTTGTATACGTTTGAATACTGATTCTGATAATGCACTTAACGGGAACCACAGAGTTTCTGCTACATATTGTAAAATAGATCATAAACAATTAAAAATTAAATGCAAAAGGTATTATTAATTATAAATCTTGATGTTATTTTCGAATTAAATTTAATAAGTGAAAACAAAGACCTCTATGTACATTACCGGACTGGCAATTCAGTACAAAATTGTTGTTACAGTCTCAGATGAAGTAAAAAAAGGTAGATAAACCGCAGATTTTGTTCGCACACACGCGTCACAATTATGTATCAAACTACGCTCATTATATATATATATATATATATATATATATATATATATATATATATATATATATATATATATATATATATATATATATACTTCGACTCTATAGGTCCGTGCAAATTTTGATAGTGTAGGACCGTCGCAGTCGATCTGGCAGATTTGTCCGTTGAACATCTGCGTAATCCAATTTTGTCCGCGTGCGTTCAGACATGATCGAACGTGAATGTTAACTGTGGACTGTGTGTGCTCAGAAACAAGAGCGACAGAAACCAGTGCAGACGACCTTATATTATCATTTAATAAACTTAGGAGATGTTTAATTTGCAATAAGTTTAATAATAAAACGCTGGGTTGACACAGGCATTAAAGTCTCTATATAGGGAACCGAGTGCTTGTATTAGGATCAACGGGGCCTACTCGGACTGGTTTGGCATCCATAAAGGTGTCAAACCGGGTAGTGTAGCTTCCCCGTGGCTGTTCAACCTATTTATGGACAGTTGTTTGGAAAATTTGAAAGTTGAAGACTGCGGGTTAAGAATGGGTGAGTTAACCATCAAGTGCCTTTTCTACGCCGATATATATATATATATATATATATATATATATATATATATATATATATATATATATATATATATATATATATATATATATATATTATATAGGATAGGGTGACAAACGAGCTCACAGTCCACCTGATGGTAAGTGCTTGCTGTGGCCCATAGACACCTACATCTATCCTCGATTACGAATCAAAATGCAGATGCGTTGTCCCCGTGAGGACTAAGATGGAATGCCTCGTTTCCAGTAAAAAGGGTCTCTACTAAATGCCGTCCTGTGTAATAAAATGACACAAAAACAATACTTAAGTGAACAAAAAGTCTAAAGGAATATCGTTTTACATGTAAGCACTCATTTAATCGTATTTATTCTTCATTTTTACACAATTTTTGAGGTTCTTCGGAACACATATGTTAAAGGGAACCATTAAAAATACTACCTCAAATGGCTTAGCAAGATCCTCCGTTATGCCGAAAATATTGCAGCATTAATTTTAAAATAGATAAATGTAAAGTTGAGGATTAATGTTAAGTACTATGTTAGACGAAAACATGATTCCATAAAATTTTCTCGATAGAAAAGAAATCCAGAGTTACCTCCAAACTGAACAATAAACCGCTGCCATTCATAAAATACTTTAAATTAGATCACGAAACTTTGCATACTATAGTTCATAAAAGATAGCTTGATCTCTGCGACAGCTGTCAGTAAAATCACGCCTATGAAGTCCTGAATTTCTTAGTAGTACAGACACACAGTACCTGTCAATGTCATACTTATGGACATGCCGACCTAATTAGTACATGCCCATAAAGTATGATATTGACAGGTACTGTGTGTCTGTACTACTAAGAAATTCAGGACTTCATAGGCGTGATTTTACTGACAGCCGTCGCAGAGATCAAGCTATCTATTATGAACCTTAACTGAACTACCTATAAAGCAGGGCTTATGTTCTTTTTTTTTTAAATTATATTACCATTATTTTCACTGTAAAAAGAAATTACCTATACTATCGGCGTCTTAAAGCTTGTTTCCTGCCGCCCGATTAGTCTCGCTTCGACTTTTGAACGGGAAGGCTGCGTCGCTTACGATCAGAACACGCATTACGCAACAGGACGACGTAAAATTAAAATAGGAAATAACCGTAATAAAAATAAGAAGCGACTGGGTTGGCGTAAAGAAACGGACATAAATATGATAAACTTAATGAAATAATATCTATAATATCTACTTACAGTATTAGTGATTACAAACATTGATTACAGTTTTGATAATAAAAAAACGCAGAGTCCGTTTAGCACTATACATAGAAGTCTTTGAATGAAATTAAATAAGATCTACTGAATCTTTATTTTGACTAATGTACATGGAGAATTAAAGGGACATGAGTTATATTTATTGACTGTCAATATATTTTTGATATTTAGCTTCTAGTCGAATAGATCCAGATAGTTCTGTGTGTACACACAGACTTCAAGCTTCTGTAACAATTTGTATAGGGATACTAGTAACACATTAATTATAGCGTAGTTTGTTGTTCGACGTTGGTGGAGGTATGGAACGGTAGTGTGCGGCAAGGAACAGCCCGGCACGAAGTTATGCGGGCCGGAGTTGTGCGACACGGAGCTGTGCGGGCCGGCGCGGCGCGGACCGTCAGTGGAACGAGCGCGGCGCGGCCTGCGCGCTCCAGCCGGCCGCGCCCGACACCGCGCCCGATGTCGCTGTAAATAAATACGATACCTACTTAAATAAGCCTTCTTTTGTTTTTTTTTTTAATTTTGTACTAATTTATATATAATTCTGGTACTGATTAAGTAGACTTGGTACCAAATTTATTAGTTAAAGTTCCCAACACTATTTGCTTATTAGCAAGTGTCGTAACGTTGATTTTAACCAATTAGCGTGCATTTCAACCCGCCTCCCCCGTACCGCTAACCTCAGACTTTTGACAGACAGGTTTGGATGCAGAAATACATACATTAGGCGTCTATTCGGGCTGTGTAGTCGTTGATTAGACATCATCCATGAGACATTAACTGCAAACGAGAACGCAATATCATCGTTGCCGTTCACACGTTTTATGACCGCGCCTAACTCTGGGACTCGTCATTTTCTGAGGTAGATCCACATCGCAATATCATCACTCATCATTGTTAATTGCAAATATTAAGTTTCAATTTATTATGTCAATATATTATGAAACTTAAATGCCTGAAAAATTAAAAACTATTATGGAGAACGTGTGAATTTTTTTTATAGACTAAAAGTGAAAAAATGAACACGCAGTCCACCTGATGGCAAGTGGATGCTGTGGCCCATAAGAATCAAAATGTAGATGTGTTGTCACCCCTGAGGACTACGATGGAATGCCTCGTTTCCAGTAAAAAAGGGTCTCCGGATTTCTACACTCACTAAACGAAACACACAGAAACAGAAACAGAAACTTTTTTATTATTGAATAAAAAAGTTTCTGTAGTATCTACATTGGTAGATTATAAAAATACTTATTGAAAGTCACTTTTTTAATTTACCACTGGTTCGCAAAAAAAACCTCTATCCTGGGAAGAACCAGCAAGAAACCCAGCGTGATTTTTTTTAATAATAGCCTACAATCATGTTTACAATCAACAACACAAGACAAATTAGAAATAGCTTGGTAGCGATCACCCTTCCCAGGGGTTATTATCATCTATAAATTCCTTAATATTATAATAACCCTTTTTATACAAACTTAGTTTAATAACATTTTTGAACTTTGTGTATGACAAATTTTGTATATTTTCTGGGATTTTGTTGTAAAAGCGTATACATCGCCCCAAGAATGAATTACTGACTCGGTGGAGTCGAGTAACCGGTACTACCAGCTTGTGTCTGCTCCTAGTATTTACAGAATGAATATCACTTATTTTCGCCAAACTACTTTTATTTTTGTGTACGTACATTACATTTTCATAAATGTATTGAGAGGCCAGAGTTAATATATTAATTTCCTTAAATTTTTGTCTCAGTGACTCTTTTGGTTTTAAATTATATATTGCTCTAATGGCCCTCTTCTGTAAAATAAATATAATTTCAGTGTCAGTCGCGTGTCCCCATAGCAAAATACCATACGACATAATGCTTTGGAAATAACTAAAGTAAACTATTCTAGCTGTTTCAACACTGGTAAGAGTTCTAATCTTTTTTACAGCATATGCTGCAGAACTAAGTCTGCTAGCTAGTTTTGATATATGGGGGAGCCATTGAAGCTTTGCGTTCAGTGTGATTCCAAGAAAAATGGTGGTATCAACAATACTCAGTTCCTCCCCATTTAAAATTACATTAGTATTGACATGTTTAACATTAGGAGTTACGAATTTCATACATTTAGTTTTAGTTCCATTCAAATGCAAATTATTAACATTAAACCAATTGACTAACTTAGCTATAGCATTATTTACTTCGTCGTAATTTAATAACTGTCGTTTTAATTTGAAAATTAATGAAGTATCATCAGCAAATAATACTATATCATGGTTATCCCCTACTATGTAAGGTAAGTCATTAATATATACAAGAAACAGAAAGGGGCCGAGAATTGAGCCCTGAGGCACGCCCATTTGTACAATCGACCCGGAAGAACTCATACTATTAATAACAACTTTTTGTGTTCTGTCACTTAAATATGAAATAATTAATTTAAGAGCATCATTTCTTACACCGTAGTGTTGAAGTTTCCTGATTAATGTTTCATGGTGAACACAATCGAAGGCTTTGGATAGGTCACAGAACACACCCAAAGCATCCTGTGAATTCTCTCATGCATTAAATATATATTTAACACACAGCTTATCAAAGCTGCTATTTGACGCTGGTATTTTGCTGGCTAGTGAGAGCGTGGTCCTTCCCCGGTCGATCCGACCCATTCGTGCTACAACCATATAAATAGTTGCAGCGTGACTCTTATCACATATACAATCCTACTTACAAATCTTACCTGTAACATACAAATTCCCCTTATAATGTTGTTTTGATAACCTACATTCAAGAAGTAAAATAAAAATGCAAAATTCCTCCTTGTAACACATAATAATATAATATAACGCTTGTAACGAGGCATTCCATCTTAGTCCTCAGGGATAAAACCGGATTGCATTTTGTTTCTGCATTGGGGATATATGTAGTTGTCTATGAGCCATAACATTCACCTCATTTACCATCAGGTAGACTGTGTATGTGTTGTTTGTTTCTCTATAAACATGTTGCCACATTTTGGACAAGTCATATTCAAATTCTGTGCTTTTAGAATAAAGAATGTAGTGACATCAATAAAGATGTATAAATGAACTCACTGAGCTGCGCGAGGAGTATCTGAGAGACAGGAGGAGAAGATCGCGATTGCGACTCCGAACTTTGTTCGTCTTTGGATTCCGCTTCTGAAATTTTAACGGCATTTTACTCACCCAATCTAAACAAACCTTTAGAATTTAGATTACTCGAAACATTGCTCGTACTCGTAAACAATTAAAAAGCCCGGCAGATGAGAAACATCAAAGTTGAGGATAGATTTTATAATTAACTAGCTTGCCAGGCAGACGTTGTTCTGCCCTTTTCGACGACTATTTGTCATGTCCTATTAATAATCCTTAAATTACCAAAAAAAAAACTATCCTATCTCTTAAATTGGACCAAGCTGCACACGGTGTGCAAATTTGATTAAAATCGGTTTAGTTTAGGAGTCCATCGCGGGCGAACGTGATACGTAATTTATATATATATATATATATATATATTATATGTATATATATATATATATATATATATATATATATATATATATATATATATATATATATATATATATATATATATATATATTAAGATGAAAACTAATAAAGAAATATGGAGTTAAATAAATAAAAATAATATTAAAAAAATACAAAACGTGTATCCCAGTGAATGCGTCAAGGATATTATAGTTGAATAGAAAGATACACGCAGTACAAAACTCACACAGAGAAACAACGAAGTGAATAGTAAACGCGCACGCACACACAAGTGTTACGAGTACTCTGACATAATAATACTGTACTGTGCAGATGTAGTAGTGGGGACACGACGGCATCAGAGAGCGACAAGCCGTTTGCCACCACGGCGTACGAGTCGGTTTTTCCGCCAAGGCGCACCAATACATGTTTCACATCAAAAGTTGTTACTATGGATTTTGCGGTACGGTGGTGCGAGAGAATTTTAGAAATATGAAAAGTCGGGGGAACCGCTGCTGCATGCCCTGTAGCATAGGTAGATGCGGCAATGCGCGCGCACCGTATCGTCTCTGCCCGTTCGACTGCCTTCGATAACGATAGCTCTTCCAGTTCCTGGGCGAACAACTTATCGCATTCGGGTCCCGGTAACATGTGTAATGTGTAAAAGCATCTTTGACTCTTTGAGAAATGCAAGTAATATCTGAAGTAGTAGCAGAGCGAGACGACTGGCACTGCGATAGTCAATCCACCTGCAAATCGTGATAAATAAGACAAATCCTCTGTCTTAGAGAGAGAGAGAGAGAGAGAGAGAGAGAGAGAGATCTATATCCAGCAGTAGGGTTTTATGAGCTAAAGAATTAATGAGCTAAATATATTTGCACATAAGCATTTTTGAGGGGGTTAGGGAAATATCTTTTAGAAATAACTTCGTTGGTTTTTCCTTGATGTGTGGTAAATCTTACCTTAGAAACAAGAAATTGGCACTATATTAAAAAAGTACGACCGAATCCGTCAACCGTAATAACAGTCCTCTACAAATCGGATTATTTTTCTACGATGTATATTGTAAATTGTTTCCTCAACTTGCTCATGGTGTGTTGCGCGGTGTGTGTATGTGTGCATACCTTGCGTGCGGCGGCCTGTGCCTTGAGCAGCTTGCTCATGGTGTGTTGCGCGGTGTGTGTATGTGTGCATACCTTGCGTGCGGCGCGCGGCGGCCTGTGCCTTGAGCAGCTTGCTCATGGTGTGTTGCGCGGTGTGTGTATGTGTGCATACCTTGCGTGCGGCGGCCTGTGCCTTGAGCAGCTTGCTCATGGTGTGTTGCGCGGTGTGTGTATGTGTGCATACCTTGCGTACGGCGCGCGGCGGCCTGTGCCTTGAGCAGCTTGCTCATGGTGTGTTGCGCGGTGTGTGTATGTGTGCGTACCTTGCGTGCGGCGCGCGGCGGCCTGTGCCTTGAGCAGCTTGCTCATAGTGTTACGCGGTGTGGGCGGCGGCCGCTCCAGCGTGCACCCGTGCACCGTCGCGCAGTGCCGCTCCAGCATGTACCTGTGAACATCCAACCCGCATTTACAACCCGTTCACATCCTCATTTGACTACCCGTTCCCGATTACCCACTTAGCGTACCAGTGCGGGATGTATTATTTGTGGTAACGAACTAGGATGCAGCGTCTGACACCCGAGGGTCGTTAAAATAGCAAACATACCCAAAATCCAATAATTTTTGACAAAACTAAAACTAAACCCTAAAAATACTTATTTGAAGCGCGCACGATATGAAACATGCACTTAGGACTTTATTCTTTACGAGAAATAAGAAAAATTCGGCATTGATAAATAATTATTAACTGATTTCTTATATTTACGCGAACACTACACATTGAAATAATACTAGTTTTAACGGAATTTATCGCGTATATTTAACTTTTTTACCCGACGTTTCGAGAGCTTTACAGCACCCATGGTCACGGGAAGGAGTCCTTCCCGTGACCATGGGTGCTGTAAATTAAAGTTAAATATACGCGATAAATTCCGTTAAAACTAGTATTATTTCAATTATTAACTGTGTAAAAATCCTCTACAACCATCTGTCCCAAGGAGGTGTTGGATTTATCGTCCACAAGTCTCTCGTTAACAACGTTGTAAAGATTGGATGTATCGACGAGGGTTGCGTACCTTATATTCAGAATCACCTAACGGTAGTCGCTGAAGGTCACACAGGTTTACGCACCAACGTCGGCAAATCCCGATGAGGAGGTGGAGGAAATGTATTGTAATGTTGGGAGATTCGGGGAATAAATAATAATACGTCTAGTGGTATTGACTGTAGGTTTATTGCTAATTCTCTCTTTTTCTATCCTACATATATATATGACAGGGTGAGAAATTGCGTGATAAGAGATAAATGTGGTATGCAAGATGATGTTGTGACCAGGATTAAGAAAGGAATGCTTCGGTGGTTTGGTCATGTGGAAAGAATGAATGAAGAAAGAGTGACAAAGCAAATTTATATGGCAGATGTGAACGGCCGAGTCGGGAAGGGACGCCCTAGGAAAAAGTTTATCGACCAAATTGGCGATATTTTGAAAATGGGCCATGTTAGAAGTACCCTTAACCGACGAGCATGTATGCGTAGATATATGGATGTAAAGGAGGCGAAAGAGGTATGACAGGATCATGCCAAATGGAAGTCCGTAGTCTCTGCCTACCCCTCTGGGTGACAGGCGTGAGTGTTTATGTATTATGTATGTATATATATGCACACACTACACGCCCATCGGCAAAAAGAAAAAAAAATAGAATAACAAAAATATTTTTTCTTAAATGTAACATAACTTGGTGTATAAAAAAATTGTACATTATTTTAAAATATTAAAATTCTTATACCTACTATAACATATTTATAACATAATAAAATAAAAATGAAATATCGTAAACACCGTAATTAAAATAAAAATAACTTTCTATCTCTGTATTTAAATTTATTAAACAATCATCAAATTCCTTACGTAATTGTATTGAATTTTTAAGTTTTTAATTATTTTATTTTTAATTTAATTACCTTTATTTTAATTTCTAAGTACATTCATGGGAACGTTCTTTCGATTACGTTGTATAATGGTACCTAGTTTTTACCATGCATTAAAATGATATCGTAAATAAAATGAATTTAACTTTCCCAATAGATTGTACCTCTAAATATACCTAGATTGTTACATTCAATTTTAAATTCATTTTGTAAAATTATTACACTTTTACATAGGTACATTAACAAAAAATCATTTATTAAGTAATTTATAATTTCGAAAACTCATTTTTTCACGACATGAAATTTATATAAAAAAAGAAAACACTACCAGGTACACAGCTCAAATTTGTTTTACAAAATATTTATTAACATAAAAAAAAAACAATTTTATTTCAACCAGATAACATAATTTTAGGTTCCGTTGTCTTTAATAAAGAAAAAACGTAAAAAGAATACTATTACATTAATAAATTTATAATAATAGTGTATTGACAGACTCTGGACTTTACTTTATGAGCAAAATATAAACCAAATATAGTTTAAAATGTACAAATTGTACATAAAAAACATATGACAGAAAGAAATACAAGTAATATGAATTAATGTGTCTAAATATGAAAAAAATCTCGTAAGTTCTTATAGAATGTGGTAAGACAATAACATGAAAATGTGTGTATTGTATAATTTGATTACTAGTTTTATTTTTGTGCATCAATCCCTATAGTTATTACATGAGAAACTTTTTAGTGGCATTTTGGTAAGCATTAATAGTCCTAATACAGAAATGCAAAATAACTACCTATCTCACTATTAGATCCCCTCATTATCCTGTATTATCATCAATTATTAGGCCTTTTTCCATAATTCTTGTACGTACTTTCTTTTTTCTGCTTAATATTTTTTGAACTTTAGCTAGCTCTATTTCTGTCTATTCACTTATACATTTATTTATCTATTAGATACCGGGTTTCGGAGTATTATTCCATTTCATTTATATTTTATTTCGTGATATTTATCACGCGGGTACTTTATAAATAAGGGCCCCCCATTTATTTGGGTATTATATTACATTTTCGTAACATTCATTTCATTTTATTGGTACATAAACTTTTTTTTTCTATATCAAGGTAAAATGTACCTTGGGTTGTGCGTACAACCTTGAGGTCTACGTTTAAGTCATTTTCAAAGGACTCCAACAATTGTCGCTGAGGAAAACTAAGTTCGCACCATGATCCAACGAAGGATGTGACCTCAATGTACCATTATTAAGGGTAACAAATTTAAGACTTCTATGGTCCCTAATAGTACTAATATGTGTAAACTCGTGTACATCACTTGTACTGAAGGTATTGTTCCCTAGTACCCGTTACGCCAGATTTTATCATCCAATCACGGAAACATACCCTGCTCGAGGACTATATGTTATACCAGTGATGGACGTTCCCGTATCTCTCCATTACCTATTCATTAAGGTCAATGATTTTCTTTTATATTTATTCCTTTCATGCTTTCATAATTCTCACTCTTAACGGATTCAATACTACTAGTTTAAGCATCATCAAATATTTGGGTGATCAGTCCAATATTGACGAAACTTAACCACTCAATCATTCGTATTCCCATTTTTAAGCATTTCTTTTTTTTCATTCCTCACACCTTTTAAACACATCATTGCTAATTTTTGTATAAAATGGATTTTTTTTTCAGTCAACGTTTAACTCAGTTAAGAAACATTAGTATTAAATCTCTCTTAGGCCGGCGACGTACATACTTTATGATAGAATAGCATTTTTCTAGACACTTTTCCTATCCGTTTTAATTACGATGTGTACCCTACTAAGGATATGCTGTATTGTGTACATGTATATGTTATGATTATTAATCCTTATAAGTAGAACTCTTATACGAAAACGACCTACTTAGTAATAAATAATATTTTTTGAATTACACGTCAATTTTTTTTGAATATAACTTCATATAAAATTTGAGATAAGATTGAGATAATTTGACATAAACAAATTAATGATAATTGGTTGTAACATTTGCAATTTATAATATATAATGATTGACAAATTAATGATTACACCAAGTATATGACATTGAGCTATAATAATAATCTAACGTTGGTATTTCCTCTGAAGCTGTTACATAATTAATTAGAAAGTTACCATATCAATTAAAAAAATATTGAATAATTATATGTATGTTGTTAAAATTTCGATAAATATTGTTATGGTTACTTGTCCATTAAAATTTACACATTACTATGGTAGAATACGTAGAACTAAATTATACTTAAACACCATTGCACAACCATATTGTCGCAAAACAAATATTATTATTATCATTATTAAGTAGTTATTTACCGATTAATTATTGCGGTATAATACATAATTTCGATTTTTTTTATTAATAGTACTATAATTCTAAAAAAATTCATATTTTTTAATTTTCTTTCCACATTTTATTTCTGTGTATAACATTATATAAGAAATAATATAATTTGACAATAAACATCGACACTATTATATAATTAAACTTGCATTCGGTGCTTTCGACCCGTTTTGTACCTGCTACAGAACTTGGCTAGTCGCTCGTTGAATTCTTTCTGCTGCTCTGGCACTCGAAGATGTTCTTAACTCCCCGATGTGGTTGGGCCTGGACTTCCTCGTACTCTTCTTTTTTCTTTCATACTTATTTTTGATAAAGTTGGTACTCTTCTCTTGAGAGAAATTTGATTAAGGTGTTTTCTGTATATTGTGTAATCTTCTTTCTTGGAAATTTTCTCTCTTGTCTTCTTGATTTAATAACAATGTTACTGGAGCTTCTTGTATAATTTATCTTTCAGGTCTTTTCTTCATTTCTTCTATAACATTTTTTCTTTAAGTATACGAGTATTATAGGCTTCGTTTTCTCAAAAAAAAAATTGTAGTCTCTTCTTATATTCGTAATTAAAAATTTAAAAAGGGAATAGAGTGAATGGGGCACTACACTCTATTATGAAGAACCAGAATGTGTCAAAACAGGCACGTATGGTAATTCATAATGCTGTGTTAGTCCCTACTTTAATGTATGGTAGTGAAAGCTGGGTGTGGCAGAAGAAGCACGAAAGTAGAATAAATGCTGTAGAAATGTGGTCTTTAAGGAATATGCTAGGGTTGAATCTGAATGACAGGGTGAGAAATTGCGTGATAAGAGATAAATGTGGTATGCAAGATGATGTTGTGACCAGGATTAAGAAAGGAATGCTTCGGTGGTTTGGTCATGTGGAAAGAATGAATGAAGAAAGAGTGACAAAGCAAATTTATATGGCAGATGTGAACGGCCGAGTCGGGAACGCCCTAGGAAAAAGTTTATCGACCAAATTGGCGATATTTTGAAAATGGGCCATGTTAGAAGTACCCTTAACCGACGAGCATGTATGCGTAGATATATGGATGTAAAAGAGGCGAAAGAGGTATGTCAGGATCGTGCCAAATGGAAGTCCGTAGTCTCTGCCTACCCCTCTGGGTGCCAGGCGTGAGTGTTTATGTATGTTTTATGTATGTAATTTAAGTGTCACATGCGGTATAACGTTATTTTTGTTATTATATATTTATTTGATAAATTACTTCAATTTCTTATTGTTGGCGACGCGCCTATAAGAATGTTTCAGTTTATTAAGTCAACCGATGACGAATAGCTTTTCAAAGACTCATTGTCCAATAGAAATGTTCTGATAAGAAAATGCTTAGTTAAATCTTAAAGAAATGTCGAATTAATGATATGAAGGTCTTGGGTTCGACTCCCAGGCCGGACCAGTTTACTGTTTTCTAAGTAATATCTTTCAATAAATTCATATAGGGAATTTTATGTTATAAATTATGTTACCGGATTTGTTCCCCGGTTGAAATCGTCTTTCCAGCGATGTAAATTCAAAGGAATATTAAAGTGAAGTTAGAGATCGGATTTGTTCCCCGGTCGAGATGATCACTCTGTGCATAAACAGAATTAACGGAAATTAATTGCCTAAGTATTGTCTTGTATAAGTATGATATGTTTTGTACGAAAACAAATGCCTATTTGTTATGATTGATTAATGAGAACATTCACTTGTATTGTTATCTGATAAGAAACATGATAACTGATAAGAATCTTATCAGAGATAGTTTCCTACAGTTTGAAAATTATGTAAAAGCACTTATTTACCTAATATTGTTAAAATTAGTGTATTTCAGACTTTCATTTTTTCTGATAGCCGAGAGCCGTGCAAAGTTAGTTGTTCAAATAGTGTGAGTTCACGGAAGCACGCTGACCACGCCCCTAGGAGGCCAAATATGTAAAAATTTAAAATGTTTGTAATTTCAGCAATTTATGTAAAAATGACTTGTAAAACATTTCAGGTTGATTGTACGTGCTAAAAAGGTGAATTCTGTGTTATTTTTATGTGAAAATTCCTGTGTATAAGTGAAATAATGATAGTTTTGTATAAGAAATTTGAAAGTGTTAGTTAAATAGTGAAATAAATAGAGAAAATGTAAATTAAACTATTGTATTAGTTAACATATGTATAAATTCAAGTGGGACACATTGTTTTAACTTTCTGTGTTAAATATTTAAGAAGTTTGGACTTTGAATTTGTGATTAAAATAGGCATATTTTGTTTTATAAATTAAAGGATTTTTGTGATACGAAAAAATAATGTATATCATGGTGTAGATATTGTTTTGTGCTATCTAAATGGATAACTTGTATTTGTGTATGATTTATGTGAATAAAGAAATTAAGTGAAACGTGAGAGAGTAATAGTACAAATTCATGTTGTTAAGTTGCGCAGGCACGCGAATGGCGCGGCTCACTTTCGCGTATAGTTCTGGGGGTAGCTTAGTGAACGGGTTTTATTGCAATTCGTTCGGGGAAATAGTTCGGGGAATTAGTTCGGAAAAATAAGAAAATCCTTCGGGAAAAGTGAAGAACCAGCAGTCAATAAGAAGAAAAAGTGTAGGGAAGTGATAGGGAAGTGATTACTCTCTCACGGAACGGTTCGAAGATAATTGCTGTTTTATTCCCAAGTAATTCATCCCTAAAGTTATACAGTCCACATCGAAGAATTAAGGCGTCGGGACCGGGACGACTTCGGAAGACCCGTAATCCCCGTCTGAACCTACTTGCTGAAAAAGAAAGAGGTTATCGCCCTAGTGTGTTACTCCGTTGCGGAGATCACATACGTTGTTCCCGAACCCAACGTAGGCGTTATAGGAGGCCGGATCGAGAGAAGCCTCGATTCCTCCCTTCGAACGTTCCAGCCCGTCTGGTTCGTTTTAAATTGGTCCTTCCGAACCTGTTTCCTTTTCAATTGGTCCTTCGCAGCCGGATCAAGAGGACCTTCCAAACCTGTTTCCTTTTCAATTGGACCTTCGGAGCCGGATTAAAAGGACCACCCGAACCCCGCCAGCTGGATCAAGGAACCAGCTGTGGACTGCTGGTTGTGGAAAAAGAAGACCTTCGGAGCCGAGTGAAGATCAGCAACCGAAGGAAGCCGGAGGTTTGAGCTGAAGCAATAGGACCAAAGGCCAGAAGACCAGGACGTCAGCGCTGAAGGACTGGACCTGGAACTACCGGAAGAAAGAAAACCGGGATTGCGGCCTGGGGCGTGTGCTCGCATGGGGCACGTATCGCAGCCGGGCGCAGGTGTCTTGTGAAGGCACTCATCGTGGCCAAGCAGGGCTTGGCATTTTTCCTGTCGGGCAAGCGTGCTCGGCATTTCTTGTCGGACGACCGTGTCCGGCATTTTCCTGTCGGGTCATCAGGGTGCAAGAAGAAGCATCCACCGCTGCTGCTGCCAGGCGAGGGTGAGCGTGGGCACCTGACTGCATCGCGGCCGGAGGTGGGCGCTCGGACGAGGCGTCACCGGCAACTGGGCGGCGAGCACAGCATACATCCCGACCACCTAACGGTGCCAAACGGTTGGGCTCTGGCACAACACCTTCGGGTGGAGCAGTTCTCTCGAGCGAGACTGCGCTTGCACTACCGCTCGACTGTTTCGTCATATTCCTTGGCGGGACAGTTCCTAAACCTTTCCTCCATTCCATTCCTGCACGACTCCATCCCTGGACGGCTCACCTCGGTAGGCTCCGTCCAGGATTGATAGGGCTGATAGGGCTGTTAGGGTGGTAGTAGGGTTGTAGGGTTGGGAGATAAGGGGGGGGAGGGGTAGTGGTGTTAGGTTGGGGTGTAGAAGGGTTGTAGGTAAGGGGTTGTAGGGACCGTAGGGACAGTTAGGGACCGTAGGCCAACAATCACCTTCCTGCAAGATGAAGAAGGCACAAGACCAGACAGGGAGAAGCGAAGGGAGCAGGACAAGGACAGGGCTCTCAAGAAAAGTTAAAGAAGCGGAACCATCTGGAGCGACCACAGCTACTGCGTCAAATGGAGCAACTCCTTCAAGTGGAGCCACCACCGACACGTCCACATGCACGTGGGACTCAGGGACGTCCATGGCAACGACAAGCAACAGGACGGACACCAGTGGTACGCAGGCCAGCACCGCACAACAATCCGTTATATCCAGGAGTGAAACGGTGGTCGAAAAAGTAGGTCAAAGGACCGAAGAAGCGGCATCGTCAAGGACAGTAATCGGGCACACTAGTGATAAAGGGTCACAGAGAGGTAGTAGGTCATCGCGATCGGCGAGGCTGAAAGCCGAATTAGAGGCGCGGATTAAATTCGAACGCTCAGAGCTCGAACGAGCACAGGCAGCTGCTGCCTTAGCCAAGTCTCAATTGGAGTTGGCACGACTCAACCGAGAAGAGGAGATCGACTCGAGTGAGGATGATGAAGAGCGGAATACTCAGGTGGAACCTTTCGTAAGGAGTTGGGTTCAGCAGACCATAATGAGCGCGCCGGTTAGTGTAGCACAACCCGATATTGCTGATAAGGAAGCGTGTAAAGGATCACGCCGCAAAGGGGCGGAGATCGAGCGCAACCAAGGAAATGCACAGAAAACACACGCGAGTGAGGTGTCAGAATTGACCGAAGCGATTGTGAGTGCAATAAAAATAGCGGGTAAAGATAAGTCTTCCCAGCTTCATTTCCTCCAGGAATTACCGGTGTTCGATGGAGACCCGGGTGAATGGATAATTTTCAAAACGGTGTTTGAAGACACGAGAAGCCAATTTTCAGGGGTGCAAAATGTTGCACGCCTTAGGAGGGCATTAAAGGGCACCGCTAAAGAGGCGGTAAAGTCGCTGTTATTTACTTTGTGTGAACCGGAAGAAATAATGAACGCTCTCGAAAGAAGATTCGGTAGGGTTGAGATGCTCATTCTAGCCGAAATCGAGAATGTAAAGCGTATGCCAAGATTGGCAGAAGATTGCCGGAATATAGTCGGATAGTCGTATTACGAACGTGGTTGCCACGATACAAGCGTTGAATCAACCACAGTATTTGTACTCACCGGAGTTAGTGAGCCGCATAGTGGAGAAACTTGGAACTATGATTAAATTTAAATGGTTTGAATATCGATCTCAGTATCTTTTGGAGCCAGAGTTACAGAAGATGGCCAAGTTTTTAAATTTATTAAGTGAACAATTTGGAACGTCCTTAAACAATGAAAATGCGCCTGAAAAAAGGAAGCGTCCTGAATTCAGGAAGCAAACTGTACGCACTTCAAAGGGAGGTGTACGCAGCTGTGCCGTGAGCGAGCGCTATATGCGCCGAAGTAATTCGAGCGAGCGTCTAGAACGCCGAAATAGTAAAGGGCACAACCGACAAGTGGTTATGACAATCCAGGATAAGCCTGCAAGTCGGGTAACACATAAGTGTGTTATATGCAACAAGGAGCACTCTATAGTGAGCTGTTACAAGTTTAAGGACATGAATATTCGCGAGAAATGGGAAGCGGTCAAAAAAGCGAAAGTATGTTTCCAATGTTTGTCACCTAACCATAGGAGGTTAGAGTGCAAAGCGAAAAAATGTGGTGTAGAGGGATGTAGAATGTCACATCATCGAATGCTACACCGATACCCCAATGAAAATACCTCGCCACAAGGGGACGAGGGGGGTAAAGATGCTCAGATCACAACTGTTAGTTTTTTTTTTTTTTTTTTTTTTATAGGATAGGGTGACAAACGAGCGCACAGTCCACCTGATGGTAAGTGGTTGCTGTGGCCCATAGGCATCTACATTTATCCTCGATTACAAATCAAAATGCAGATGCGTTGTCACCCGTGAGGACTAAGATGGAATGCCTCTTTTCCAGTAAAAAGGGTCTCCGGTTCTCTACACTCACCATACGAAATACAGCAGCATTAAGCTGCTATTTCACGCTGGTATTCTGTGAGAGCGTGGTCCTTCCCCGGTCGAGCCGACCCATTCGTGCTACAACTATACTACTAATATAACTGCAGCATGGCTCTACCACGTAAAAAAGTGTTAGTACAGTGAATGCACTGGCATGTGCATACTTAAAGATTATACCGGTCGAGTTGTGACCCTAGGAAACATGCTTCTTTCCAACTGAGGGGATGGGCTAGCAACCGACCCGAAGTTTTAAGTAAAAGGGAAAATAAATATAAGAGCGACAGTGCTTCGCTGGGAAATAAAGAGCACACAGAGCGCACGTTAGGTTTGATTTGGAATATCAAACGGGATATAATAAGTTTCTCCACAAGTCTTCGTAACACACCGGAAGAGGTGATGGAAGGTTTACGACCGCCTACGAAGAGGGAGATAACTAGCGCTGTGATGTCAGTCTTCGATCCTTTGGGACATACATCACCCATAACGATTCAAGGGAAGTCGCTGATCCAGCAAGTATGGAGGACAGGCATCTCTTGGGATGAAGAAGTTTCACACGAATTACACGTGTTATTTTGTAAATGGATATCGGAAGTGAAGAAATTAGGTCATTTAGAGGTACCTAGACCCGTTGCTGAAGGCGTCGGCAAGGGAGAGTTACACACTTTCACGGATGCTAGTGAAAAAGCATACGCTGCCGCGGTGTATTACGTCACCACGGACGAGCTAGCAATAAGGCGGATTACGCTGATCGCCGCAAAGGCAAGAGTAGCGCCATTGAAACCAATTTCGATTCCAAGGCTTGAATTGCAAGCAGCTCTTATGGGCAGCAGGCTGGCTGCCTCGGTTAGTGAAGAGAGCAAGTACGAGATGTCCGAGAGAGTATTTTAGACAGACTCACGTACAGTGTTAGCGTGGATTAAGTCAGATCCTCGCGCCTTTAAACCATTCGTTGCTCATCGATTGGCTGAGATCGAAGATCACAGTAAACCATGTGAATGGCGATGGGTTCCAACGTCACAAAATGTGGCAGACGACGCCACTAGAAATTTTCCTTCCACCTTCGATGTAAGTCATCGCTGGTTTCAAGGACCTGAATTCCTCAGGAAGAGTCCTGATTTATGGCCCAAACAAGTGGACACCATAAAAAGCTTAGAAACAGGTGAAGAAAAATCGCCGAAGGGCGTAAATGCGTTAAGAAAGCAAGAACCGTTAAGTCTACCCGACTACGGACGATTTAGCAGCTTTAAGAAATTCCTTGGGGCAACTACACGCACCTTACAAGCGGTAGAAAAATTCAAGAGTTTAAGAAAGTCGGTTAAAGGACCCGACGACGCAGCCGAAAAGTCGGTTATGTGTTCCAACAAAGTTTTAGCAAAGTCGGTTAAAGGACCCGATGGCGCGTTGGACATAGCGCTCTTGAAACAAGCGGAATTATTAATTTGGAAGTTCGTTCAAGACGAGTGTTTTTATTCGGAAATAAAATGCTTGAAAGCAGGCAAAAGCGTTGAAAGGAGTTCACGCTTAAGTAAATTATCTATGGAAATAGGAGAAGATAACTTACTCCGTTTAAATGGACGATTACCTTTCAAGTCTAATTTGACCGAGGAAAGTAGAAAACCCGTCATATTGGACGGTAAACACGAAATCGTTAAAATGATGATTAGAGAAGTTCATCATCATTTTGGACATGCCAATCACCAGACGGTGATGAATGAGGTGAACCAGAAATTTTATGTCTTGAACTTACGTAATGTAGTACGAAGTGTGTCACATCATTGTCAGTGGTGCAGGACATACAGGTCAAAACCGCAGAACGTGCCACAAGGAAATATTCCTCTGGAGAGAATAGCTCATCATGAACCACCTTTTACATGCTCAGCTGTGGATTATTTCGGTCCTATGAGTGTGACTATAGGAAGGCGACACGAAAAACGTTGGGGTGTTTTATTCACGTGTCTGACTACCAGAGCAGTACATCTGGAATTAGCAGCCTCGTTGACACCAGCGTCAATGATAATGGCGTTGAGGCGATTTATCGCCAGAAAAGGAAAACCAGCCGTTATATACAGCGATAACGGGACAAATTTCAAAGCTGCGAATAAAGAATTATTGAAAGCATGCGAAGAATGCCATGAGGGCATGAAAAATGAGTCATTTAAGAAATACATTAAATGGAAATTTATACCTTCGGGAGCACCGCACATGGGTGGCGCCTGGGAGAGGTTAGTAAGGTCGATTAAAATTGCGTTGACCGCTACGCTCAGAGAAAGGAGCCCACGAGAGGAAATTCTACATACGTTGCTTTTAGAAGCAGAGCACACAGTAAATTCCAGGCCTCTGGTAACATTCAGTATGGATAGTCCTGAAGAGGGTTTGACACCCAATCATTTTCTTCTGGGACGCTCATGTGGTGATCGACCACCTGGATTATTTCTAGAGCAGCATCTGACGGGTCAACTCAATTGGAAAGCTGCACAGAGGTTAGCCGACCATTTTTGGACAAGGTGGCTGAAGGAATACATGCCTACCTTAATACCGCGAACAGGTAATAACGGAAAGTTCATGGAACCTAAAGAAGGCGATATTGTTTTGATAATAGATCATTCGTTGCCACGAAATACGTGGCCGAAAGGCAAAATTAGTAGAACGTTACCGGGACCAGACGGTCACACCAGAGTGGTTGACGTCATTACTAGCACAGGTATCTTGAGGAGACCTACATCCAGAATAATAGTCCTGGTACCCGCGACGCCTCCCAAATGATGGTGCTAACGCACGGGGGGGAGATTGTTGGCGACGCGCCTATAAGAATGTTTCAGTTTATTAAGTCAACCGATGACGAATAGCTTTTCAAAGACTCATTGTCCAATAGAAATGTTCTGATAAGAAAATGCTTAGTTAAATCTTAAAGAAATGTCGAATTAATGATATGAAGGTCTTGGGTTCGACTCCCAGGCCGGACTAGTTTACTGTTTTCTAAGTAATATCTTTCAATAAATTCATATAGGGAATTTTATGTTATAAATTATGTTACCGGATTTGTTCCCCGGTTGAAATCGTCTTTCCAGCGATGTAAATTCAAAGGAATATTAAAGTGAAGTTAGAGATCGGATTTGTTCCCCGGTCGAGATGATCACTCTGTGCATAAACAGAATTAACGGAAATTCAATTCAATTCAATTCAATTCATTTATTCATTTGCGATATATGGGTTACAGTAGGTCTTAATAATTTAACAAAATACAGCCATATTCTACCTTTCGGTATGCAAACTACTTAAATATTAGATTTTATTTATAGTTAAAATTAAATGGAAAATGCCGATAATTACATTAACATAATATAACCCTATTTGTATATTTGCACTACTAACATAATAATAATTCACAAAATAATGATAAAATACATGTAATAATTAAAATTGTAGTGTCCAAGTAATAATGTCAAAACGAGTAGGTATAAATTGTCTCAAAATCAATAACATAGATAATGTTACGTTCAATAAATTTGATAGTTAAAATTTAAAAATTGTCATATATGTAGATAATCGTCAATATTATAATACGCTTTTATGGTTAAAAATGTGTTTAGTTGTTTCTTAAAAATGTGAAAGCTCTTAGAATCTCTTATATATTTAGGTAAATGGTTATACAGTCGAGGACCCATACAGAATACGCTTTTTTGAAACAAAACAGTCTTACTATTGGGATGGCTCAATTTATCTTTATGACGCTGGACATTTAGTTTTTTGTAAAAACTTAAGTTTTGACGTACAAATAAGACTACCTCATATATATATATAGACATGGCATTGTTAATAATTTTAAATTAATGAAGTATGGCTTACAACTCTCACATTGGTTAATTTTACAAATGGCTCGTAAGCATCTCTTTTGAGCTTTAAATACTGTTTCTTTTTCCGTACAGTTACCCCAGAACATAATACCATATCTAAGTGTAGACATAACATAAGCATGATATGATGCCATTACGGCGGATGTGTCTACAACTTTTCCAAGCATATATAACGCATACGAAAAACGATTTAATTTCATACATACACCGCTCACATGAGACTGCCAGTTCAAATTGCAATCTACATTTATACCCAAAAACTTTATATTATCTATGGTATTAATTTTTTGTCCTAGATAATTTATATTTAAATTATTTATTTTATTACGTTTTTGATAGAATGTCATAAGTTTTGTTTTTTCTAAATTTATATTTAAATTATTTATGTTTAGCCAATTCATGATTTTCTCTAAAGCAAAATGTATGTTACTTTCTAAGTCTATTTTGTTTCTGCTAGTGAAAATAACTGTGCTATCGTCAGCAAATAATACTATTTTGTGATTAATGACGTTGGGAAGGTCGTTGATATAAATAAGAAACAACAATGGTCCCAAAACACTTCCTTGCGGTACTCCAGTTTGTATGACTCTGTATTCAGAAACATAGGTCATTTCTTTTCTTGATTTTAGACAAATTTTTGTAATGTGCGTACTTTGTTTTCTGTTAACTAAATATGATGTTAGTAGATCTAGTGCATTACCTCGAATGCCGTAGGCTTCAAGCTTTTTGAGTAATATTTTATGATCAACATAATCAAATGCTAAGTAAATAGTAAGATCCATGTAAAGTGCACATACAGGTATTTTATTGTTTAGGCTAGACATAACGGTATTAAAGAAATTGTATAGAGCCATATTTATAGTCTTATTTTTTCTAAATCCTATTTGTTCTTCTCTAAGAATATTGTACGTTTCAAGGTAGTTATATAAAGAGTTATAAATTATTTTCTCAAATACTTTTGAGAGCACAGGTATAAGCGCAATGGGCCTATAGTTAGACATATTCTCCCGATCATTTTTTTTGAACAGTGGTTTGACAATTGTAGACTTTAGTCTTTCAGGAAATATACCATTACAAATACATAAATTGAAAATATAACTAAGTACCGGAGCAATTGCACCGGATACGTATTTTAGAACTCTTGTACAAATTTCATCACAACCGGTACTGTTTGTGTTTTTAAGAGATTTTATAGCTTTATCTATATCAAATGATGTTGTGGGTGGTATAAAAATTGAATTGGGATTGTTAAAAGTTAACTTATATGGTTTATCACTATTTGGGCGGTCTTTATTAATTTTATTGGTATAGAAATTATTAAATGCCCTAGCTATAACTAGAGGATCCTCAATTATATCACCATCAACAATAATTTTACTAATTGCTTCTTCATTTGTGCCATTTTTGTATTTATTTATCACTTGCCAGGTAGCTTTAGATTTATTTTTTGCTGTGTTAATATAGTAATTATTTTGGGACTTTTGGGTAAGTTTGATAATTTTGTTTAGACGTTGGGAATACTCTTTTAATATAGTTTTATTTTCTACGCTGCGTTTTTTTCTGTATTGCCATAGTAACTGTCGTTTACGCTTAGTACATTTTTTTATCCCATTAGATAACCATTTTGTTTGTTTACGTGAATAAGTATTAATTAATTGCCTAAGTATTGTCTTGTATAAGTATGATATGTTTTGTACGAAAACAAATGCCTATTTGTTATGATTGATTAATGAGAACATTCACTTGTACTGTTATCTGATAAGAAACATGATAACTGATAAGAATCTTATCAGAGATAGTTTCCTACAGTTTGAAAATTATGTAAAAGCACTTATTTACCTAATATTGTTAAAATTAGTGTATTTCAGACTTTCATTTTTTCTGATAGCCGAGAGCCGTGCAAAGTTAGTTGTTCAAATAGTGTGAGTTCACGGAAGCACGCTGACCACGCCCCTAGGAGGCCAAATATGTAAAAATTTAAAATGTTTGTAATTTCAGCAATTTATGTAAAAATGACTTGTAAAACATTTCAGGTTGATTGTACGTGCTAAAAAGGTGAATTCTGTGTTATTTTTATGTGAAAATTCCTGTGTGTAAGTGAAATAATGATAGTTTTGTATAAGAAATTTGAAAGTGTTAGTTAAATAGTGAAATAAATAGAGAAAATGTAAATTAAACTATTGTATTAGTTAACATATGTATAAATTCAAGTGGGACACATTGTTTTAACTTTCTGTGTTAAATATTTAAGAAGTTTGGACTTTGAATTTGTGATTAAAATAGGCATATTTTGTTTTATAAATTAAAGGATTTTTGTGATACGAAAAAATAATGTATATCATGGTGTAGATATTGTTTTGTGCTATCTAAATGGATAACTTGTATTTGTGTATGATTTATGTGAATAAAGAAATTAAGTGAAACGTGAGAGAGTAATAGTACAAATTCATGTTGTTAAGTTGCGCAGGCACGCGAATGGCGCGGCTCACTTTCGCGTATAGTTCTGGGGGTAGCTTAGTGAACGGGTTTTATTGCAATTCGTTCGGGGAAATAGTTCGGGGAATTAGTTCGGAAAAATAAGAAAATCCTTCGGGAAAAGTGAAGAACCAGCAGTCAATAAGAAGAAAAAGTGTAGGGAAGTGATAGGGAAAAGTGATTACTCTCTCACGGAACGGTTCGAAGATAATTGCTGTTTTATTCCCAAGTAATTCATCCCTAAAGTTATACAGTCCACATCGAAGAATTAAGGCGTCGGGACCGGGACGACTTCGGAAGACCCGTAATCCCCGTCTGAACCTACTTGCTGAAAAAGAAAGAGGTTATCGCCCTAGTGTGTTACTCCGTTGCGGAGATCACATACGTTGTTCCCGAACCCAACGTAGGCGTTATAGGAGGCCGGATCGAGAGAAGCCTCGATTCCTCCCTTCGAACGTTCCAGCCCGTCTGGTTCGTTTTAAATTGGTCCTTCCGAACCTGTTTCCTTTTCACTTATGCAGGTCCCGGCGGTGCGCTTGCATTGTAGCAGCGCACCGCTTGGCAGGGTCGCCATGTAATGTTGGTAGATTCGGAGAATAAATAATAATACGTCTAGTGGTCTTGACTGTAGGTTTATTACTAACTCTCTCTTATTCTATCCTATATATATATATATATATATATATATATATATATATATATATATATATATATATATATATACGATGTTAATGGGAGACTTTAACGCAAAACTAGGCACAAGAAATAACGGTGAGCTGAAGGTAGGGACATTCGGGATAGGGAAACGGAACCCAAGGGGCCAGCAGCTGGCCGACTTGATGGAGAAAGAGGGACTCGTTATCGTGATCTCTTTCTTCCAGAAGCGGCCCCACAGAAAGTGGACCTAGTCGAGCCCAGACGTTTCGACAAGAAATTAAATTGACTTCATTATGACGACTAGACAGCAACTGTTTAGTGATGTCTCAGTGGTCGCAAGGGTGAAAAAGGCAGCGATCACCGAATGGTTAGAGGCACACTGAATCTAAACGTTAAGTTAGAGAGGTCTAGTCTAATGAAGTCAACGCTCCGTCCCCCTCGTGCACTAATCCAGAATCCCGAAACATTTTAGCTCGAGTTGCAAAACTGCTTTCAGTGCCTAGAAGATTGCAATGCAGTGGTCGATATGAATGACAAGCTCGTGGAAACTGTCCATGCGGACGGAGCTAAGTTCTGCAAGACCCGCCGCAGAAGAACACAAAAACTCTCCGATCACACTATTAATCTAATGGCTGTTAGACGGGAGATGAAGCTACAGTCGTCAGCAGATTTGACAGCATACAGGCAACTGAACAAAGAGATCTCAAAATGCATCCGGCGGATCTTACGCAACTTTAATACTGCTCGTATTGAAGAAGCGATCGAGCGGAACCAAGGCTCCAAAGTCTTTGCCAGAGATTTGTCTGCCAGGAAGAGCCAACTGTCAAAGCTGAAGACTAAGTTAGGCAGTATTTATTCCGGGACACCTGAGATTTTGAGTGAATTTGGAGGCTATATGGGCAGCTGTACACGTCATTGTTGGAGCCACACGCAAGTGTGAGTAACGACCCAAGAGCAAGTCTTATACGACACTATTCTGATCTCAGACGTCAGTCTGAGCGAGGTTAGAATGGCTCTCCAGCACCTTAAAAACGGCAGGGCCCCAGACGAGAATGGAATTACAACGGAGCTTTTGAAAGCGAGTGGAACACCGGTACTTAGTCCTTCAGAAGCTCTTCAATTCCGTCCACTATAGTGGCACTACTCCGGAGGCGTGGTGCAGAAGTGCGGTGGTCTTGTTCTTCAAGAAATGCGACAACGCTCTCTTGAAGAACTACAGACCGATTTCCCTTCTGAGCCGCGTCTACGTGCTGTTTTCGAGAATCAATACGAATCGTCTCTCGCGCAGACTCGACAACTTCTAGCCTTCCTAACAAGCCGGTTTCCGAAAAGGCTTCAGTTCCATAGGCCACATACAAACCCTGCGGCAGATTGTACAGAAGCCTTCGGTCTTCTGTACAATCTGCCACACAATCTGTCGTACAATCTGTCACTTTGCCTGGCGTATGTGGACTATGAGAAAGCCTTTGATTCCGTCGAAATTTGGGAGGTGCTACAATCCCTTCAGCGGTGCCAAGTTGAATGTCGGTGTATCGAAGTGCTGAAGTGTTTGTACAATAGGGCTACGACGGCTATCCGAGTACAGAACCAGAGTTTGAAACCTATCCAACTGCAGAGAGGTGTAAGACAGGGTGACGTTATATCGCCGAAACTTCACCGCTGCATTGGAAAACGTTTACAAGAGGGCTTGTTCAGATCCCTTTTTAATCTAATTTACGTATTTTAAATAAAATTTGCAGTAAGAACAATGATTCTGTTATATAAGTAGAGATAATTGTACGATGATACATTCAACGTAGCAAGATGGGCCTCTGCAATCCACAATTGTGTAATAAGAGAAGAGTGTGGTTTGCAAGATGATGTTGTGACCAGGATTAAGAAAGGAATGCTTCGGTGGTTTGGTCATGTGGAAAGAATGAACGAGGAAAGAGTGACAAAGAAAATTTATGTTGCAGAAGTGAATGGCAGAGTCGGAAAGGGACGTCCTAGGCGAAAATTTATCGACCAAATTGGCGATTTATTGGAAACGGGCCAAATTAGGAGTACCCTTAACCGACGAGCATGTATGCGTAGGTGTATGGATGTGAAGGAGGCGAGAGAGGTGTGTCAGGATCGTGCCAAATGGAAGTCTGTAGTCTCTGCCTACCCCTCTGGGTATTTATTTATTATGTATGTAATTATACGACTGAAACGGTACAGGATAAGATGGGACAAATTGAGAGTAATCTTAACCTTAAGGAGCATGTATGCATAGATATATGGATGTGAATGAAGCGAAATAGGTGTGTTAGGATTTTACTTAACCCTCTGAGTAACAACCCTGACAGCTTACGTGTAGTAGCTAAAAAGAAATATAAGCTTGTGTTTACGATTGACTGCTTCGTAAGCAGTGGCCATAAACCCAAGTGTTAATGGTGTTGTGATCCCGGGTTCGAATCTCACATAGTAGCTCTGTCCCGCGTAGATATTTTGTCTGCGTTGAGAGCGGCCGGCTGGAAGACAGTATCACGCAATGTGTAAGCAAGTGTAAGCGAGGCGGGTGTTGTGTGTTTTCACCGTACACTTCACTACTACGACTGACAGAATCAAGCGGATCTCATATATCTATTTGAATGGTCGACCCGAATGACCCGATTCGTAAAATAAATCAATACTTGAATGACCGGGTCACTAGAAGTGAATGATTGATACATGTCTAGTGTGGTGTGTGGTATGCGGTGTGCTATGTAGTGCGCACCTGCGGTAGAAACGGTCGAAACAGAAAGTGCAGCGGAAGTGCATGCGGCGCACGGGAGACTGCGCTGCCCCCGCCCCCGCACCCGCGCTGGCCCCCGCCCCACTCGCAGCCGCCGTAGTACCCGTCCCACCAGCACCGTCGTGCGACTTGCTGTGCGCCAACAGGTTGTACCTGCGCGCATCACACCATGCTTTAACTCTCCCCACACTCTTTTAAATTTACATTTAAAAAAAAACACTTCAAACAACTAAAAAGTAATGAAATACACTCACATTCTGAAGTCGACGTTAAGATGAGTTACGTCGACGTCGGCGACGTTAGAGGAAATGAAGTCCCGACTTCAGAACACCAAGTTATTTTTAGTTATTTTTTTACCCTTTTGAGAGAACTAAAATAATACAATTCCAATCACACCTAAACAGTGTGGTGATGTAGGTGACTCACCACTCGGAGAAGCGCTTGCCGCAGACGGTGCACTCGTGGCGCTTCTCGCCGCTGTGGATGCGCTTGTGGCGCTTGAGGTGCGAGCCCGTCATGAGGGTAGTGGTGATGTAGGTGACTCACCGCTCGGAGAAGCGCTTGCCGCAGACGGTGCACTCGTGGCGCTTCTCGCCGCTGTGGATGCGCTTGTGGCGCTTGAGGTGCGAGCGCGTCATGAGGGTAGTGGTGATGTAGGTGACTCACCGCTCGGAGAAGCGCTTGCCGCAGACGGTGCACTCGTGGCGCTTCTCGCCGCTGTGGATGCGCTTGTGGCGCTTGAGGTGCGAGCGCGTCATGAGCGCCAGCCCGCACACGTCGCACGCGTGCGACTTCACGCCCGTGTGCGACAGCTTGTGCATCTTGAACGACGACGTGTGGATGAACGACTTGCCGCACAGGTCGCACTGGAACCACCCCGATCATGTCAACTACTTGCTGCGATCTTAACATACACCCTTACAACTAATAAACACATTTATTATACTGCTAACGAGGCATTCCATTTAAAACCTCAGGGGAGACAACGCATTTCCATTTCGACCACTCATCTATAAAAATTAAAGGTGAATGCTATGGTCCATAACCATAGCATTCACAAACTTAACATTAATAAATTTAATTATGACTCCAATCGAAAGATTCGATTCGAAGTGCAAATGAGAGTATGCATTCTCATTTGCACTCACACATAAACAAGCATAACTGTATATACATTTTGTTATAGATGTATGGTCTTGGTATACCACACACCTTTTACTTGATCTGATGATGAATGATTTAAACACTATCTTGAGAAAAACAATGATTTATTGCGATTTCACAATACACGAAACTTGGTAAAAATATAAGATTGAGTCACGCGACCGTATTGGTAGGCAAACACAAACACACTAAAAAATAAAATATTAATGAATGAGGTCAGTCGCGCATAGTGTCAAATTACTAAAATGCTGACGCGGGAGAATGCACGGTGTTGCACCGTACATGCTCCGGGCCGCCAGATGAGGGCGGGATGCTGATCATGATTGCTTGAAAAAAGATGTATG
The DNA here is from genome assembly GCA_036936625.1 of Parnassius smintheus behrii. Lineage (NCBI taxonomy): Eukaryota > Metazoa > Arthropoda > Insecta > Lepidoptera > Papilionidae > Parnassius > Parnassius smintheus. The sequence continues at coordinate 1,499,992 of JAUPFT010000001.1, forward strand.
AGTTGCTATGGGCGACGTAGACCTGTTTACAATTCGAACACTGTCTAGTTTATTGGTAACAGGATCACTACGATTGGTCGTTTCTTCTTCACAAATGCTGTTTCGGACGGAGGAGAGGCGAACCGCGGTGCGGTCCTCCGCCGGGGGCACGGCCGGAGAGTTGGCTCGTGCTAACCGTGTTTGTCGCATTCGCCGCCACGCCAGGCCAGCACCCACGATAGTTGCTGCTCCGATAGATGAGAGCATAATGATGCACATCATGGTATGATACATCACTTGTCAACACCGCCTGCTCTTTCAAATCTTTTAGCTGTTTTTCTAAATCCGAAAATTGTTTTGGCGGTCATTTATGGTTTCATCTACTATAGACGACATCGGGATCGATGCGTTGATGATATTGTTTATCGGACTGAAGTCTTCAACCTTGATGTCTGGGTTCGTCTTGATAACGCTGCGGTCAAGGTTACGAGCGTGCACCGTAAATAGGTCGGACTTGACAATGCATCCGTGTGAAATGCTGACGATGCCGGCGCGCTCCAACTGTGGCGCGGTCACCTGATCCGCGCACATCACTCGTAACTGACACCTCTCACAACAAAAGTATAAGTACTTGTTTATATTGTTTAATTCAGTCCATTTTTAATTGCAGGAGTCCACAACAGTTTTACACTGCTTGCTGTTTAATATTATCGAAGTCACAGAATTTCTCGTCTTGTGAGAGATGGTAAACTGGTTTCTTTAAGTGACATAAATACGAGTTAGCTTGCTGACTGCATGATGAAATTTAATCTATATCCATCACAATGTACGCATCCTTTGCTAGGTTAATGGCCACGTATTCCGATATTGGTATCGTGGTAACCATCTTGCTGTTATTAATCTTGGTCGGTACTGGAAGAAGATGAAATATTTCGAAGGAATCTCTACTGATGAGCGGCACCTTTATCTCGAACAGCAGGTAATCTTCACATATTCTGGCCTTTATTGTTAAAAGTTGATAAATACTTTGAAGGCTTGCTTGTATGTTTTCGATTGGTAAGGCCAGCTCCTTCGATATTTGGCTTGCTATGACACCGAGTTCATTTCTAAGCTGTTCTGGAGATAATAGATGGAAATTAAATCTCCCGTGATAAATATCTGTGATCGTGTCTAGCAATGATTCTTGCACGCTTCGTAGTTCCTGTATCATATTGCTTGCAGCTACGGCTGCCAAAGTTAATTGATTCACTTGAGACATGTTGACAACCTCTGAGTTTAATATGTTCACGGCCCTTTCTATATCTGTTTGTTTATTAACTTATGCTGCCTGTTCATAGCTTCTTCACTCCTTTTAAGTAAGTTATACTCCGCATCGACTATAGAGGTTTGATTTCGCAACAAGTTTGCCAGATGCTGCTGATTATCACGGATGAGCGTTATGTCTTTTTGGTATTTTTGAGCAAAATTCTCGTCTAAAATTCCAAATAATGAGTTCGCGATACTGCCGACTCCGTTGATCATTCCTCGGCGGCGGCGCGAGCGCGTGCGGGAATGTTGTGTCATCAAAATAGTATTATAATGCTGGAACTCGGAGTAACTATGACGTAGTTGCCACAGTATAATGTTACATTGGGCTTCTTGTAATTTATCGCATGTTTCTTGCAAGTAATTGGAATATTGTTCAAAGGTCTTCATCCCTTGCCAGTAGGGGCTCATGTCATAATAGACGACCATGGTCCATTCGTCTCTAATTACTTGCATGTCAGAGACTTTGTCAAAATATATTCCTTGGTTCGACTTCAGAGGTGTGTTAAGAAAAGAACATGATGATGTGGTAAGTATGCTCATGAAAAATAGCATAGCCAACGCAAGCGACGAGAAATGAACTTGAGGTTTCTTAACCGATTGAGGCGCTCTTGTTTGTTGATCGTTCTTGATTGATGATGGTTTGTTTGTGTTATTATCGCTGCCATCAGACTCTTGATTTACAGGTAGTAGCGATAATGTCACGACCGGCCTTTTGAGGTAGCCATTCTTGGTTTTCAGTGTGACCACTCTCACTTGCTCATCAGAACCGGGATGAAGTTCGACGACGCGCTCCATAGCCCACCGTCCTGGAGGTAAGTTGTCTTCGTGGACGAGCACGACGTCGTTGATCTTGATATATTTTTGTTCCCTTTGCCACTTACTGCGTACATTTAGTTGGGTCAAGTACTCTGAACGCCATCGTTTCCATATGTCGTTATACATTTTTTGACAAAGGTACCATCTTGTTCGTAGATCTTGCTCTGTATCAAATATCGTCAACACAGGTCCACTTGCTAGGAAGTGTGCTGGCGTCAAATAGTCCAGGTTGTCTGGGTCTTCATTCATGGCGCACAATGGTCTTGTATTTAAGCAGCCTTCTAGTTGGTACAGTATGGTGGTGAACTCTTCGTAAGTCAGTCTCTGTTCACCAATGACGCGTTTCAGGTGATATTTTAGGCTTTTAACGGCCGCTTCCCATAACCCGCCTGCTGAGGGCCAGGTAGGAGCGTTAAAATGCCACTGTATGTGCATTTCTGTGATCTCTTGCATTAACTCTGGATTATCTTGGTTGATGGTCGATATAATTTCTTGGTATTTTTGTGTTAGGACTCTGCTTGCTCCGACGAAGTTGGTGCCATTGTCACTATAAATGTGACTTGGCGTTCCCCGTCTGGCAGCCATCCTCTTCAAAGCCGTTAAGAATGAAGACGTCGTTAGGTCCGATACTAGTTCTAAGTGCACGGCCTTGGTTGCATTGCACACGAACACCGCTACATATCCCTTGGTACACTTGGTGCCTCGTCCTTTATTGCCTTTGATCATGATGAAGCCGGTATAATCCAATTATGTGTGAGAAAACGGGCGAGACACTAGGTAGGTCACCCATGAGTTGATGTTGCTTGCTTGTTCCAAACCGTCGGCATCTCACACACTGTCGTAAGCGCTTCTTAGTAGCCCTGTTGCCCCCTACTATCCAATACTGCTGACGAATAAATGATGCTGTTAATCTTGGTCCCCCGTGAAATGTAAGACTGTGGGCTTCATCTATGATCAACTCCGTAAGATGGTTAGCGTGTGGAATGATGATTGGGTGCTTCATTTCCATGCTACCACCAACTCTTAGAACGCCTTTTTCATCTAAATAAGGGTGTAAGTTTACTATCTTGCTCTTGGTATTCACGCTCTGTTTTGCCTTGAGATCTTCTATCTCTTGCGAAAACTCTTCTTGCTGAACATGCTTGATTATTCTTTGCTTTGCTGCTCTGACTTCTTCTAATGTTAAGTATGATAGCATCTTAATTTTTGTTCTTGTAGTGTTTATGAAACGGTATACCCAGGCCACGACGCGGATTAGTTTATTGAACTTACTGTATTTATTGATAATTTGACCCAAAATATTCATTTCTTGATCTTGGTATGTCGAAATATTTATCTGCTTTGCCTTCTTTTGTTCTTCATTGGTATCATAACTTGTTTATTCTTGTTTATCTTGATAAGTAGGCAGCCAGCTTGGTCCCTGCCACCACAGAGAATGACTCACTAGTTGTGTTGAGCAGTTAGGCCTATGCTTGCGCAGTCCGCTGGGTTGTCCTGGGACTTTACGTATCGCCAGTCTTGTGCTGGAATGACGTCGGTAACTTGTTTGACTCTGTTCGCTACGAAGGTTTTCCTCCTGCTCGGATCACCCTGCAGCCACCCCAGCACTGCCGTGGAGTCAACCCAGCCGTATTGCTTGATTTCGTAATTTTCTAAACTCTGTTTTACCTTGGACATTAACTTTGCTAACAAAACTGCTCCGTATAATTCAAGTCTAGGTAAGCTTACAGTTTTGCTGACCGGCACTAACCTTGTTTTTGCTGCGACCAAAACCACTGTACTTTGGTCTCCACGAGTTATTTTGCAGTATATTACGCAAGCGTACGCTTTTGTTGACGAGTCGCAAAATCCATGCAACTCAATAACATCGGTTTCGTTTGTATTGAACCATCTTTTTACCTGAATTTTTTCGATGTTATGAATATCGTCCCTGATTTTCTGTCACTCCAAATTGATGTTATCGGGAAGAGTATCATTCCAGTCGATGTTAGATAGCCACGTAGATTGGAAAAGTAGCTTCAACTTGGTAGTCAATGGTGAAATCCAGCCCAGAGGGTCCCAAAGGGTTGATATGTCAGATAATAAGCTTCTCTTGGTGTCGCTTGTCTGACGAGCTTAAATTTTGGGTTGGAAAGTGAAGGAATCTTCTTGAGGGTTCCATCTCAACCCTAAGGTCTTTGTAGATTCAGCAGCTCTAAACTCAAAACTCCCTTCTTGATTGACATTTTCACATAATTCTGGAATATTGGATGACCACTTCCTGAGATTAAAGCCGCCTGCTTTTAATAGCTTGATGAGGTCGTCCTTCAACCTTTTTCCAAGGTCAGCGCAATGACAGCCATGGATTACATCATCCATATACAGGCTATTCCGTAAAACTGAAGCTGCTTGAGTCTTGGTGTAGTATTTTTCTTCATCATCTGCCAACTGCTTCAGTGTCATCATTGCCAAATATGGCGCGGCCTTGGTGCCATATGTGACTGTAGTGAGTTGGTATTCCTGCAATGGTTCTTCTGGGTCATCTCGCCATATTATTTTTTGGTATTGTTGGTGTTCTTCTTTCAGCCAAATTTGGCGAAACATTTTTTCTATATCAGCTGTGTATGCAAACTGGTATTGATGCCACTCCAAAATTAATTTTTAGAGATCTTGTTGTAGATTTGGGCCCTTGTGCATAAGATCATTAAGGCTCAACCCTGTCGAAGTTTTGCCGAGGCATTGAACACAACCCTGATTTTTGTAGTTGTTGACTCCGGGCGCTCGACACAATGGTGCGGCATATAAAATTCTGGTTTCTTGTTACCGGTAGACGGTTTCATATGACCCAATGCCAAGTATTTATGAATAAATAATTTATAATGTTCTGCGGTATTATTTTGTTTTGTGAATCGTCGTTCCAATCGTTTGAATTGCGCAATTGCTTTTTGTTTCGATGTGCCCAAGTCTTGTTCAATGTTTGACTTAAGGGGAAGTTTCACTTGGTATCTTCCATCCTCGCGTCTTGTGGTTGTTGATTTATACAAATCGATGCATGCTTGATCTTCTGACGTGAGAGTAGACTCTTGAGTAATGTCCTCGATCTCCCAAAACTGTTGGATGTTTTGTATATTATTCAGCAAAACATTGCACTGTAAAGTAACTTGATTAGCGCTTCCACTTAATATCCAACCAAATCGCGTTTGTTGGGCGATTGGCGAGTTATTGTTTTCTCTGCAAATTCCGTCTAAGATGATGTTTGAGTATACTTCTGCTCCCAGAAGTATATCTACCTGCCGACTTTTGTAGAATTCTGGATCTGCTAACTGTATATTTTCTAGGAATGACCATGACGGTTTGTCCAAGGTGTAGTTTGGTAAATTATTGTTCAGAGTTTTCATTGTGTTTACACACTTCACAGTTAACACCTTCGGTATTAAGTGTGAAGTCGCTATTATTGGACTTGATGGTTAACTTGATCACGCCTTTACAATTGTTTTCCTTTATGCCGATCCCCGTTATGACCCCTTTACACTGACTTCTAGGTAGTGATAGAAGTTGAGCTGCTTTCTCCGTGATAATTGAGGTCTGGGCTCCTTGGTCCAGGAGTGCTCGGAGCTTGTAGTAAGAGCCATTGTTAGCTTGAACTTGAACAATAGCTGTAGCGAGCAGTATCTCTGGCACGTCGCGCTGCTGTGACACGTGCACACTGTTCTGGTTCTGCTGGACAGCATCTGCGCTGCTTGATGAGTTTCCCTGGTTAACAGTTCTTGATGAGCTAGGTTGGTTCATGGTTTTAGATGTTACGAATGCTTCGTGCAATATTGTGTTGTGCTGACCTTGGCATTCGCGGCAGCGATTCTTAGAAATACACTTTCCTTGGTGATGGTTTAGGCAGTTTGAGCACAGCCGTAATCTTGATATGGTACTGCGTCTCTGCTGCGGCGTCATTGCTATAAGTTTTTGGCAAAAATATATTCCATGGCCATTGTTACAGAGCGGACACGTGATTGTAAACTGATTACTTGTTTTTGCATTTGTTGGTTCTGTAACATTGTAGTTGGAAAATACTTGGTATCTTGATTTATTATGCTTCACCGGGACCTGACTTGATGATGGTTTTTGCGTGGTTGGTTCTTGTTTTCTACGGGATGTTTCCAACGTAGTGAATTTTCCTTCCAGGAATGCCAAAAAATCTTTGAGCGTCGGTAACTCACGTGGTTGTTCTAGGGATTCATTGTAATCATTGAATGTTTCATTGTCCAATTTTTGTGACAGTAAGTGCACCAGCAATGGATCCCACGTACTGATATCAACACCTAAGTTTTTCACGGCGTTGAGTGTCTCCAGATTGGTGTCATGAAGTCGCTTGATCTGGTTGATAGCTTGATGTTGTTGTATGACAGGAATATTCAATAAGCTGTTGATGTGCGAAGTAAAAATAAGTTTCTTGTAGTTGTATCTGTGGTTAAGAATTTCCCAGCAGATATTATATTTTTCAGTGCTGATCGGAAGATGCTGCAAAAGCCTTGCTGCTTCGCCTTGCACCTCAACTTTAAGAAATTGCATTTTCTGTGCGTTTGATAATGATGGGTTATTATGGATAGTTTCAGTGAACAGGTCCTTGAATGATGTCCACTGATGATAATGTTACGAGCTTGAGGTTCGTGACAATTAAAAATTGCCGATAAAATTACCTTTTTTTTTTATAGAAGAGGGGGCAAACGAGCATGCGGCTCACCTGATGTTAAGTGACTACCGCCGCCCATGATCAACCGCAACACCAGGAGAATTGCGGGTGCGTTGCCGGCCCTTTAGAAAGGAGTAAGTTCTTTTCTTGAAGGTCCCCAGGTCGTATCGGTCCGGAAAAATCGCCGATGATAAACTATTCCACAGAGAGGTTGTACGTGGAAGAAAACTCCTTGTGAAACGTACAGTGGTGGACCGCCAAGCATCCAGATGGTGTGGATGGTATCGGGACGTTTGCCGTGTCGTGCGTTCACGAAATTTGGCGGCTGGGATTAATCCGAACAATTCCTCAGAGCACTCCCCGTGATAGATGCGATAAAATACGCAAAGAGATGCAACATCTCTTCGCAACGCCAGTGAATCGAGTCGATCGGAAAGCACTCGGTCGTCGACGATTCGAGCCGCTCTGCGCTGGATGCGGTCAAGTGGAAGGAGCTGGTACTGGGGAGCCCCAGCCCAGAGATGGGAACAGTATTCTATGTGCGGCCGAACCTGCGCCTTGTAAAGTTGCAGGCGGTGTGCCGGCATGAAATACTGTCCCGCACTGCTGAGCACGCCAAGCTTTTTAGAGGCCAATTTGGCCTTCCCTTCCAAGTGACCACGAAACTGCACGTCACTCGATATGTCGACGCCGAGGATTCCGATACTGGCTGAGGCAACAAGGGGAGTGCCTTGAAACTGAGGGGATACGACAAAGGGGTTCTTTTTAGCGGTTAACGCGCAAACTTGTGTCTTCTGGGGGTGAAACTGGACTAGATTTAGTCGTCCCCAATCCGAGACTCTGTTCAGCAAAGACTCGACTTCAGACACAAGTTTGTCCCGGCACTCGGAGACGTTTTCCCGAGAAATATTGGCTCGGCCGGTGTAAAGAGCATCACCAGTGCTGTCATCTGCATAGCAATGAATGTTACGGGTATGCAACATATCATTGATATGCAGAAGAAACAGCGTTGGCGATAGCACGCAGCCCTGTGGAACACCAGCATTAATAGGCTTGCAATCGGAGCTTGCACCGTCTACAACGACCTTGATGCTCCGATCTGCAAGAAAGCTGGTGATCCAATCGCACAATTTCTCGGGAAGCCCATAGGAAGGGAGCTTCGAAAGAAGCGCTTTGTGCCAAACCCGATCGAAGGCCTTCGCAATGTCCAAACTAACGGCCAATGCCTCCCCCTTGAACTCTACTGCCTCCGCCCATCTGTGAGTGAGGTAGACCAGAAGATCACCAGCTGACCGACCACGGCGAAAACCGTATTGGCGGTCACTAATCAGCTGGTGATCCTCAAGGTACCTCATGAGCTGGCAGTTTACAATGGACTCCATTGTTTTGGAGAACAAGGAGGTGATGGCGATTGGCCGGTAGTTGGACGGGTCTGAGCGGTCGCCTTTTTTAGGGATCGGGTGGACGAAAGCCGTCTTCCACGATTTTGGGACTACGCCTAGGGAGTAGGAGTACCGGAAAAGACGCGTTAAAACCGGTGCCAACTCTGGAGCACACGTCCTCAGCACAATTGGGGGGATTCCGTCAGGCCCACTCGACTTGTGGATGTCCAGGGAGAGGAGTGCTTTGCGAACCGAGCGCTGTGTGAACTGCACTTCCGGCATGGAGCACTCACACCGCGGGATGGTCGGCGGCGTACTCCCCCCGTCATCGAGAGTCGAGTTAGACGCAAAGAAGGAGCCTAGAAGATCGGCTTTCTCCTTTGCAGTATGGGCCAGTGAGTCGTCCTCCCTGTGCAGAGATGGAAGAGATGGCTGACAGAAATTCCCCTGGACAGCCTTGGCGAGAGACCAGAATGCACGGGTTCCAGAAGGAAGGCGAACTAGTTTCTCGCCAATTCTGCCTATGTGCTCTGACTTTGCCTTGGCAATGACTCTTTTGAAGGACCTAGAGGCGGAATTATACTTCTTTTTTAGAGCGCTGGTGTTTACATCCCGGGACGCTGATGCATCAACCCAGGCTTGGTAGCACTCCTGCTTATAGCATGATGCTATTCTACAGGAGCGACCAAACCATGGCTGAGATTTGCCTCCAATGGGCACCACAGAGGAAGGAATAAAAAGTTCCATACCCTGAAGTACCACATCAGTAACAGAATCCGCAACACCGTTGGGATCATCCGGCGAGAAGCAAACCCGCCCCCAAGGGTAGGATGCAAAGAAAGACCGCATCTCATCCCAATCGGCTGACCTATAGTGCCAAACACGGCGGCAGCCTGCAGAATGCAACCGCGATTTCAGCGTGAGTGGCACAACACTCCGGATCAGACAATGGTCCGAGGAGCCTAAAGGGGCGTCGACGGAAATCTGATATCCGTCCGGGTGAGAGGTCAGCAGAAGGTCCAACAGGGAAGGTGCATGATCCTCCACATCTGGAATCCGCGTAGGCGAAGTAACCAGTTGTGTCAGACCATATGCCAAGGCAAAATCATGAACAGATCTCCCCGCATGATCGGTTAAACGTGAACCGAGCCATTCGGCGTGATGGGCGTTAAAGTCGCCGAGGATCACGATCTCTGCGGAGGGGATCTGCTGTAGCAACGAATCTGCAGCCATTTGGACGTGGTCGAAGAGTCGGTCTGTTTCGGCATTACCGCTGTGGGACCTATAGAGGCACCCGTAGACGCGCGGATGGTCGTCGCTGTCTACGCGTAGCCAAAGGATGGACAGGTCCGAACCTTCAAGTCTGCCGAGGCGTCGAGAACAGATGTCCTCTCTGACGTAAACGCAAACTCCAGCCCGAGGCACAAAGGAGTGTTCCAGTTTGTACCCCGGGTAGGAGAGATACGAAACATCAGCCGGAGAGGACACCTGCGTCTCGGTCAGAAAGAGCAGAGCCGGCCTCGCCGTCTCGAGATGGTAGTGGACGGCGTTTAGGTTGGAGTGAAGTCCCCTGATATTGCAGAAATTCACGGACAGCGTGGCAGGGGTCGCCTTGGTCTTGTTGCTCCGTTTGCCCCGAGCAGTTGTAGTCTTGAGCGGAATTGCGCCCCCCCCCCTGGAATACGCGGGGCAGCCTGAGCACCCACGCTCAGAAGTGGAGAAACATGGTCGTGGATGCTCAGCGAGGGATTCTCCAGGGGTGCTGGTACCCTCCTGGGGTAGTCTATCTTTATTTAATTCCGCTACCATGTTGATGGGGGGGGGGGGGATTTGGGCCTCCAGCCACCTGCACTCACCAGACGAAACGCGGAAGCAGAACTTCCACTTCACGCCGGTATTATATATACCTAAATTAACACTTTAATTTACTTTACACAAATCAAAGTTAAAACACTAATAATTAAACACACTAATTCACTTAATTCCGCTCCGAATCTTCGCTTGTGTCGCTGAGTTCAACTCTGCCTCGATCGCATCTTGCGTCACCTATTTATTTAAATTAGCAAAATATCCGGAATGTTCAAGTAAACACGCGCAAGGTACCGAGAGTTCGAGTATAGATTTTCTAGTTCTTCGGGTGGCGCTGTCGGTCGAAAGATTTGTGATGTCATAAACTGCAACGCTCCCCTTGCTCTCGTTCCTGACACTAGATGGCGCTAGTTGTGCCGTCGACTGGAGCGCGTAACACTGCCCCCTCCTAAGACATGCTCGTCCCGAGCATTATCGGTCCCATAGTAACGCGCCAAGCGATCCACATGGACAATCTTAGGAGTCCCTCTTGCGCCTTTCTGTAACGGCTCCGCAATGTCAAGGGCTGTCCTATCCCGTGGTGCACCAACATTGTACAATTTCGGTGCTCCTCTACTACGTGTCTGAGGTCCCCGCACGGCCGCATAACTTGTACATGTACGACACCAATCCTCGACATCGTCACGATAATGGACCCAGTAAAACTGTTCTCGAACCTTCAGTAGAGTTCGTTTAACTCCCAGATGGACTCTTGAACGACCATTATGGCACAGCTGTAGAACATTCGGCACTTTAGCTTTAGGGACAACCATTTGCAAACGACAGCTGTCTCTTCGACCATCGTCCCATTTACGGCACAGGACTCCATCCTGAATCAGCAAGCTGTCCCATTGGGCCCAATAGCTTTTCGTGGTTGAACTCATCGCTGCGACGTCCCTCCACTTAAGCTTGGTAGCACGGGCCTTCATCCATCCCAGGATCGGCTTGATGTCCGGATCTTCCTGCTGTGCATGTCGTAGGCTGTCCTTCCACCCGTTGCTGAGGTGGTCTGTCCTGAGCATCCTCACGGATACCACTTCCTTACTCTCTGGCCTACTACAATGGTTGCAATCTTCAGGACAAGGTCTTCTTGACAATGCATCTGCGTTGCCTTGAGATTTCCTGCTGCAGTGTCTGATAGTAAAGTCGTATTCCTGCTGCTGCTGGGCGGTGCTGTTAGCCGCACTTCCTTTCTGAGACCGTTCACCTTCTCTTCCTAGGGTGTGCTTGGGGCAGCTGGACCGAAGATGGCCCCTTTCCCCACAGCCATAGCACCTAGGGCTGTCTTTTATTGTGGTCGCGAACCGTAACTGCTGTAACCTCCCCAGCGTGATGTGAACGATGATCCTGTCGCCGCCAGGCAGTGCCGTTAGCTGCACTACCCTCCTGATATCGTTCACTTTCCCTTTCTGCGGTTCGTTTAGGGCAGCTGGATCGAAGATGGCCCCTTTCCCCACAGCCATAGCACCTAGGGCTGTATCCTTTGTTGCGGTCGCGAACTGTAGCTGCTGCAACCTCACTGACGCGATGGGAACGATAATCCTGCCGCACGGCTTCTACCTCCAGTGCATGGGCCAAGGCGTCCTTAAGCGTCTCGTGGTGCCCGAGCCTCACAGCAGCTCTGACTTCCAGGTCGCGGATGCCGTCGATGAATGTCTGCACCAGGTTCCCTTCAATGAGCGCAGGTACAGACCGGTATGCTTTTCGCACCAGCTTCTCCACTTCTAGAGCCCACTGCTGCAGGTTTTCGTTGATGCGCTGCACACGATCTTTAAGCTGCGCACGAAAGACGTGTTCCAGGTGAGCGTCGCCATACCTCGCCTCCAATGCCTCAAGGAGTTGCTCATAAGTCACTTCCTCACCGAGAGCTTCCAGAACTGTTAAGGCCTGGTCACGCAGGCCTAGTGTGAGAGCAGTCATGGCCTGATTTTTATTCCAGCCGTTCGCCTTCATAACAGCTTCGAACTGGATTTTGTAGGCTGACCAGGAAGAGGTACCGTCGAACGGTGGCACCTTGAAACCACGTAGCGAAGGTGTAGTAGCTACTACGGGAGCTGTAGTTCCATCACCCAGTTTGAGGTAGTCCAGCGTTTTCTTCACGTCAGCCACCACGTAATCAACCCGATTGTTCACTTGGTCGATTTGGGTTTTAGCTTCCTTGATTTGGGTTTCAGCTTCCGACAGGCGGTTGTCATGTTGAGCAACCCTATCCTTCACCTCCTTTATCTCTTTCCTAAAGGTAGCATGAAGGTCCTTAATGAGGAGCATCTGCTCTTCCGACCGATGGGCCTGTTCCTCCTGTCGGCGGCTCTGTTCGTCCTGTCCGCCCCGCAGCTGTTCTTCCAACCGACGGACCTGTTCCTCCTGTCGGCGAGCCTGCTCCTCCCGTCGGCGAGCCTGCTCCTCCTGTCGGCGAGCCTGCTTCTGCAGCATCACCATCAGAGCACCTAAGTCAGGTGCCACAGACGTAGAAGCTGCTGACGGACCGGCTTCCGTGGCCGGCGGCTGGCCCTCAGACATCTGCGGCGTTGCACCACCAAATTTCCTCTGGTCCGTCTCCTGCTGGCGTTGACTTCGGGTACGGACACCCTCCGTTTCCTCCTTAGGTAAAATCGGCATTATTTTAACCCACTTCTGACACCAATTGTTACGAGCTTGAGGTTCGTGACAATTAAAAATTGCCGATAAAATTACCTAAATTAACACTTTAATTTACTTTACACAAATTAAAGTTAAAACACTAATAATCTTCGCTAAAGCTTCGCTTGTGTCGCTGAGTTCAACTCTGCCTCGATCGCATCTTGCGCCACCTATTTATTTAAATTAGCAAAATATCCGGAATGTTCAAGTAAACACGCGCAAGGTACCGAGAGTTCGAGTATAGATTTTCTAGTTCTTCGGGTGGCGCTGTCGGTCGAAAGATTTGTGATGTCATAAACTGCAACGCTCCCCTCGCTCTCGTTCCTGACACTAGATGGCGCTAGTTGTGTCGTCGACTGGAGCGCGTAACGATAATTTCCTACAAAAACAGGTATGTCCATCTGGGGGGTTGATTTTTCCCGATGGGACACTGACCACAGCTTGCTGTAGATGGATCGTTTTGTGGAATTATATAGTTGTTCATAATATGAAAAGGTGCTCTCATATTCTTGGTTGGCTCCTTGAACTTCACTGTCGATGTCCCAGTGCAGACTGTCGATAGCTGACCATCGCGACTGCAAAGAGCGGAGAAGATCTTCCAGCTTCCATTTCTCCGTCACATCGTCAAGATTTATGTTAGAAACTGTCCTTTTAAATGCTCTGAAGTTGCTCGATTGCTTCTTGAATAATTCATCTGTCTTGCTGTTGGTTCCCTGGGACTCCGTTCTAAATGAATGTTGAGCTCCCGAAGTTGAGGGTGTACCCATTGGAGTTGCGGGTCTTATCAAGGACGTTGAAGGTTTTGGTTGATGTTCCGACTTCGGTATGTACGCTTTTATTGTAGCTGTTATATTCTCACAATTTGCCTTGGTTTTTTCATACGTATTGTTAGTAAAATAAGCATGGGACTTGTCTGGAAAAGCGCACAGTTCAACATGATTATTCTGGAATTCCTGCCAATACCCTTCTAAATTATTCAATCTTCGATTTATATAGTCGGGCGTCTTTCGCTCTTGACTATCTTTCTTAAAATTTACAAATATTTGATTAATGCCATCGATAATTTGTTGTTGATTTGCTAGGAGATTTTCCATGCTTGACATTATTTGGTGAAGGAGTTGATACGTTAAAACCTTGGTAAAAAAAAATCACTTACTTGTTTTGCTTGTTTTTGAAAATACCTTGATACGCTTGTTTGATATGCTTGTGCTTTGCTTGTGAAATCCTTCTGCTTGATGTGCTTGATGAATGCTTATGCTTGGTTTGCTTGGTGAATGCTTGCTTGGTTTGCTTGGTGAATGCTTCAAATTTGCTATGCTTGTGGTATTCTTGATATTCTCGGTATTGTGCTTGGTGTTATTACTGGTTCTCAGTATATTTGCAGACTCAGTACACGTAGAGCGCCGTCTCAATTCGGCTGGTGAGACCCGCTGGTGGGAGGCCAACCGAACCGATCGCACTGCACTTGAGATCCACAAAACACTGATCAGTTTCCTCGAAGGACCATAAAGATGTATGGTCTTGGTATACCACACACCTTTTACTTGATCTGATGATGAATGATTTAAACACGATCTTGAGAAAAACAATGATTTATTGCGATTTCACAATACACGAAACTTGGTAAAAATATAAGATTGAGTCACGCGACCGTATTGGTAGGCAAACACAAACACACTAAAAAATAAAATATTAATGAATGAGGTCAGTCGCGCATAGTGTCAAATTACTAAAATGCTGACGCGGGAGAATGCACGGTGTTGCACCGTACAATAGACGTGGGGTCAAACTAGAATGCAGCTCATCTGTTGAATAGTGCCTACCGCCACCGACAAACAACACCAGAGGGATTGCTGGCCTCTTAAAAAAGAATAAAATCGTTTCTTGAAGGTCCTTAAGTCGTACGGGTCAGGAAAAATTGCCGGTGCTAAATGATTCCACGAAGAAGTCATGTGATGAAGAAAACTAATTGTACATCGCATAGTGGTGGACCGCCTAGCATTCAGATGATGTGGATGGTCTCGGAAATTTCGTTATTGGAATTTGGCGGCTTGAATTAATCAGAACGATTTCTCTGAGCGCTCCCCATGGTAAATGCGATAGAAAATTCAAAAGGATGCAACATCTCTTCGCACCGCTAGTAAATCGAGCCAATCAGAAAGAACTCGCTCGTCGACTATTTTACCCGCTCTGTGCCGGATGAGGCCGAAACTGCACCTTGTAAATTTCTAGGCGGTGTGCCAGCATGAAATAATGTCCCGCTCTCCGAAGCACGCCAAGCTTTTTAGAGGCCACTTTGTATGTGTTCTAATAGGACACAGTTTTTCTTCACAATCGTTCACAATAACACTTGGGAATCTTTTCAGGCAAGTACTTTGTTCCTCATCAATTTACTATTATGTAAATCAAATTTGTGTCCCTGCCTCAACTTTTGCGATACTCATGGGACGTAACAAAGCATTGAATATTTATTTGATCGTTCAATTTCGTTGAAACTCGAGATAAAATTTCTTCTAAATAGTAACATTATAGTGCTGACGTGATCTTTTCTTAGAGATAATCGTACCTTGAGGATAATATTTTTTAAATAAATAAAAATGTATGTTTGCTTATGAATGGAAGTGAAAATTTCTACGTAATAATAAAAGCAGACTGCGAACACGGCTGAGGACGACCTTAGCTGAGTAAATACAATTTAGTGCGTCAATGACCCGAGCGTGACGGTTCACTTCCGTTTACTGTTCAAAAAAAAAATAAAAAAAGAATAAAGAAGTTTTTACTTCAAAAATGAAAATCTTGAAATATCTTTATTCATTACCACCATTTCGTCCACGTGGTTAGCGAATCTTGGCGAAAATCCCATCCTTTCCATGTGACCGCGGGACTGAACGTAAACTTAACCTGTATCTTTTGGAGGTTAAATTGGATTAGATCTAGTCGTCCCAACAAGTTTTTTTCGGTACTCAACGATGTCTTCCTAAGAAATATTGACACACAACTCTTGAATTTTTTTTATTTTAGGCGTTTTTGAGCTTTTCGAGCTTCAAATAAAAAATCGAGATCCAAGTGGGTGGAGGTTATATTATGTTATATTCTTATTAGGAGCGCATTGCGTTTGAAATTAGCGGGAAGTTGCATGAATGGCCTGTAAGGTCAACCGTATTGTTTTTAATCAGTTGTTGACTATAAACCTCACTAAAATCACTATTTTCTTATTGGGATGTCACAAACATCTCCATATGTTCAATATATCGATAATATTTTTAAAATAAATACAATAACGACATCAATTACTTAAAACCAGAAGAAAATCATAGATTATTTTCTTTACGATTATACAGGACGTTTTATCAACGGTGGTGTGTGTTTTCTAATGTAGAAGTTAGAGTGGTATTGATTTTAGTAATGGCAATGATATTACTGAAGGCAATTACGTGGGGAGTTTTTCTTCAAAATAGGTAAAACATGCGATTAATATTCACATATTTAATATAACGAAAACTCACAAAGTAATGCGTGATTAATTATAAATTGTGTTGTTTTTCTTAAAATGTATATGATGAATTATAAGGAAATTACTAGTCATTATTTAATTTGCTCCTCACCTGATAGTTGAGTTTACCCGTGTGGATGTTGTTGTGCCTCTGCAAGGCCCCCTTAGATGGAAACAGTTTATTGCACTCTTCACATTTCCAATCGCTAATACCTGTTGCAAACATAAAATATTTATTAAATAGAAACTACCAGTAACTCATAAATTTGTGGTTTTTTAAACATGATCAGCCGCTTTATTTAGAACATTGGAATTCATACTACTGCGCGCCACAATCATTGCCTGGTACATGGCAACACTACCGCTAGCGCCATCTAGTATCGAGTAGCACAACTAAGAAAGTCAAGATCCTTCTAGAAATTTCCATTTTTACGTATTTTTTGTAATAGTAACACTTTCATTTACCTTATTACCGTGAAAAAATTATGCCACATATATTTTCTAATATTTTTACATTGGTAGTAAAATTGATTTTTACTGTAATTAAGGCTAGTCTTTAGTTTTGTATTATCAATAATTTTGTCATCTGAACTATTAAGCAAAACTGTTTACGACGACATCGTTTAGAACAACATACCGGTTATATTGGTCGCTGTTTTATTCATTTATTTATTTATTTATTTAACAGATACACCATTGGCTTACCACTAGACATTGTTAAATATAACACAATTGGTTTTGTTCAAAATGATTCGCCTTTAAAGGTATATACAACATTCACAAAAATAATGCATCTACAATAAGACAGTTGTTAACTTACTTAACTAGAACAATATCATTAATAAATTTACAAGTAATTTGATTACAATGAAACTAATGCTAAACTTAAAGAAGTGAGAAAGAGTAAGAAAGAAAGAAAGAGAGAAAGAAAGAAAGAAAGATATAATAAGATATATTCACATACGCACAACGCCGGTACCGGGGCTTCATTTTTCCACTGCCCCGGTGCCGATGCCGATCCGATCTACGCTCGGTTTTTAGACAGTACTAACATAGAATTCAGTACACAACACGTAAAAATTTTCTCGTCAAGTAATCGTATCGTATTGTTATATTTCTTACATTTAAGACAAAAATATAATCAACGCGGAGAAGTCAAATTTTGAAATTATCCAATTTTAAAAATAAGATACATAGAAGTAACATGTTATACCCTATTTAAAAAGTTGAAAATGGACCCCAAAAAATATTTCAACTAGCTGCCTAAACGAGGAGACATTTCATAACTTCACAAGTCAATTTCGAGTCTCAATCTCAACGCGTCCCTTCTGCCTCGGCCCACGCACACGCACATGACTGCAATATGTGCGTACTCAATATTTATATTATATGCACCTACATGTTCAATAATACTACTTCATAAAAATTTACTTTGTATTGTACCTCAAAAACATCACTGGTTGTTACGACTACTAGTTTGTACGACCAAATATGAGTAGTCCTAGAATACAGAAGAATCAGAAGCCGCGAACGCACATATAACTAAAGCAAAGTAAACTACACTTAAGGGGATATAGTAAATCAGCTCAAATTCTAATTTCACTCCCACTTCCCCGCGCGTCGTATGCTATGTACCGACATGTTTGTAATCACTAATACTGTAAGTAGGGTCGTTAGATACTTATTTCATTAGGTTTATCATATTTATGCCTGTTTCTTAACGCCAACCTAGTCGCTTCTTATTTTTATTACGGTTATTTCCCATTTTAATTTTACGTCGTCCTGTTGCGTAATGTGTATTCTGATCGTAAGCGACACAACCTCCCCCTTCAAAGGCCGAAGCGAAACTGACCGGGCGCCGGGCGGCAGGAATCAAGCTTCAAGATGCCGATAGTTTAGGTAATTTCTTTTTACAGTGAAAATAATGGTATTTAAAAAAAGTAAATAACATAAGCACTGCTTTATAGTTAGTTTAGTTAGTACGCAAAATTTCATGATCTTATTTAAAGTATTTTATGAATAACAGCGGTTTATCGTTTACGATCGTAATTTTGGAGGTAACTTTGGATTTTTTTTTATCGAGAAAATTTTACGGAATCGTGTTTTCGTCTAACATTGTCCTTAACATTAATCCCCAACTTTACCATATATTTATTTCAAAGTTAATGCTGCAATATTTTCGGCATAACGGAGGATCTTGCTAAGCCATTTGAGGTTATATCTCCCCTTAAATAGTGCAGTTTCACTTCAGGTGAAGTCACTATATGAACATCGTAAGGCGTGACATATTTTGCCAGTGTCAAATTTAATTTAATTATGCCGTCTTGTGCCATCTCTGCATGTAAAAATGATGTTAGGCTTCAAAATAAATCGGATGGGATCATGTTTCATGTGCAAGTAGCGCATTCAGATGACGTTTTATTTATGAATTGAATTATTTGTTCAGTTTGTGATTGTATTAAAGAATGATGGGTCCATTTTTTAGTGTTGCCAATATAACAGTTTTGTTTTTTCCTTCGCATTATTAAGAACCATGTTATTTATGATTGAACGGCATTAATTTAGTTTATTAACAATTATTTAATTGCTTTGTTATGGTGGATTAAATATCTTTTCCTAATTTTAATTACTAATAGCTTCAATATATATATATATATATATATATATATATATATATATATATATATATATATATATATATACATATTATTATTATAATTATTATATTTAAATTAGTTAAAGTGAAGTTTTCCAGCAAAATAATAATATATGGACATTTCAATCGCTAAAAACTTTTTTGGATTACGAAACAATATAGTTTATTTTTTCAATTTATTACTTAGAAAAAGGAAAACACAGGGGACAAAAATAATATAAAGACCACGACTGGAAGAGTTTTGGAAACCGTCAAAGCGAACCGTAGTTGCAATGTATTTTGAGGAAAAGTATTTTTATGACAAAAGCGAGGTCTGAGAAGACTTAAGAAAGGAGCTTTACATTATTTATCTAAATGTTGTTCTGGTAATTATTTCAAACTCTAAAGGACAATATTTAAAAAGTTTGCTCATATAAAAGTAAATTGAAGGTTTAAGTTTACCTTACTGAAACCATGTTTTATTTAAACATGTGTTATTTAATTTTTTTAAATTATTATTTATATAAAATTAATACGTTTCAGAATGGATAATAATGGTTTTATGATCATTATCTTACCTCAAATGTTATCACCGTTTACCCCAATAAGCGGTAAGTACTATATATGTAAAATTCCTAAGATAGTGTTACGAGCTTAAGGTTCGTGACAATAAAAATTGCCGATAGAATTACCTAAATTAACACTTTAATTCACTTTACACTAATTCAAGTTAAAAACACTAATAATTAATCACACTGATTCACTTTATTCCGCTCCGAAGCTTCGCTTGTGTCGCCAACTCCAATACTTCCCCGATCGCATCTTGCAGCGCCTATTTATATAAATTTGCAGCGAAATATTCAGAATATTCAAGTAAACACGCGCAAGGTACCGAGAGTTCGTGTTTCGACTTCAAGAAGTTTAGTTCTTCGGTTCGAGACTAGATGGCGCTAGTACCGTCGACTTGAACGCGTAACACTGCCCCCTCCTAAGACATGCTCGTCCCGAGCATTATCGGACCCATAATAACGCGCCAAGCGATCCACATGGACGATCATAGGAGTCCCCTTTGCGCCTTTCTGTAACGGCTCCGCAATGTCAAGGGATGTCCTATCCCGTGGTGCACCAACATTGTACAATTTCGATGCTCCTCTACTCCGTGTCTGAGGTCCCCTCACAGCCGCACAACTTGTACATGTACGACACCAATCCTCGACATCGTCACGATAATGGACCCAGTAAAACTGTTCTCGGACCTTCAGTAGAGTTCGTTTAACTCCCAGATGGACTCTTGAACGACCATTATGGCACAGCTGTAGAACATTCGGCACTTTAGCTTTAGGGACAACCATTTGTAAACGACAGCTGTCTCTTCAACCATTGTCCCATTTACGGCACAGGACTCCATCCTGAAGCAGCAAGCTGTCCCATTGCGCCCAATAGCTTTTCGTGGTTGAACTCATCGCTGAGACGTCCCTCCACTTAGGCTTGGTAGCACGGGCCTTCATCCATCCCAGAATCGGCTTGATGTCCCGATCTTCCTGCTGTGCATGTCGTAGGCTGTCCTTCCACCCGTTGCTGAGGTGGTCTGTCCTGAGCATCCTCACGGATACCACTTCCTTACTCTCTTGCCTACTACAATGGTTGCAATCTTCAGGAAAAGGTCTTCTTGACAATGCATCTGCGTTGCCGTGAGATTTCCCGCTGCAGTGTCTGATAGGAAAGTCATATTCCTGCTGCTGCTGGGCGGTGCTGTTAGCCGCACTTCCTTTCTGAGACCGTTCACCTTCCCTTCCTAGGGTGTGCTTAGGGCAGCTGGACCGAAGATGGCCCCTTTCCCCACATTCATAGCACCTAGGGCTGTATCCTTTATTGTGGTCGCGAACCGTAACTGCTGCAACCTCCCTAGCGTGAGGTGAACGATGATCCTGTCGCCGCCAGGCAGTGCCGTTAGCTGCATTACCCTCCTGATATCGTTCACTTTCCCTTTCTGCGCTTTGCTTAGGGCAGCTGGATCGAAGATGGCCCCTTTCCCCACAGCCATAGCACCTAGGGCTGTATCCTTTGTTGCAGTCGCAAACTGTAGCTGCTGCAACTTCCCTGACGCGATGGGAACGATGATCCTGCCGCACGGCTTCCACCTCCAGTGCATGGGCCAAGGCGTCCTTAAGCGTCTCGTGGTGCCCGAGCCTCACAGCAGCTCTGACTTCCAGGTCGCGGATGCCGTCGATGAATGTCTGCACTAGGTTCCCTTCAATGAGCGCAGGTACAGACCGGTATGCTTTCCGCACCAGCTTCTCTATCTCTAGAGCCCACTGCTGCAGGTTTTCGTTGTTGCGCTGCACGATATCTTTAAGCTGTGCACGAAAGACGTGTTCCAGGTGAGCGTCGCCATATCTCGCCTCCAATGCCTCAAGGAGTTGCTCATAAGTCACTTCCTCACCGAGAGCTTCCAGAACTGTTAAGGCCTGGTCGCGCAGGCCTAGTGTGAGAGCAGTCATGGCCTGACTTTTATTCCAGCCGTTCGCCTTCATAACAGCCTCGAACTGGATTTTGTAGGCTGACCAGGAAGAGGTACCGTCGAACGGTGGCACCTTGAACCCACGTAGCGAAGGTGTTGTAGCTACTACGGGAGCTGTAGCTCCATCTCCAAGTTTGAGTTCGTCCAGTGATTTCTTCATGTTAGCCATTACGTTGTTAACCCGATTGTTTACTTGGTCTATTCGGGTTTCAGCTTTCTCGATTCGGGTTTCAGCTTTCGCGATTTGGGTTTCAGCTTCTGACAGGCGGTTGTCATGCTGAGCAACCCTATCCTTCACCTCCTTGATCTCCTTCCCGAAGATAGCGTGAAGATCCTTCATGAGGAGCATCTGCTCTTCCAACTGACGGGCCTGTTCCTCCTGTCCGTCCCGCAGCTGCTCTTCCAAACGACGGACCTGTTCCTCTTGTCCGCCTCGCAGCTGCTCTTCCAATCGACGGACCTGTTCCTCCTGTCGGCGAGCCTGTTCCTCCTGTCCGCCCAGCAGCTGCTGCAGCATCACCATCAGAGCAGCTAAGTCAGGTGCTGCAGATGTAGGAGCTACCGACGGGCCTACAGCCGGTGGCTGGCCCTCCGACGTCTGCGGCGTTGCACCACCAATTCTTCGTTGGTCCGTCTCCTGCTGGCGTTGACTTCGGGTAACGACACCCTCCGTTTCCTCCTTAGGTAAAATCGGCATGATTTTATCCCACTTCTGACACCAATTGTTACGAGCTTGAGGTTCGTGACAATAAAAATTGCCGATAGAATTACCGAAATTAACACTTTAATTCACTTTACACTAATTCAAGTTAAAAACACTAATAATTAATCACACTGATTCACTTTATTCCGCTCCGAAGCTTCGCTTGTGTCGCCAACTCCAATACTTCCCCGATCGCATCCTGCAGCGCCTATTTCTTCTTCTTCTTCTTTCTTTTGTGGCGGTTTGATAAAATTCGCCAATGACGTATTGAGTAGAAAATGAAAGCTTATGAGTTTAATTAAAATAAGAGTCTGTGATAATACAAGGATTCAGTTTTCCTCCGAGAATTTTGACAAATCTATTTGTTGAGTTACCTAGAACAAATATGACAAACACAGGTGTTAGACTCTTACCCGTATGTTAAAAGTGACAAGGATTTAAAGTTTCATATTATTAGTATTAATAAAATCACATAAAATATACACAAAAGGAGTACTGGTACTGGTATATGTTAAAAGAGAATTAAAATCTATAGGTCGAGGAATATAAGGAGGAAGGTAATCATAAAGGGAGGAGGATAATTTGGGACAGTTGAAAAAAATATGGTTTGTGGAACCTTCATCAAAGCCACATTCACACAATGAGCTATCCCTTACTCTGATTTTTGCCAGATGTGCATGTGTGCAGGCGTGTCCAATTCTTAATCTACAAATGATTGAAGTTGCATGTTTATTTGCTTTGTTAAATTTAAAGAACCAAGGCTTGGGAGGAATAACCTCTTGGATGGCAGCATAGTGCTTACCTTTAACATTTTTGGAAACTTCCCATAATTTATTCCAATTTTCATTCAGTTTCCTTTTAGCTAGCAAAATTAGGTCATGTGAGTAAATTAAATTTTGTAGAATGCCATTAGCAATTGCATTTTTAGCGAGTACATCAGCTGTTTCGTTACCATGGATACCACTGTGGCCTGGAATCCAGGCCACTGAAACATGGATTCCTTTAAGATGGCATCTGAATAGGGTATTTTTTATTTTAAGAATTAGTGGAAATTTATGTTTGTTATGGAATTGATTGGACAAAATAGCTAACAAACAACTTTTTGAATCTGTGAAAATAACTGTTTTATTAAGATTATGTGACTCTACATATAACAAAGCTTCACTGATTGCAGTTGCTTCACCGGTAAAAGTGGAGGATAGTGAGGGGCATTTAAAGTTAAGAATGATTTTGAACTTAGGAATCCAAACAGCAGCTCCAGTATAGTCTTCATCAGACTGTTTTGAAGCGTCTGTGTACATGACAAGCCAATCTTTAAAGGTGTTTTCTATAATTTCTTTTAATTTCAAATTTGCCATTGGAGAATCCTTTTCTATACCTAGATCTAGATGAATGTCGGGTTGGAAAACAATAGCCTCGTAAGGAACATCAAAGAGTGGATTTATTTTACATTGAAAGATTGGGTAAGGAAGCTGAAGAAAAATTACAAAACTTTTAAACAAGCAGGGAGAGTCCTTATGGGTCCAGTATCGGTCAGATGAGATATACTCTGAAAGAAGGTGCAATTTAGGAATTAGGGGATGATCTGAAAGCTGGCAGATCTTAAATAAGAATCTGTCTGAAAGGTATTGCCTTCTTAATCTTAAAGGAGGATCTACGCACTCAACCTGAAGAACATTTATTGGTGAGGATTTCATTGCCCCTGTAATAATGCGAAGGCATTTCGATTGAATTTTGTCCATTACTTTTAGGGATGATTTATTGCAAGGCTCCAACAGAAAACATCCATAGTCAAGGTGGCTTCGTATTAAAGCATTGTACAGTAATTTCTGAGAAAAAGGATGGGACCCCCACCAAACACCTGACAAAGACCGAAGAATATTTGTTTTTTTCGCATTTTTGTGTTATATATTCAATGTATGGACCAAAGGCCAATTTCGAATCAAGGATAACTCCCAAAAATTTAACATTGCCTCTAACTGGAAAAGGTTGCTTATCATATACAACGGATATATCGGGAACTCGCCTTTGGCGGGAAAAGATCACCACACTACTCTTGGCCACAGATAAAGAGAGGCCATGATTAGTTAACCATTCTTGTAAATAATCCATGGATGAGTTTAGACGGGAACATGCCACTGTGAAGTTGTTTGAGGAGATGTATAGAGCTAAATCGTCTGCATATTGAAGAACATTACAAAAAGAATTTACTGAAAGTTCTAAATCGTGAGTATATATAGAATAAAGGAGAGGACTAAGAACTGAGCCTTGTGGAAGTCCTTTCCATATAGTTTTTGGGGGAAGCAGGAGATTTTTAACATTTATAGATATTGATCTAGAAGAGAGAAAGTTAGAGACGTAATTGACTATCCTCACTGGAATGCTCAGATTAAGCATTTTCTGCCTGAGCACAGGAAGTAGCACATTATCATATGCAGAAGAAATACCCAAGAAAACTCCTATGAGAAATTCATGTTTTGAAAAAGCAATATGAATATCTGTGACCAAAGTACTTAGGCTATCCATGGTACTTAAACCTTTTCGGAAACCGAATTGGCTTTTAGGTAAGAGATTATTCCTTTCCAAAAACCACTCCAAGCGATTTTTTATTAAATGTTCAAAGATTTTTGCCAAAGTAGAAGAAAGGGCAATAGGTCGGTAACTGGAAGGGTCATTGCTAGACTTACCTGGTTTGAGAATGGGCAAAATAATTTGGGTTTTCCATTCAGCAGGAGGATCACCAGTAATATAAATAAAATTTAAAATGGATAGTAAGACAGTTTTAGTGTTCTCACTACTATTAATTATAAATGAATAAGGAATCCCATCAATACCTGGTGAGGAGTCTTTAAGGCCATTGAGTACAGTAAACAATTCCTGAGAAGAAAAGGGGGAATCAAATTTATCATTTGTTTTTAAAAAAGCAGAATTAAAAACTAGGCATTCATCATAAGATGGGACTGTTTGTGGTGCAAGTTTATTAGAGAATTCATCTATCCACGGGGAAGGATCATTAGAAATTATATTTTCACTAGAAACTGCACAGCGATATTTTTTAACATTTCTCCAGACCAAAGATGGGGGAGTCCTAGGTGACAGTGACTCACAGAATTTAAACCAACCAGTTCGCTTTTTGTCTGACAGTAATTTTAAGGTTTCTGCAGCAACTTTTTTATAGGAGATATAATTCTCTGCAGTCATAGAACGGGAGTATATTAATTCAGCCTCTTTTCTTCTCCTACAAGCTGCTGAACAATCTTGGTCCCACCAAGGAGGGGACGGATACCTATTTTTGAAAGGTTTTTTTAAGGGAATTGACTTATTAGCAGCAGAAATAATTGCATTTCTGAACTCTATATATACAGGAGCAATATTATCATTGTTAATTGGGGGAAGAGTTGAAACCTCTTGTTCCAAAACTGTAGAATATAATTGCCAATTAGCTTTGGATAGATTATACTTTAGTCTTGGGAAAAATGTAAAATTTATTCTAGGTGAAATAGGAGGAGTGATGAATATAGGAAAATGGTCACTGCCATAGCTAGAAGGTAATATTTGCCACAAAAGAAGGGAAGCAATATCTGGGGAGCAGAGAGTTAGGTCAACGGCACTTCTAACATTTTGTAATGGGGATACTCGACGGGTAGGAGACCCGTCATTTAGAATACAGAGATTAAAATTATCAATAAGATCTAAAAATAAGGGAGCCAGTGAATCACACAGATGGGAGCCCCAAACAGTATGATGCATATTAAAATCTCCCAAAATAACCATAGGAGGTGACAGAGAAGAAATAAGTGTTGCAAGTTCTGTTAAAACATTTGCATCAGGTTGAATAAAACTATTATTTACGGATTTTATCGCGTTTAATTACATTAATTTATTTAACTTCGCATTAACTCCGCGAAAAATCCCGTACGAAGAAATTATCTGCAGTGTTGAGGATTGTCTGTTTAAGAATAATATCGGTAAGGAAGATTTGGAGGCCATACGTCAAGATATTTCGTCCTTGTTACGTCGTAGTTCAGTGCCGAAACCAAACCTTCCCAAAGACGAATTTATAGCGCTAAATAACTTACGGAACAGACCAGAACTCACGATTCTCCGCGCGGATAAAGGAAATGCTACGGTGGTAATGGACGCGTCGGAATATAATTTTAAAATACAACAACTTTTATCGGACGAAAGTACATATAAAAAGGTCAAAACAGACCCTACAACTAACACGCTTAAAACAACTAGCGATTTAATAAAGAAATACTCCGAAAAATTAAATCTCGACGTGAATTCGCTAATACTATCATGTGCCAAACCACCGAGGTTGTACGGGTTACCGAAGATACACAAACCAAACGCTCCACTACGTCCCATAGTGAGCCAGATCGATTCACCAACTTATAAGCTGGCACAATACTTAGCAAAAATACTATCACCACTGAGAGGACATACCAGAGCACACACAAAGGATTCATACCATTTTGTGAGTGAGATAAAAGACCTACATCTCGCTAACAATGAAACTATGGTCAGTTTTGATGTTCAGTCACTATTTACATGCCTACCTATTGTGGACTGCATCTCAATTGTAACTAGGAAGCTAGAAGAAAATAACATGCCTCAAGAATATGCAATACTACTTGAACATTGCCTCACATCTGGCTATCTATTGTGGAAGGAGGAGTTCTACAAGCAAGTAGATGGTGTGGCGATGGGCTCACCTGTGTCTCCCATAGTCGCCGACATATTCATGGAGGACTTTGAGGAGAAAGCCCTTCTTACTGCTCCTGTAAATCCAAGGTTCTACAAGCGGTACGTAGACGACACTTTCACAATTTTACCATCTGACAAAGTAACTGCATTTTTAGACCACCTTAACTCCATAAACTCTAAAATACAATTCACAATGGAGTTAGAGGCAAATAATTCTTTAGCTTTCCTGGATGTTTTAGTCATCCGAAATCCTGATAACACTATTGGTCACACTGTGTATAGGAAAAAGACCCATACCAACCGATATCTAAATGGTGAATCTCACCATCATCCTTCACAGTTAGCTACCGTGGGTAAATCTTTGTTTCAGAGAGCACGAGGGATCTGTGACAGAAAACATTTGGCTGCGGAGCTTCAGCATGTCAAGCAAGTATTGCAAGACAACAAGCTTCGGGTCCCGCGCCTACGTCACAGTGAACGAGTGAAGCCGGCCACAGTCGAGCGCGCGCCTGCTCTACTACCATATGTTAGAGGAGTCACGGACAAGATTGGCTACATCTTGAAGCGAGCGTCCATTAAGACATACTACAAGCCGCTGAAGAAGATTAGTCAATTTTTACCATCCATCAAATGTAATATTCCTCTACAAGATGCAGGTGTGTACAAGCTAGATTGTGAATGTGGTCTCTCTTACATAGGTCAAACAAAGAGATCTATAAAAACCCGCGTGAAGGAACATATAGCTGATGTGAAGCACCGACGCTCCGGGAAGTCTGCAGTCTGCGAACATGTTCAAGATCGTCCCCACCATTACATTAGATTTGATAAACCACAAATTCTCGCAAAAGAACACCGATTCCTAACAAGGATGATACGTGAGGCTATTGAAATTAAAAAACATCCAAATTTCAATAGAGAAGATGGTTGGGTGCTACCATCTGCTTGGGATCCTATAATTAATAAAATTAAACCCAAACCCAAGCATACCACTGCAAGACTTCATGATACTATAAGCTCGTTTTGCGTAAATCGGACCAAAAATTAATATTAAAAAACTGAAGGTAGCCGGACTAACTATGACATTGGGACGTCAAACATCTCAGTCCCCCCCGTGACCATGGGTGCTGTAAAGCACCCGAAACGTCGGGATAATAATAAAAATAAATTAATGTAATTAAACGCGATAAAATCCGTAAATAATAATTTTATTCAATGTGTAGTGTTCGCGTAAATTTAAGAAATCATTATTTGCATCAGGATTAGGAATGTAAACAGAGAGAATAGAGACATCAAGGGCCTTAATAGCAACAGCATTTACTGCTGGACTATGAGAAGGGAGAGGAATTTGTGAAAATGTAACTGTTCTTGAAATTAAAATAGAGGTGCCAGCACGACCATCACTCCTATCATCCCGGAGGCATGCATAGCCTGAAACCCTAAAATGAGACTCAGGTCTAAGCCATGTCTCCTGGATGGCAAGAATGAAGGGATGAAATTTATTAATGAGGTAAATGAGCTCATTTTTTTTATTTCTAATGCTCCGACAATTCCATTGAAGAATTGGCGGGACTGCGAATGTTACGGGCTAAGGAGGAAAGCTGAGTAAGTTTTTGGTGTAAGCTGAGAGGAAGTTCCGTGTCATTAAAACGGGAGATCATGTTAATTAGAATTGATATCATAAGTTCGCAGAAATTATCATTACTAGAGGAGTTGTTGTCATTTCCCAGTAGAGCACACCCATTAGGAAGGGAAGAATTAGGATTCTCAACAATTGCCTGATGGGCTGCCATATCATATCCAGAATTTAATGATTGGCTATAGGTACGTTGAGGGATAAAAATTGTTTTTTTGTATGATGCAGTTTGTGAGAGCTGAGCCGAAGGGGTTGAAAGACTGTCAGTTATGGTATAAGGGGTCTGTTGAGAACAATTACGAGGCTGGATTCTTGTTGTATCAGCAAAGGATCTTTTTGTCTGAGGGAATCTAGCTGAAGCTTCTAAATATGAGATATTTTCTTGTGACATAATAAGTTTAATAGATTTTTGCCTTAGATGTTCAGGACAAGTAGGGTCTTTTGCGGTGTGGGGACCTGAGCAGAATAGACAAGTAGGAGTTTGTCGAGAACAAGCTAAACCTTCATGATTCTGTGCACACACAAAGCAGCGAGGGGATGATCGGCACTGGGAAGTAACATGGCCAAATCTACAACATTTATGACACTGAATTAGTGGCAAAATATATTTTTCTACTGGCATTGAAGTGTAAAAACAGTAAATATGGGGAGGAAGTTTTTGTCCAGAAAAAGTTAGAACAACCGTCTGAGTTGGAACCCATGAAACGCTATTGCTGTCACTCACTGATCGTCTATTAAGTCGCCGTGCTTTAATTATAGAACCGTAGCCAGAGGGAATTTCTATAGCTGCTATTAATTCTTCTAGTGTCCACTCTATGGGAACTTGTCTAACTAGCCCCATACGAGTGATACTATATGAGGGGATGGTTGCTTCATATTTAGAAATTTGGAGAGCTGGGTGATCCAAAAAGGTGTTTGCATCTGCAGCTGTTTTAAACTCCACTGATATTCTATTTCGTCCAACTTTTTTGACTCCATCATGGACTATATTTTTAATATTGTTATGATACAGAAAGTGACCGAATTTAATTGGTTTAAGAGTTACTCCAGACAGCTGATCATTTGAGATTTTACTTACGTGAACTAGAAAAGGAGCGGCATCATCTTGAGAGTACTTAACTTTTTTATTAATAAAATCAGGATGGGTATATGAGGATTGTATTGAAGGAAACTGTTGTTTTGGATCAGTAATAACTATTTTTTGTGGATGGGCAGACTCGTTACTTACTTGGGCCCGTTTACGGTTAATTAGTTCTACATTATCAATGTTAATGGGTAAGGAAAAGGAATCATTGCGACCCCTTCCGGGATCGGGAGGTTCGTCCTCCATTATATTACTACAACAAAAAATTACATAAAAACGGCACAACTACAAACACTTACTAATTTACAGATATTAAAACCTCCACCAAGACAGAAAAATTTACTATAGTAACTCAACAACACTTAATAAAATAATAAATTTTAAGCAAAAAAGGCACGACACTTGTATCTCTCACTTCCTCCGATCGAAAAAAAACCAGCGCCTATTTATATAAATTAGCAGCGAAATATCCAGAATATTCAAGTAAACACGCGCAAGGTACCGAGAGTTCGTGTTTCGACTTCAAAAAGTTTAGTTCTTCGGTTCGAGACTAGATGGCGCTAGTGCCGTCGACTTGAGCGCGTAACAATAGCAATATTACGCGGGTGGGAAGTGGGACAGGCGCGGGACGTTTGTTTTGTTTTTGGACACAGTGTAGGGCATGCAATTACAGTTGAACACGGCCGCTGGTTTCAGTCCTTTCGATGTCGTTGTAACAGATTTTGACTGTGCAAAAAAGTATTCGCAACTTGTATCACCAATGCTTGCTTCTACCACTCAAAAACACAGCATAGCATTTAAGAGGATATAGTAAGTCAGCTCAAATTCTAATTTCACCCCCACTCCCCGCGCGTCGTATGCTATGTACCAACATGTTTGTAATCACTAATACTGTAAGTAGAAAGGTCGTTAGACACTTATTTCATTAGGTTTATCATATTTATGCCTGTTTCTTAACGCCAACCCAGTCGCTTCTTATTTTTATCACGGTTATTTCCCATTTTAATTTTACGTCGTCTTGTTGTGTAATGAGTATTCTGATCGTAAGCGACACAACTTCTCCCTTCAAAAGCCTAAGCGATACTAACGGGGCGACAGGAATCAAGCTTCAGGGCGCCGATAGTTTAGGTAATTTCTTTTTACAGTGAAAATAATGGTATTTTAAAAAAAGTAAATAACATAAGCACTGCTTTATAGTTAGTTCAGTTTAGTATGCAAAGTTTCATGATCTTATTAAAAGTATTTTATGAATAACAGCGGTTTATTGTTCAGTTTGGAGGTAACTTTGGATTTTTTTCTATCGAGAAAATTTTACGGAATCGTGTTTCGTCTAACATAATCTTTAACATTAATCCTCAACTTTACCATATATTTATTTCAAAATTAATGCTGCAATACTTTCGGCATAACGGAGGATCTTGCTAAGCCATTTCAGGTTATATTTCCCCTTAATAAAAATATATTTAATTGTGAAGTACCTTTATGCAGTGCAACATGTATGTCACACGCGCGTTTGTGTTTATAATGGGCACCGCAGACCTCGCAGATGTACGGCGGTTTAGAGTCGTCGTGCTTTTGCTTGTGCTGCTCCAATCGCACTGCCGAGCAAATAATTTATACAGATAATATAAGTCTATTTATGCACAGTGGACCCCCGGGAATCCGACAAACATTTTGCAGGCCAGTGTCAGACTATCGAATTTGTCAGATTAGAGTGAGAGTACGGCCTGAGACCCCATATAGTCCGGATTTTTTTTTTTCAAAAGAGTGCCTTGTAATCCGAAAATTGCAGATCCAATGACAAGATTCTGTATGTTATATATATGTACTCTGAAGTACAAATCATACTTCATTATGTATGACAAATTTAGTAAATTAAGTAACACAATAGAGAGCTTACGTTTTATTATAAAATTAACAACTTATAACTTATTAACTTATAAAATTAACAACTTACAAAAAGTATGCAATAACTTTACATTAGAAAATAATTGTGTACAAACAAGTGTATATACAAAAATAATCAAAAATTATGAATCAATCAATTTAAAAAGCGTTTTCATATATCACATGTATATCATAAGAAGCAACAATGCTTTTTGAGGAAAATTAATTATTATGATCTTTCAACCATTTTCAGAATCAATTTTTTCAATCAGAATAAAAAAGGTACCTTACGCGTCGAGCACAATAGTGGTGGGGCGTCCAAGTTATAACTTGTTCAATCATGCTTTAGCAAAGATTGTCAAAAAATATTCAATAATAAATAATAGACCATGTCAGATTACAGGGGTGCTGTATTAGACAGGGGCTGGAATATCGGGGGTACACTGTATAGGAATCACAACATTGGATCCCACTTTCGATGTTTTCTAAGGAAATGGAACACTAGATTCCACGTCTGATGTCGGTAATACGAAAGGAAAGGTTAATTATTAAAAATAGCAAAAGTGTGACAGAGGATGCTCAAACTGCTCTCTTGCTCACGCAATCAATCATTATCAGTAATAAGACAACATAATGCACTATACACTCAGTATAGAGCAATTACAGTGGGACCATACCGCAATATGTCCCCGTCACAATGGCACACTGGTGTAATGTGAAGGACATAATTACTAAAACTACTAATTGATAGCACCAAAATATGCAAACAAACAGCAACACCACCCATCTCAACGTTACACAGGGCAGCCTCTCAGCAACACTATACAGCACCAGAAGAACCACCACAATAGACATAAACACGACACTATGGGGACTTCTCGATATACCCTCAATTCCGTGTGTTGCTCACAAATAGTATTTTATACACGCGCCGACATATATATATATATATATATATATATATATATATATATATATATATATATATATATATATATATATATCAATGTAAACATCCTAAGGTTGTTTTTGTTCACCTAATGGAAAGTGACCACTGCTACTACTACTACCTACTTTGCTAGCTAGGTAACATGTGCCAACTTTAAACAAAACTGATTACTGACTGAGGAACAAGATAAGCTCTACGGCATGAAATTGTAATTGATTTTCTATATCTTTTGGACTGGAACACACCAGCGCATGTACTGCTTCTTCTAAAGAAGAAGGTGGTTTCAACCCTAAAAGAGAGCTAGGCAACAAAAGAGTCGTAACACCAATCATTATTTCAAAAGTATTCTGCCAAAATCAAATCAAACATGGTATGTTACATGAAAGCACAGAGCTTTGATCATAATCAAGAATCCATTCAATCTATGGGGGATGTACATGTTCTATTTTTATATATATAGTATAAAGTGACAAACGAGCACACAGTCCATCTGATGGTAAGTGGGTACTGTGGTCCTATGGGTACCGTGGGGACATCTACATTTACCCTCAACTAAGAATCAAAATGCAGATGCGTTGTAATCCTTGAGGACTAAGATGGAACGCCTCGTTTCCAGTAAAAATGGTCTCTGGTTCTCTACACTCGTCATACGGAACACAGCAGCATTAAGCTGCTAAAAATATTAATTAATTTGCAACCGTTCGCTTAACTTAGTTAGTGGAAGGTTGCAAATTAATTAATATTTTTATTATAATGGATTTCCGCAAAGTAACGCCTGATTCTATCAATTATATTAAGCTGCTATTTTACAATGGTATTCTGTGAGAGCGTGGTCCTTCCCGGTCGAGCCGACACATTGGTGCTGCAACCTTAATATAGCTGCAGCATGGCTCTACAACGTAATTACCCTTCAATTTTCCGTATGACGCTTCTTACGACAATCACGGGATAATATGTGGCAGTAGATATTCTTACTTTATTTAGCATATTAATGGTTATATCCAATAGTAAAAGAACTTTAACTTACAGAGGGATTTGTATTTTGCATCACACTGGTCACATTGATGCAACACTTTGTCTTCTCTTTTCCTTGTTTTCTTCGGCCCTGTAGTTTTTATACTTAATTTAGATTTCGTGCTTCTGTTTTGTTTGCCGTTATGAAGTTCTTCAGGCACAAAGTTGGGGCTGTCATCGTCATCATCAAATTCCTCAATTGACAATTTAAAATCTGCCTCTATTGTATCACTTGTAATCTGAAATCTGTGAAATAAGGTCTATAATTAAAAAGTTAGGTTAGAAGTCCCCTTTGGGGTTAGTTTCTTAAAAACCACCCATAAATGGGCTCCATCGACTACACTTTGGTATACTTCGGCAAAGGGGAGACACAGACTCTCGCCTACCTAGTAATAAAAAACTACGCACTTTTGGAAGGGGTGTGGGGAAATCTACCTTTACCACAGAATAAGTAATAGTACTACGTACAGTACTACGTACAGTAGTACTCTTTTGATGTTGACTGCTTGCCGATGTTTAATAGCCTAGAATAAAATAAATTGCGCACGCAAGCTAAATAAACCTTAATCGCTGCGCGCGAGTGTCCGTATTACTTTGCATTTTTTCCCATTCCCACATCACGGCTGTTTTTCCGTGGTTACTCAGGGCTGTCAAGAATATATTAAAAATACATGTAAATAGGTACTTATTAAGCTTATAATATGTAATTAATATTTGCTCATTTATGTACTATGTATTTATTCACACTTCTATTTACGGATCTCCTTCACCAAGGCATAGAATAAATAATATGTAGTACTACTCATATGTGATCAAAGTTTGCCTGGAATAGATCACTGTTAAGCAATGAGGCCACCTAATTGTACATAAATTTATATGTTGTGTGTAATAAAGTGTATAAATAAATAAATAAATTAAATGTTGCGAAATGGTAAGTAAATAGGCAAGGTACCTATTCTGACTGATCAAATGAAGATATTTTTGCTACTATGCAAATTCTGTGCCTAACGCATGCAACGTGCATGGTCACTCGTCGCGAATCGCGATGTAATAAATCGCTCGGAAGAAATAGGCAGGTAGTGTAAACAACAAATGAACCTGAAATACGATTCCTAAACGAAATGTGATTGTATTCTAATTAGTTAAAAATCTTGTAAACAATGTTTTAATTTCAGTGCTTTATGATAATATATTTTAATTACAAAAGACATATAAGTTACCTACGTAAATTACAACTAAGTTTTGTAATAAAGTACTTAGGTACTACTTCTGCATTTAAATTATTACGTAATTCTTTTTCGCTATAAGTATCTATTTAACAAAAAAAATTAAATAAATGTACCTTTCATTATCCTTTTGTTTGATCATTATGCATCCATCCACGCAATAATTATAGTAGGTTCGAAGTTTTGCCATTATAATTTATTAAATAGATAGGTTATATACACATATATTATTTTTAAATCACATTAAAATTTTTGAACTATTTTATCCTACAATTAAATACTAAACACTTAACAAAAATTACAACAAGTGTTTACAAAAAACTATTTACGTAAACAGCGTTAAAAATACATCAATCGCCTAGAAGGCCCTAGCCCCGACTGCGTATTACACCCTGGGTGAATCGCGATTTTAGGTAATTATTTCACGCAGGTAGCAAGAGTGACAGTGGCCTGCCCTTACTATGATGGCACCTTACATATGTATCTTATTTACAATATGGCTATATTTTTATTTCTTATTATTTCAATAGAAAAATGGCTCCACTGATCATTCTCCGCCAACGTCAAGGTTGTGAAATACTATAGCACACCTATTCCTTGAGCGCAACCATTTCCCTTCATATGATGATATTATTTCTTATTACCTTTTATATCTATTTTCTATAACACATATTTTTCAATTCAAACATACTTATCCTTTCTAGTTGTTACCTTAACCTTGTGACATTCCTTAGTCTACTCAATAAGGTAAAAAGTAAAGCAGACTGCAATTTATTAAAAGAATAAAAAAATTTTCACATATTAGTTTCCGATATCGGGGATAGATCTGATACTAATTCTTCTATACACAATGTGCTAACGTCGACCTCATAAGCTTTATGTCCAAATTATTTTGTACTTTTAGTACCAATCTTTTACTATAGGGCAACTAGCCTTGCGCTCGCCCAGTCACGCACATAAAAAGAACATCGTGTGCGTCAATATTACGCCTTTCCATAGTGATCGCGGAAATTTTGACTTGTGTATATTTGAATATATACGCATGTGAAGTGTCAAAAGGTTTTTCTTAGATTTGGTCTCCTTGTCATTTTTTCAAGTTCTAATTGATATGAACATTCAGTAACAAATGTTGATAACAGCTTTTAATGAACGATATTTAAATTTGAATATAATAAGCATAAGGTTCTGGTGTGTTTAGATCACGGCATCTACTCGAACAAACTAGGCTACCTGGGTAGCGTGTCGTGGGCGATGTATTTTACCATTTTGACAAAATATTGTATTTTAACCACTGACCTCTATTATACAAGTATACTGGACTGGCTATATCCAACAAATCATTTGTGCCGATTTGAAGCATCACTATTGAGCCTACCGGAAAATAAAATTGAAATTAATGCCAAAATATGTTGTATTGCTCAAATCGTCTCTGTATTTTAAGCGATCTGTAGTTATGAATAAAAATTTAGATAGACCAATGCAGCATCAATCTTGGTTTTATATGAGGTATTAAGCTTGCATGTACCAGGCAAAATACTCGCTTAGACGTGGAGTAGCAGAAAACAGCCTGTCGTAAACTAAACTAACTAAGCTTAGTTATTGATTGATACATACATCTTTTTAATATATGGCATTATATTAATACATACATACATATAATCACGCCTCTTTCCTGTGGCAGAGACCACTTCTTTCCACTTGCTACGATCCTTACATACTTGTTTCGCTTCGTCCACTTTCATTATTCCGTTCATACATGCTCTACAGTTTAGGGTACTCTTAACCTGGCCTTTTTTCAAGACGTCCCTAATTTGGTCTAGAAAAGTCCGCCTAGGTCTACCCCTTCCAGCACTTTCATTCACACTCGCCTTATACACTTTTTTCGTCAATCGTTCTTCATTCATTCTCTCGATGTGGCCAAACCATCTCAGCATACCTTTCTCAATTTTTGTCACTACATCTTCTTTCAGACCACAACGTTTCCTTATCTCACTATTTCTTATCCTGTCACTCAGTTTAACTCCTATCATACTTCTTAATGCTCTCATCTCAACTGAATTTATTCTACTTTCATGTTTCTTCTGCCATACCCAACTTTCACTTCCGTACATGAGTGTCGGAACCAATACCCCCTCATGCACAGCCAAACGAGCCTTGTTAGACACCTTCCGACTGCTCATAAAGGAGTGCAAAGCTCCATTCACCATGTTTCCTGCATTCACTCTCATACTTTCCATCTCTTGTAAACTTTGACCCCAGATACACAAACTCTTTCACCTGTTCAATTTGTTCATCTTCAATCACAATATTGCAGTCTGTCACTGCCTCATCTTTTTCAAACTCCATCACTTTAGTTTTCCTTACATTCATCTTCATTCCCTTTCTAACAAAAGCTCCACTCATAGCAGTTACCATCTCCTGCAACTCCTCGGCCGAAGACGCAAGTAATACTTGGTCATCAGCATAGAGAAAACATTTGACGAGTAACTCATTCATTCTCAACCCACTTTCATTCTCTTTTAAATCTGTCAAACAATTGTCCATGACATATATTAATATAACACATTAATGGAGTGGATGTTAAAAAAAGGCCTGGGTATAGAAGTTTTATTGGTATATATTTTATCACACTGCCTTATCTCTATTATTTGTTCTGTAGATTCTCACTTCTAAATCAATCTAAATCTAAGCTAAATCAGTCAGAGTCAGCTAAATATGTCACGGTGTATAGCTAGCCCATATATAGAGGTCAGTGATTTTAACATATTTTATTTGACTTCAAAAAAGGAGACATTAAGTCAACTTCTTTCAATTTTAATTTAACTATATCTTTTATGTAACTATGTTTGTTGTGCAATATCTTTACCAATTGTGAACCAAATATATAATTCTTTTTTTAATTACTAAATATATCTCAATTCAATTTTAATAGTATATATCTCAAATTACATGGGACCTTAATAAAATTTTAGGAAAATATATGAGTGGGTGAATAGATAAATTACTTTTATCTGCCATCAATTAGAAGCAAAAATATCATCCTGGCATTTTTTTTAAATTGTTACCCCTACACTAGGATTTCCTCCTGTATCATGGAGGCAGTTTACAAATATAAATTGCACAAGGAAAAACATCCAGACCCAGAAAAATTATTTGTAGGCTAAACAAATACTTGTTCCATGCGGGATTCAAACCCTTGGCCCCCAGCGCAGCCACTCATTGCTAAGCCACTGCGCCACTGAGCCGTCAAACAAACGAATCTTAGAACACCCATGAAGCGAGATGGTGTGATCAATTCTCAAATGTTGTCACATCTCTTCAGCAATAAATATACACTCAGACATGTAGTTGCTGATACCAACCCAGCTCCATCAATCATATTGTCACCACACTATGGAATGGCTGCTTATCATTGACAAATTAAAAAGGAATAAAAAAATTGCATTACTCATCAGCTGCTTCCTCCTTCTTGACATCTTTTATCTCTGT
Source organism: Parnassius smintheus behrii (assembly GCA_036936625.1). Taxonomy (NCBI): domain Eukaryota; kingdom Metazoa; phylum Arthropoda; class Insecta; order Lepidoptera; family Papilionidae; genus Parnassius; species Parnassius smintheus. The sequence goes on from JAUPFT010000001.1 coordinate 1,537,975, forward strand.
ATCGACTTTACTCATGTTATGTGCAGCTAGTACATGTGCCTCCAGTGCTTCTGTCCCCCCAGTATCTTCCACAATACCACATATTTTACATTCCCAACTGAAAATGAAAATTTAAATATATTAATCATTTGTTTACATTTACCATATTATTTGACATTGCAACTAAAAATTCCATCTGCTTATAAAAACACAGTCTAAGCAATTTTTGCAAATATAGTGATATTTCATTTAATTTACATATTTTTTATAATACCAGTCTATGAAAACGTGTTTTTTTTAAAGGAAAAATACAATAACATGATGTATTCACAATGATGTAGCCCACAACGCTATCCACATATTACTTACAACGTTAATTAAATTTTCGTGGATGCTGAATAAAAACGTAATAACTAAAAACTAAAAAACAAAGAGCCAAAATAATATTATTTTTACATTTTTTGTTTTTAAAATATAGATCTTTTAAAAGCAAGAACATTCGGTGTAAACAAATCTATGTAACCATCATTGAAAAACTCGTTAAAGGAATGCATCATACTGCGAATTGGTGCAGGCAAGCCGGTATTTGTATGACATGTACTGACTGCGTAGAAACAAAGCTTTTTACAGCTTTACCTTTGTGAGAGTATAGTCCTCCCCGGTCTAACCAACCCATTCTTGCTACAACTATGATATAGCTGCAGCATGGCTCTACCACATTCAGATAGATCAAAAAACTAAGAACCAAAGAACCTCCCACAAGAATACCGGTTTTTACCGATTTTGATTCAGAAGGGTGTCAAAAATTCAAAAATACCCTATTTTCAAAAGAAAATAGCTAGTTGGATGAATGCTACCACCAGCTTAGGATCCTATAATAATTAATGAAATAAAATCAAAACCCAAAATAATTATATCCTGCAAAATTAAAAGCTGAAGTTATCCAGGGTTAACTTCAACATTATTTATTAACTTAAATGAAAATAACATTCATTTAAATGCAATTTTATTGTATAGGCAATTTTGATGTAATATTACCTATCTCTGTTTTTTTGACGAGCCTTCTTTTTACTGTCAATACTTGATTTCTTTTTTCTCTTATCCACTTTACGTACACGCTTGTTTTTAGTAAGTGCCAATGGTTCATCTTCTGAGTCATTGTTATCACTTTTACAATAATCATTGTACACTTCAAACATTTCATTTTTCACAGTACATGGTGTTGGAGTAGTTGCTCGAGATACAAAGAATGGATTTTTACTTATAATAGCTTCGAAAGTCTCTTTTAACTTTTTATATTCTATCTCGGCACGTTCAAGCTCGTTAACCAAGTCATAGCAAGCCTTACACACATATTTGGGAGAGTTTTCGCTGATAGGTAAATTGTAATGAGAAACTTTGCAAAGAACGTCATGAAGCGACATGCCTGATGCCAAAGTTTTTGTATTATGAATGTCATAGCTGTCTGGGCTGCGATCAACACACACTAAACACTCGACAGGCTCTCGTTTAACCGCTACTTCTACTTCTTCCTTAATATGATCATTAACTATCGTTTCTCCATCATTTGCATCACTGCTGAAGTTCATTGCACTAGGTTCGGCCATATTAGTCCACAATGCTTTCTTCTATCAGGCCGAAGTTTCAGTAACTAAATATAACCTAGAGAGTTTTACATTATTACTTGGTTAATTATTAAAATTTCTTTTCTTAGTCGGGAAAAAACACAAAAATATGCGAGCAGTTGAGTACAACAAATGACAAATTCAACAATTTGACGTTTCACAAATTCACCAAGCACAGATTATATAACAATGCAGTGTAAAAAATGTCATAGTTTATCTTCTTTTTTTCTATATATAAAAATAAATTGCTGTCCGTGAATCAAGGTACAACTCAAAAATGGCTCCTCCCATTTTTATGAAATTTTTCAGTGGGTTTTGTTGGGTCTCTGTATTCCGTATGGTTTAAATTCACAATTTGATGGCGATGTAGATGGCGCTGTTGTTGAAAACAGTACGTTAAATAAAATAATCCGTTTATAATTAATTTATGATACAGATTTTAAAATATTGGAATGGGGGACAGGTCAATTGCGTTAGATGGGCTAATGTTTTGTCTGAACCATACCGGTTGGAATGTGGGGTGAGACAGGGTGGGCTAAGCTCACCCAGTCTCTTTAACCTCTATGTAAATGTACTTATTGAGGCGCTTAGCAGCATGCATGTCGGATGTCATATAGATGGAATTTGTGTTAATAACTTGAGTTACGCAGATGACATGGTGCAGCTGAGTGCATCAATATGTGGATTAAGAAAATTGCTTAGTGTTTGTGAGACATTCGCAGCCGAACATGGGCTGAAGTACAATGCACAAAAAAGTCAGTATATGATCTTTGAGGCCGGACGGGATCGTACGCGTAATGTGCCTCCTATTAAATTGAATGGCACACCATTAACTAGGGTTGAATCTTTCAAATATCTGGGTCATATGGTTACGTCCGACCTCAAGGATACTACTGACATAGAAAGGGAACGTAGGGCTCTGTCGGTTAGTGCAAATATGATTGCACGTAGGTTCGCGAGATGTTCAAGGGAGGTTAAACTCACTTTATTTAGAGCGTTTTGTACATCTCTTTACACGTGCAGCCTGTGGAGGGACTACACGCAACGGGCCTATGGAGCTCTCCGGATCCAATATAACAACGCGTTCCGGGTGCTGATGGGGCTGTCCCGACGCTACAGCGCATCAGCGATGTTTGCTCAAGCACATGTAGATTGTTTTTACGCAACTTTGCGTAAAAGAGCTGCATTGCTGGTGCGTAGGGTAAGGGCCAGCCCCAATGGCATTCTTAAAATGATAAGTGACAGAGTGAACTGTCCCTATCTGCAACATTGTTGTAGACTGCATATGCCCAGCAGCTAATTTGACTGCTGTTTAAGTGCATTACGGCATTTAGTAATAATTTAACAGTTTTAATATATTTGTCTCGTCATATTTTGTTAGATTATTAGATTTAAATTTTTTTTTTAATAATTATAATTTGAAAAAAAAGAAAAATAATGTAAATGAAAATGAGTCTTGGATACTTGAAATTAAATAAATAATAAATAATAATAATTAATTTAATCTCATAATCTTTTTTTCGTGGGTAGGAGTGAATTAAGTAACACATGTTTTTGATCAGTCTCGCGTAATTTATATTTTAAAAATAGAAATTAGGATATTTTAATGTGTAAAATATATATGTAATAATCATCTGTTTACCAGCCTTGATTCCTTGATATATTTTTTTAGGGTTCCGTAGTCAACTAGGAACCCTTATAGTTTCGCCATGTCTGTCTGTCCGTCTGTCCGTCCTCGCTTAATCTCTGTGACCGTTAGCACTAGAAAGCTGAAATTTGGTACCAATATGTGTATCAATCACGCCGACAAAGTGGTAAAATAAAAATTGGAAAAAAATGTTTTATTAGGGTAGCCCCCCTATATGTAAAGTGGGAAGTGATTTTTTTTTAATTTCAACCCTAACGTGTGATATATTGTTGGAAAAGTATTTAAAAATGAATAGGGGTTTACTAAGACCATTTTTGATAATGTCAATAATTTGGGAAATAATCGCTCCAAAAGTAAAAAACAATGTGTCCCCCCCCCTCTAACTTTTGAACCATAAGTTTAGAAAATATGAAAAAAATCTGAAAAGTAGAACTTTATAAGGTCTTTCTAGGAAAATTATTTTGAACTTGGATGGAAAGTCGGAGCGCCTGCCGCGGAGCGTGCAATGTTGCACGCTCCATGTTCGCGCACGTACCCACTACCGGGAGCAGTTGCAGGAGCGCGGAGCGCTGCTGGAGCGCGAACATAATGGTTACCCACCTTTGAACTCATAAGTGGGAACACTTATTGTGACGGACGGGAAACTACGGAACCCTACACTGAGCGTGGCCCGACAAGCTCTTGGCCGGTTTTATCCTTAATTTGCTAACACTACACGAAACCATGGAAGCCCTCAAAGGATCACTGTCAGCTATGTCAGAACTCTTCAATACTCGTATGAATGCGTTTCAGCAGGACTTAAATAAGACTAGTCCAACTGTGGCCTCAAATATATCTGTACTCTCAACGGAGTTCGCAACATTCAGAAAGTTTATCTTGTCCGCTCTTGAAACTGTTCAAAAACAAGTTGAATTTCTTGGGAGAGATATCGACCGCTTGGAGATAAGACGGCGTCCTAAGATTCTGCTGCTTCATGGGATTCCCGAGGACAAGTCCGAGGATACATCTTCAATGGCTTCTAACCTAATTATGGACAAGCTCAAGATTCCCAATGTCTCTAACGATTCTTTTAGCCGCTGCCATCGCCTTGGACATCCGATAGAAAAGAAGCCAAGACCAGTTCTTGTAAAGTTCCGGGATGTCCGAGTCCGTGATCAAGTTTGGTTCTCAAAAACAAAACTGAAAGACACGGGTGTAACTATGTCCGAGTTTTTAACAAAAGATCGTCACAAGATGTTCATGGTGGCCAGGCAGAAGTTTGGCATAAGTAATTGCTGGACTAGAGATGGTTACATTCATATTATCGCTTATGACGGTTCACGCCATCAAGTTGAATCCCTCGCTGAGCTCGAAGTCGTCCCAGTGGCACCAGCTGCTGCTACCCAAGCATAGAAGGCAGTCGCTGGAAGTAATAGATCTACTGACAAAGTAGTTCAGCGCTCCAAGAGGATAGTGAAGAAGTGATAGTTATATGGTATAGGACCTTTAGTTCTCTTCAATAAACTGTATGTATTGTCTTTTATCACATTATGATTTCTGTCAATATTTCAGTGTCTCTGCATTGTGCTTTTTGCTAACCTTATTTCTTTTTTTACCAGTCTTATGTTAAGTGTTATTTAAGGTATGAGTTAATTTTTTCATATATATATATATATATATATATATATATATATATATATATATATATATATATATATATATATATAATTAGTCTAGTAGTTTTATATATACTCGTATATGAGTTAATTTGTCTCTGCATTGTACTTTCGATAACCTTAATTCTTTTATACCAGTCTAATGTTGAGTGTTAAATAAGATGTGAGTTAATTAGTCGTTATGGATTCCTATTATATACGAAGTATTATCTATCTACATCACTTTGAAACTTAGACTTTGTCTATTGTTCTGATTTTGTTGTTCTAAGTTAGGTTATTTTAACAATGTAGGTATTTGATATTGATACTGATAAACTGTTATTTTAGGTTTCGACCACAGATTAATAAATTTTTGTTGCTACAATTATGCAAAGAGTATATAATCACTATGTTATTTACCTTAGAGAAATATCCTCTCATTACAGAGTAGGTATTAAATGCTCTTGGTGTACTAACATGGAGATTTGTTTACTTGTATTTTTTTTATGCAAAGGTATCCATGCTTATGCGGCCTTGTCGGACGTGTACTTTGTTAACATTATTGCAAGTTATAAAAATATAAAAGTGGTTTTGACTTAATGTTTAATATATACTCACAAATTACTCCTAACGTACTACTCACAGTACATAATTCTATTTAATATCAGTGTCTGTGGTTTCAGTTATTTCTCATAAGCACCTTGTGTTATATATATATTTTTTTATTCAATCAAATATGATCTGAATGGCATATATGTAGTACCTTTTTTGATTGGTTTTTTTTAAATATTTGCATTATTTTCTATTCTGTAAATGCTGGTCGGTAGTAAATTTAACTAAAAGGTTTAGTTTATAATTTTTATAGTTATTAGTATTTTTTTAATAATTTACAGTTGTTTGAATTTTTTTTTAAATATTTTTGTAAGGATAACATGTCTTTTGGTGAAAGTGATCATATTCAAAGCTCCTCCCCTTTCTTTTCAGTGTCTGATGTATTAAGTAATGACGACAGTTTTGAGAGCATTCCTCCATTAAAACAGACCCTTGACTCCTATTTTTCTCAAGCTATCAAAAACTTCAATATAGTCCACATAAATGCACAGAGTATTCCGGCTCATTATCCCGATATGTTAGCTAGTTTTGAAAGTGATAATGTTTACGCAATTCTCGTTTCAGAGTCATGGTTAAAGCCATGTCTTCCTTCTATATCCTATTCCATTCCAGGATTCCTGTTAATACGCAACGACCGAACTGCGCGAGGTGGTGGTGGTGTTGCCATTTACATTCGTGCTCATATTCCTTTTTCTATTGTTTGTTTATCATCTCCATCTCAAGCTGAGAACGAAACAGAATACTTATTTGTTGAAGTACTTCTTTCGCACAAAGAATTACTTCTCGGAGTTTTTTATAGTCCTTCTTCCACAGTGGACTATTTTACTACTTTGGATAACCTCCTTGAAGAGTTAACTCCATTATATACACATACAGTGCTAATGGGCGACTTTAATACTTGCCTTCTCAAGAATGATGCCCGATCTCTCCGGCTTAAGTCCCTTATAGAAGCAGCCAATTTAAATATCCTTCCTCTCTACTCTATGGACCTCTCTATGGACTGGAGCGTTATAATGAAGGCTTGTGATGTTGACGAACAGGTAGCATTGTTTAATTCACTTCTTGTTCAACTTTATGATGCTCATGCTCCTGTCCGCCCAGTGCGAATACGTCATCCTCCAGCTCCGTGGTTGACCGAAGATCTTAAAAGATTAATCTGCAGGAAGAATAGTGCAAAGTCGAGTTACAAGTCAGATCCTAAGAATGACAGGATTCGGGAGAAGTACAGACTTCTACGAAATCAATGCAACAAGATGTGTAGAGATTTACGACGCCGCCACATCCATAAATCAGTACAAAACGAAGATCCATGTCGTATTTGGAACTTCTTAAGGTCTATTGGAGTTGGGAAAACTCGTTCATGTCCTATTCCAAATAACGTTGATTTAAATTTGCTTAATCAGCATTTTTCTTCCGTTTCTTGCCTGAACAATATGGCCAAATCAGTAACACTTACTCAACTTTCATCGTTTCCCACTCCTGACTTTTCTCCATTTGTGTTTAGGCAATTTGCAGATTGTGATGTTAGGAAACACATACTCTCTATCCATTCCGACGCTGTCGGAAGTGACGACGTCAGTCGTAAAATGATCATTCCCTTGTTGGACTTTTTTACACCTATTATAACCCATATCTTAAACTTTTCCATATCCTCATCTTCTTTTCCTTCCCAATGGAAAGACGCTCAAATCATACCTTTACCTAAGAAAACAAATCCTTCAAGTTTTTCCGAATATCGTCCTATTTCAATTCTTCCTTTCCTTTCCAAAGTTTTAGAACGCCTTGTCCAACAACAAATTAATTCCTTTTGTTTAAGAAATAGCATCCTTAGTCCTCTCCAATCTGGCTTTAGATCTGGTCATAGTACGACTACGGCGTTATTAAAAATCGCCGACGACATTCGTCACGGTATGGAGAATCATCAAGTCACAGTATTGGTGTTGCTGGATTTCAGCAATGCCTTCAATACTGTTGATCATGATATCCTGTTAGGGATTCTGCGTTCTCTTAACATATCTCCAACTGCAATTTCCTGGTTTCATAGTTATTTTCACGGGCGCCGGCAACGTATTCGTGTCCAGATTAGACTTTCTTCGTGGCTTGATACCGTAGCTGGCGTTCCACAAGGTGATGTCTTATCTCCTCTTTTATTCGCAATCTTTATTAATACGATTACATCCCAAATATCTTCTCTCTACCACTTGTATGCAGATGACCTTCAAATATATTTGCAAACAACCATCGAAGATCTTGCCAAAGCTGTTGAATATATCAACAAGGATCTGGCTTTTATTCTCGACTGGACACGATCTTATGGGTTGACGGTTAACCCTTCAAAATCGCAAGCTATAATTATTGGGAGTTCAAGAACTATTTCCAAAATTAAAAAATGTCAAATTCAACCCGTTGTATTTAATGGTATTCTTATTCCATATAATAAAGTAGTTAAAAATTTAGGTATCTTTTTGGATTCCAGTCCGTCTTGGACACCCCAAATTAATGCAGTGAGCCGAAAAATTTTTGCGGCTTATGCTTCACTCCGAAGGCTTAACTACTTTTTACCCATTTCCACCAAAATTACGCTTGCACAATCTTTGCTACTCCCTATCCTCGAATATGCTGACATTTGTTACCTTGAAATCACCGAGGAGCAACTTAATAAACTTGAGCGACTCCAAAATCTCTGTATACGGTTCATATTTGGGCTTCGTAAATATGACCATGTCTCTGAATACCGCACTAAACTCAAGTGGCTCCCAATCCGTCTTCGTCGGAATACTCATATACTTTCTGCGCTCTACTGTGTCTTATTTAATGTATCAAGTCCTCCCTATCTGAAAGAACGTTTTGAATTTCTTAGCTCTTGTCACGATTTTTCCTTACGGTCCAAAGAAAACCTTTCGCTCCAATGTCCTATACACTCCTCGACATTTTATGATAAATCTTTTGCTGTTCTTGGAGTAAGACTCTGGAACTCCTTACCCCAGTCCATTAAAAGTGCTCAATCTTTAAATGTGTTCAAGAAACAAATTAAGGAACGCTATTTGTCTCTTTAACTCCTCTCTCTTTCTCCTCTTAGTTATGGTCACTAATATACCTTAAGTATGTTGTCATTATATAGTATATAAGTTGTATTTTTTTTTTTGCCTAATTTAGTGCACCCTACCCATTATTCTTATTTTTATTTTTATTAATTTCCTCTTCTGGGTTGTCTGGAAGAAATTGCTATGTAGCAATAAGACCGCCTTTTGTTTATCCCTCATTATTTTTTTTTCATTATTTATTAATGTTTAGTTGGTGTACAATAAAGGGGATAATATTCTCATCTGCTTGGGCTGAATAAATATATAAGAGAAAATAATAAGTATACATTAAATACAGCAATAATAAAAATAAATAAATAATATACGTATAAATACCGGCACCCGGCGGGAGAGACCAAACGGCCGAGGGTTAGGGGGAGAGGGAAAGAAGCCGGCGGACGATACAGGTGCTATCTAGGAGCAGCACTTTCTGCATTTGAGTCCAGAGCCGTCTGTCACGGAGTTCCAGTGATCTCAAATGACCCGCGAGGCTCACCGGGCTTAGCTCGTTCGCAGAGATGACCACAGGAATAATTGCGGTTGGCAGACCACCCCACTGTTGGTCACCTCGTGAGCCAGGTCCAGATATTTTGTTTGCTTATCTGTTTTTTGCTTTCACGTGGTTCTCGTCATACGGAATGGTAATGTCGATCAAAAATATCCTAGATTGTGCTTGGTCCATTAGCACAATAGCAGGCTTATTCGTAAAGAATAGTTCTGTCGGTGAATATGGCCCGGTCCCAGTAAAGCCGGGCACGGTCATTTTCGAGTAAGTATTTATAATGGGGCAGTTTCCGATCCACGGGACCGTGTTTCAGAGCGAGCTCCTGGTGTAGAATTCCGGCCGGTTAAAATAATATTATTATTTTATTGGGGTATAATATATTATTCTCATCTGGTTGTCCTGCATACTTATCTTCACGCACAATCCCTAACGGGGTAGCCAGAGAGAACAGATGGCCAAGTGTCACGATCTTTACATACCTCTTTCGCTTCTTTCAGGTTCATTATCTTCTTCATACATGCACGTCTAGGAATCCGAGTACTCTTGACCTTCCCCTCTTCGAGTAATTTGCTCACATGGTCTTCGAAAGTTAGTCTCGGTCTACCTCGACACCTTTTAATATTTACTTTCGCGCTATATATTTTCTTCACCATTCGGTCTTCACTCATTCGCTCAACGTGCCCAAACCATCGGAGTACGCCCCTATCAATTTTTGTGATAAGGTGATCTTTCAATCCTGCCATATTGCGAATCTCTTTGTTTCGCTTTCGGTTGGCTATGGTAATGCCACACATTTTTCGAAGAGATCGCATCTCCACTGCATTCAACTTGCTTTTATGCTTCTTCTGGCATACCCAGGTTTCGCTGCCATAATAACAAAGTTGGTACCAACACTGCGTTATGTATTGCAAGACGTGCACTCTTCACTACGCCTTGCCTTTTGACTAACGCATTCAGGGCACCATTGACTTTGTTCCCGGCAGCGACACACCTGTCCACATCTAAATCACTTCTTCCATCCCGGCTGAAAGCGCTCCCCAAGTATACAATTTCATTTACCTGTTCTAGACATTCCTGATTTACCCATATTTCACATTTCGTTCTCTCTTCGTCCTTTTCAAATACCAGAACGTTTCCGTTTGAATGCTAATAAAACTAAGTTTTATTAGCATTCAAACGGAGACCTTTAATTTCACATTCCTCTTTCATACACGTGACTAATGACTAATAAAAACAGCTATTTTTCAGCTTCTGTAAACAGCTGTCGAGATAGAGTATGAACAGCCAGGAAGACATGACACAAGCCTGTTTTACGCCCGCTTGGACGCTAAACATGGGTGACAGGTCATGCCCTATCCGCACACAGGCTTTACAGTCATAGTAAAGTGACTGCACAGCCCTTAACAATCGACCATCCACACCATATTCCGGCAACAGTTCCCACATTTTCTTCCTTATATCCTTATCAAATGCTTTCTCCAGATCCACAAAAGGTTAACAGCCAGAAGCTTTTCTGTGATCATGCGGAGAGAAAACATTTGATCCGTGCATCCTCTTCCAGGTCTAAATCCGCATTGTGCCTCCCATAATAATCTTTCCGATTTCTCTTGCATCCTACATGTCAAAACCTTCGAGTAAACTTTACTTGCTAAACTGGTCAATAGCACCCGCAGTCAAAATGTGAACCTTTACCTTTATATAAAGGCACAATGACCGCGGATCGCCAGTCATCCGGTACACCTCCCGTCACACACAAAACTCCCGTCACGCACAAATTGCACAGCAGATGAAAGCTGTCCCAGACGCGAGGCCCACCGTACTTGACCATTTCAGCAGTAACTCTGTCTAGTCCCGCAGCCTTACCACATTTCAAACTTCGAATCGCACGTTCAATTTCTTTCATGCTGATGATCTCAGCGTCATCGAGGTCCGTGTTTGGCGTGCCAGTCACGGTGTCACCCCCGGATCCTTCACTAAGATCATGACACGCATACATTTCTCTATAAAATTCACTCCATCGCTGCATGACGTCCGATTTTTCTGAGGGGACGTCATTGGTTTTCGAAAGCACTTTGTTCATTCTTAAGGCTGTCACTTCCAACCTCTTTCCAGAAGAGTTTGGAGTTTTCCTTAAAGTTGTGCGACAACCTTTCGTCCGCTTCTATTCTACACCTTTCACGTACTTTCTCAATCAATGTTTTCGCATGAACTTTCTGCAGCTTATATCTTTCTTTCATCTTCTCTCTCATATGCTTATCGTTACTAGAGGCCAAGTAGTCTAACCATGCTTTTTTCTTCTTCTTTACAGCTTCTCTCACTTCATCATTCCACCATGCATCTCTTCTTTTACTACTACCTCTTTTTGTCGTTCCATATACTTCTTCCGCTGCACTTACCATTCCATCCCAAAGGTTCTGCCATGTTCTTTCCACACATTCTTTTCTGCCATCGATGGTGTCAAGCTTTTTGGCTACCCTCGTGTGATATTTGTCCTTAGTATCCGCTTCCTGAAGCTTCCAGCTTCGGATGCGAAAGACCGACTGTGGTTCTGTTACTGCCGTCCGGTAGCGCCAACCCGCGAACAATCCCCTAAATCTAGTAATTACTAGACAGTGATCCGTTCCCAGGCCAGCACCCCTGAACATTCGTGTATCCATCATCTGTTTTTGCAGTCGGTCATCCACCAGGAACAAATCAATCATACTTCTCTCATTCTTTCTTTCTCTAGTGTACATATGGATTTTCCTTGCAAGACCCTGTTCCTTGCATACAGCCAGTATAAGCTTGCCAGCATCATTAACCCTTTTATTGCCAAACTTTCCATGCACCGACTCGTACCCTGGTCGAGCGATACCTACCCATCAATTCAAATCACCACATACAACAGTCCTTTCGTTTCCCTTAACCAAACCTAGAACTTCTCTTACATTCTCCCAAAACTCCTCCAGCTCAGCCCTGGACGACGAAGCTACCGGCGCATAAACAGCCAAAAGGAATAACTTCGTCAGTCCCAGTTTAAAGCAAACCCAGAGAAGTCTTGAGTTCACAACCTTATATTCAGTCATAAGATCGACCAACCGGGACGACAACAGCACCCCCACTCCCTGGCAGGCGTTCTCGCTTTCCGGGACTCCGGACCATATAGCTAACGTCCTGCCAGGGAGCTCTTCAGTACCACTGCCTTTCTGTTTGGTCTCCGACATGCACACGACATCTAATTCTCTTTCTTTCATTATTTCTATCAACTCATTCGTCTTATCTCTCATGCCCCCTCTAACATTCCACGTACCAACTCTGCACTCCGTCCTCCACCTTGCGCCGTGTCGGGCTGTGCGTGACGAGTGGCGGTTCCCATCGCCGTTTTGCGCGCTGCATTCCACACCAACGGGGACGAGCTGGTGTGTGTCGCCTTGAGGGGACTCCCTAACCCTCGTTTGAATGGGTGCGCAGCTGTGTAGAATTGCAGCCCTGAAAAGAGCTGGCAGAGGTCGCAACGAGCACGCTTCTACAATGACCCCCATTGTCCATTGCCCCATTGTCCTGCATAAATATATAAAATAAAATGATAAATATACATTTAATATATATACAGCAACTTTTTCATTCAATGTGGATTATAAATGATACTTATTGGTAGTCACTCTTTTTTTTTAAGCTTATCTACCATTGGTTAGGAAAATATCTCTATCTTGGGAAGAAACAGCAAGAAATACATGAGGACTATTTTTCTGTAGCGGCGCTGTCGTCGCGCCACAAGCGAAAACACACCAAAGCCTAAATCGCGCTATCAACATTCCGAATCATAAACAGTATATATAGAACTTCTCCGGACTATCACTCGGAGTGTCGGCCGCTCCCCGGGCAGAACACCTTGCCTAGCGGGAGATCTCCCCTTTTCCTACCACGGCCACAGTGGTGACTAACCGACGTGATTTGAACACGCAACGACCAATAACCTTCGGAAACTACAACTTTCAAGCCTTCGTCATTATCCTCAAGAACCCCTACCATTCATTACTGAGAATCGTCTTCTGCAGTCTTCAGTTCCTGCAAGCCAGTCTAATTTGTCTTCATCTCGACTCACCGCAGATTTATAAGGCAGACTTCTGGCACTTGCTCCGGTACATCGTTCTCACCGGCATCACTTGCCAGTGCGTAGTACGGCATGCATTACACATCGGCATATCATTCGCACTGGTGTCACTTGCCCTTACGCACACAGCATGCATTCCCCACCGGCATTAAAAGGACACACCGGCAATCGGACTGCACTATCGACCTCCGGTCTGAGCAGGGGGGTGATGTAGCGGCGCTGTCGTCGCGCCACAAGCGAAAACACACCAAAGCCTAAATCGCGCTATCAACATTCCGAATCATAAACAGTATATATAGAACTTCTCCGAACTATCACACGGAGCGTTGGCCGCTCCCCGGGCATAGCACCTTGCCCGGTGGGAGATCTCCCCTTTTCCTTCCACGGCCACATTTCTAAATAACAGTTTACAATCATGTATGTTACACAACTAACAACACAAAACAAGTTAAAAATAGCTTGGTAGCGATCACCTTTTCCAAGGGTTATCATAATCCATAAATTCTTTAATATTATAATAACCCCTTTTTATACAAACTTAGTTTAATGAAGTTTTTGAACTTTGTGTATGTTAAATTTTGTATATTTTCTGGGATTTTGTTGTAAAAGCGTAAACATCGCCCCGATATGAATTACTGACTCGGTGAAGTCGACTAACTTGTATCTGTTCCTAGTATTTACTGAATGATTATCACTTATTTTTATAAAACTACCACCAAAGACCAAAGTTAATGTATTAATAATTCTTAAATTTTTGCCTGAGCACCTCTTGCTCTAATGGCCCTTTTCTGTAAAACAAATATAATATCAGTGTCAGTAGCGTATCCCCTTATCAAAATTTCTTTGCTTCCCGAGAAATTGTGCAATTGGATCACAAGCTTTCTTGCAGATCGGATCTATTAATGCTGGTGTTCCACTAGGCTGCGTGCTATCACCAATGCTGTTTTTATGCACATCAATGATATGTTGCAAACCAGTAACATTTATTGCAATGCAGATGACAGCACTGGTGATGCTCTGTACACCAGCCGTGCCAATATTTCTCGGGAAAACGTCTCCGAGTACCGGGACAAACTTGTGTCTGAAGTCGAGTCTTTGCTCAACAAAGTCTCGGATTGGGAGCGACTAAATGTAGTCCAATTTAACCCTCAGAAGACACAAGCTTGCGCGTAAACCGCTAAAAAGAACCCTTTTGTCGTATCTCCTCAGTTTCAAGGCACTCCCCTTGTTGCCTCAGCCAGTATCGGAATCCTCGGCATCGACATATCGAGTTTCGTGGTCACTTGGAAGCGAAGGCCAAATTGGCCTATACAAAGCTTGGCGTGCTCAGCAGAGCGGGGCAGTATTTCAAGCCGGCACACCGCCTGCAACTTCACAAGGCGCAGGTTCAGCCGCATATGGAATACTGTTCCAACCATGGTCACGGGGTGGGGGACTGAGATGTTCAATGTCCAAATATCATAGTTAACCGCGATTGCCATAGATTAAAATTTAGCTATTGTTCCGATCTACACAGTATGAACTTATGGTATCCTGAAGTCTTGCAGTTGTATGCTTGGGTTGGGATTTAATTTTATTTATTATAGGATCCCAAGCAGATGGTAGCACCCTCCACCCACCACCCAATAGAGAAGATGGCTTCTCTATTCAAATTAGGATGTTTTTTGATTTCAATAGCCTCGCGAATCATCCTTGGAAGGAATCAGTGTTCTATAGCGAGGATTTGTGGTCTATCAAATCTGATGTAGTGACGGGGGCGATCCTGTACGTGTTCACAGACTGCAGACTTGCCGGAGCGTAGATTCTTCACATCAACTATATGTTCTTTAACGCGGGAGTTAATTGATCTTTTAGTTTGTCCAATGTAGGAGAGACCACATTCACAATCAAGCTTGTACACTCCTGTATCTTGCAGAGGGACGTTACACTTGACTGATGGTAAAAACTGACCAATCTTCTTCGGCGGCTTGAAGTATGTTTTGATGGAAGCGCGCTTCGAGATGTAGCCAATCTTGTCAGTGACTCCTCTAACATATGGCAGTACAGCAGGTACACGCTCGACTGTGGCCAGTTTCACTCGTTCACTGTGACGTAGGTGCGGGACCCGAAGCTTGTTGTAATGCAAAACTTGCTTGACGTGGTGGAGCTCGGCAGCCAGGTGTTTACTGTCACAGATCCCTCGTGCTCTCTGAAACAAAGATTTACCCAGGGTAGCTAACTGTGAAGGATGGTGGTGAAAATCACCGTTTAAATATCTATCTGTATGGGTCTTTTTTCTATACACAGTATGGCTCAAGGTATTATCAGGATTCCGAATTACTAACACATGTAGAAAAGCTAAAGAATTGTTTGCCTCCAACTCCACTGTGAACTAAATTTTAGAATTTATAGAGTTAGGATGGTCTAAAAATGTAGTTACTTTATCTAAAGATAGAATTGTAAAAGTGTCGTCCACGTACCACTTGTAGAATCTTGGATTTATGGGAGAAGTAAGCAGGGCTTTCTCCTCAAAGTCTTCCATGAATATGTCGGCGACAATGGGAAATACAGGTGAGCCCATCGCCACACCATCTACTTGCTTGTAGAACTCGTCCTTCCACAATAGGTAGCCAGATGTAAGGCAGTGTCTGAGTAATACTGGATATTCTACGGGCATGTTGTTTTCTTCCAGCCTTCTAGTATCAATTGAGATGCAGTCTTCAACAGGTAAGCATGTAAACAATGACTGCACATCAAAACTGACCATAGTTTCATTGTCTGCCTGATGTAGGTCTTTAATCTCGCTGACAGAATGGTAGGAATCCTTTATGTGTGCTCTTGTATGTCCCCTGAGCGGTGAGAGTATTTTCGCTAAGTGTTGAGCCAACCTGTAAGTTGGTGAATCGATTTGGCTCACTATGGGACGTGATGGAACTTTGGTGATTTGGCACACGTAGGTATTATCTATTTTACGTCCAGATTTAATTTTTCGGAGTGTTTCTTTATGAGGACACTAGTTAGTGTGCTATTTGTTGGGTTGATCGCTCCTGTAGCAGTGTGCGCAGCTCTTATGGACTGAGCGGAGCATATCGTGAAAGTTGCTCTATTTAAATATTTATTATTTTTATTTAATTGTCATATTAGTTCTAGTTTTTACTGTATTAGTGTTTATAATAAATAGTATTAGATTGATTGACTTGGACTTTTATATTTGGAGAATTTCAATTTATTACCAAAAAACAAAAAAAGATGGATAGAAAAAACAAGAAATATCCTTGTGTCAGTAAAAATAGTAGTAAAAGTAGTAGTAAAGTACAAAACGTACAAGGTAGAGGCGAAATTTGTACGAAGAGCCAGTTTTTGTTTTCCTTCGGTTGTATATACCTTTTTTAAACCTACACCCCGTATAAACATTACTAAAAACGACATTTATGAAATATAAAAGGGTAAAAAATTATACTACTAGGACATAAGTAGAATAGCAAAGCTAAACGAAAGCCTTAAAAAAATAATTTAAGGCTTCCGTCTAGCTTTGCCGTTTTACATTCCCAGCCATTATTTTATTTTATTTATTTATTTTATTCTCTATTGCATCCTTAAACAAAAGAATACAAAGGGCGGACTTAATGCCTTGAGGCATTCTCTACCAGTCAACCCATGGAGTGGTGAGAATTTGACGTAGTTGTGGCAATATAGAATAAGAGAACACAATACAAATAATAATTAACTACATAATATATACAAACTACTAATAAATGAACTATACATATATGATCCATCCTTACATATATACAAATATATAAATAAATGGTTATACTCGTACATACAAGTATACATATTTAAATATATACATAATAAGTATATACAAATGACTATGAATATATACTACTCTGTATAAAAAGTATCGGGAATATGTCAATAAAAAGACCCGCGTAAAAGAGGTCGTTCTAATTTTTTTACTGCATGTTGGTAGCACTGTACTGATTTAGCGCGCAAAGTTTGAGCGGGATCTGTCATTTAATTTGTTTTAAACTACACTTTTTGTTGGTCATAGTTTTGAGTTCTCGGCGATTTTTACAATGGAAAATATTGTTGAACAAAGAGTGTGCCTTAAATTTTGTGTTTCGAATGATATTTCATGTGGTCAATTACTAAAAATTTTGCGAAATACCTACGGCGAATCGCGTATATCGAAAACAAGGGCTTATGAATGGTATAAGGCTTTTAAAGAAGGCCGAGAAGTAGTAGTAGACTTGCCTCGTTCTGGTAGACCTTCAACCGCTACGACCAAAGAAAACATCGACAAAATCAAGAAGCTAGTGCTCGAAAATCGACGTATGAGTCTGAGAGAGTTGGCTAGTGAGGTGAACATATCTTTTAAGTCCGTCCACAACATTCTCAATGACATTTTAGGCATGAAACGCGTCGACGCTCGACTAGTTCCAAAAGAGCTCAATTTTGTTCAAAGAGCGCAGCGAAAGCATGTCGCTGAAGACATGGTTTCCCGAGCTTCTACGTATCCGACCTTTATGAAACGTATAATAACTGGCGACGAGACATGGGTTTATGAGTACGATATGCAAACAAGCCAACAGTCTTCAGAATGGCGTCTCGAAAACGAGCCGAAACCCAAAAAACCGCGGCAAAGTCGCTCCAAAATCAAGGTGATGCTGACAGTTTTTTTGACTACCGTGGTGTGGTTCACTCCGAATTCCTTCCAAAGGGAGAAACAGTGAATAAAGAATATTATTTAGGCGTCATGAAGCGTTTGCGTGAGAGTATTCGCCGAAAACGTCCAGATTTGTGGCAACACAACTCATGGCTGCTGCACCATGATAATGCACCATCACACACAGCCATTATAGTGAAAGAGTTTTTAGCGAAAAATTCAACAAAAGTTCTCAACCAAGCACCGTATTCACCTGATATGGCTCCGTCTGACTTTTTTTTATTTCCCAAGTTAAAATTACCACTTCGAGGAAAACGTTTTGAGTCGATAGAAGCCATAACAAAAAATTCGCTGAATGAGCTAAAGGCCATACCGCAAATAGCCTATGAAAAATGTATGGAAGACTGGGTGTAGCGTTGGAGATGTTGTATTGCAAGCGTTGAGGCCTACTTTGAAGGCGATAAAATAAATTTAGATGAATAATTTGTATTTTTTGTTTTATTGACAAATTCCTGATATTTAGTACACAGAAGGTACGTCCGTTTGGCAATACAACATATTAAATAGATGAGTCATGTAAAATGCGTTGTCTTTAATAAATGATCACGGACCAACTTTTTAAAAGCGTACTTATTGGGAGCTTTTCTGATGTCATCGGTCAAGGAGTTCCAAAGGCGTGTAGCGTGAACTGTGAAGTAGTTACCATAGAACTCGGTGAAGTGAACAGGAGTACAGATTTTGTTGTTAGAAGAAGAGCGTAGGACCCTGTCATGAGATGAGGAAAGATAATGAAATTTACTCTTAAGATAAGAAGGCGAAGATAGATCATTTAATATGGAAAAAAGTACAAGTAATATTCTGGGGTTGCGCCTCTGCCGGATTGTAAGCCAATTTAGCTTAGATCAGTATTGCGAAATATGTTCATACTTACGAAGCCCAAAGATAAATCTTGTACGGCTTGTTCAGAAGATCTTGGGACAGGTCTGGGTAACACACATCTGCATAATCAATTGTGGGTAATATAAGTGAATGGACAAGCACGATCTTAGATTTTGTGGGAAGAAAATGTTTTAAACGATACAGAGAGCATAATGTGGCAGTGACTTTACGACTCACATCTAAAACCTGAGTTCTCCAATTCAGCGTGCTGTCGATGTGAAGGCCAAAATTTCTAACAGAGTTACGAATGGAATTGTAGTATTATCATAGTAGTACCTACCAGTATAGCTTGGCATTAGAGGGGGCGCTCTCCCCCATGCTATTTATGCACGTTCGAGATCGCAGATGAAGGTTGCACTTTACTTCATTAAATATACATATAACTTATTAATTTTTTTCCAAAAATATTCGTTTTACTTTTGTCGTGATAGTATAATTTTTTACCTTTTTAAATTTCATAAATGTCATGATTTCTTATATTTACTATAGTACGGCCGCTGAGTTATTACCGATTTGACAGATTATTCTTAAATTAATCGATATAACCTTGCACGAGCGACACATTTGCCGAATGATTTAGAATACCTCTTTAATGTAAAACTTTATGTCAAAATGTCGGAATCAAGTAATTTTCCAATAAACTCTGTTTCAAAACTTAAAATAGTTTGTAAATAATATGAAAACATTTAATTTTTGTTCTTTGGCGCGCTTGTACAAAGTTATAGCGTGCGTCTAGTTTTCATAGTGATGTGCTTGATAGTATTCGGTCCGAATTCATTGGAATAGATATGATATTTATTTTATTTGGATATTTTTATTTTACTTATTCCTTCGAGCAACTAGACTATAATGCTACCATTTTTTTGCGTCTCCTAATTGCACTGTGTTGCCAGTATCTCTATGATTTTTAAGATTTATGTGTGATCCAAAGACAGAAATACTGTTTTCTATGATTTAAAAATAAATACAATTAAAATGATTATGTATAATTTTTAACATTCATAATATATAAAACAACATTTAATAAATATAATTTTCTCCCTCAATTAAGCAATGTTATAGGTGTATTTTTTTTAAGTAATTGGCGATACTATTCTGGCAACACCCTTACCACCGCTATTTTAATCTGTTTAGTCGTCTTCCGTACTCTCGTGCGCACAGACTACGTTCTCTTGTGTAACCGTTGTTTTTTGACTCGGCTTTCTCCTGTTTATCGTTGCGCTTTATTGGACTAATTTTGTTTGTGTTTGGTAATTTTTTTGAAAATGCCGAAACGAGGAAAAACATTGAATAGTCAATGTCGTGAGCTTGTACTAAAGCTACAGGATTACTTTGAGCGTGAGTCTCAAAATGGCGGCCCTTTGATTCCTGTCACTCAAGTAAAAGATCGGGTTTCACAAGCTCTTGGAATTGGTGCAAAAACACTATATAATATAAATAAAGAAAAATTTGGTGCTTCTGGAAGTGAAGATAATGTTTTACGCACTCCTAAGAAAAAACGAAGACAAAAGCCCGTGACCGGTGTTGATGTTTTTGATGCAGATGCAATAAGAAACCACATATATGGTTATTATACTAGGAACGAGTTTCCAACTAGACGTTTGCTTTTGGTCTCTTTAAAAGAAGCTGGCTTGTTTAAAGGCGGTAAAACGGCGTTGTCAAAACTATTGCACGAAATTGGGTTTGAATATAAAAAAACGAATAAAAGGAAAATATTAATGGAAAGATTTGATTTAATAATTAAAAGGAGCGAGTTTTTAAGAGAAGCCAGAAAAATCGAGTCTTGGGACAACGTCGTTTTTGTTGACGTAACATGGTTAAATGCGAACCACACTGTGTCACGCTCTTGGACTTACGAAACAAAAGCATCAACCTCAAAGGTTCCAATTGGAAAAGGATCGCGACTGATAATTTGTCACGCCGGTTCTGCTGGAAGTGGTTTCTTTGAAAATGGACTGCTGGCTTTCTCGTCAAAAAGTACTTCCGATTACCACGAGGAGATGGATACAGACACTTTTACGAATTGGTTCGAAAATCAATTATTACCCAGCCTGCCAGAGCCTTCTATCATAATAATGGACAACGCTTCATATCACTCGAAACAAGTGAATAAAGCGCCTACTCAGGCCGACAAGAAAGCTGATCTCGTAGCATGGCTACACTAAAATGGAATTGAAACTCATGCCGAAATGCTAAAGTCTGACTTAGTAAAGTTGGTACGCGAAAATAAAACATCAAGAGTCCGTTATGAAGTAGATGAGATAGCTCTAGCACATGGACATCAGGTACTTCGAATTCCGCCTTATCACTGCCAGTACAATGCCATTGAGCTAATATGGGCACAAATCAAAGGTATTGTTTTTTATCGCATAAGTTATGAATATGAATAATTTGTACTATTATAACATCCAATATTCAGCATATAAGTAAAAAGATACATAACTAAGAAATAAATATCTCATGTCCCTTACATGTAGGTAATTGTGTAACATTTCGTTTATTTAATGTAATAAATTAACGTTATTTAATGTTTACATTACAGGTTACGCAGCTCGTAATAATACGACTCCGCCATTCAGTACTAATAAAATGATGGGTCTATTAAAAGATGCTTGCAGCAAAATAACGAAAGAAGATTGGGTCAAGGTCGTCGAAAAGACTCGAAAACTAATAACAGAAGATTATGAACGCGATATAAGAGTGGACACCATTATAGAGAATGAAATTGTCATACAAGTGACTGATAGCGATGATAGCTCTGGCGAATCTGGTTCAGAGTCTGAATAATTGTTTTAATAAATGATAGGTAGTCATTTATTAAAACATCTTGTACCTACTCTATTCATTAAAATGTGTAACAGTGTTTACAAATTTGTTTTATTTTGATATGTCCTCGACCAATTATCTACGCCCATCAAGGATACTCTACCTAATAAAGAACCTGTGTCTTTAACTATTATTGTTTTGATTTTATTTAATTACACACTATACTAGAATATTTAAAAACAAACTGTTCCCAAATGATATTAGGGTTACTGGTTCAGTCACTTCACTAGTATTGTCAATTCGTCATGTGTCAAATCGGTAATAACTCAGCGGCCGGAGTATACACAATGATTAAAACTACTTTTACGGATTATATCGCGTTTCATTTTAAGTTAATTTTTTTTACCATTACATCAGATTTGATAGACCACAAATCCTCGCGAAAGAACACCGATTCCTAACAAGGATGATACGTGAGGCTATTGAAATTAGCTTGGGACCCTATAATCAATAAAATTAAAACTAAACTCAAGCGTACTACTGCAAGTCTTCAAGACATAGTCAGTTCATTTTGCATAGATCGGACCATAAACAATATATAAAAAGCTGAAGGTACTCCGGGTTTAACAACGACATCGGGACGTCAGTCGCCTCAGTCCCCGTAACCATGGGTGCTGGAAAGCACTCGAAACGTTGGGAATTAAAAATAAAAATAATTAAAATTAAAATTAAACGCGATAAAATCCGTAAACGTATTTTTAATAAATTCATAAATGTCGTTTTTAGTAATGTTTATACGGGTTGTAGGTTTAAAAAGGGTATGTACAACCGAAGGAAAATAAAAACTGCCTCTTCATACAAATTTCGCATCTACTAAATTTTTTTCTATTTTCGAATTTTTTTGTATTAAATGTGGTTCAGCTCTAAGATTCCAGCTCCTCCCTTCATGTCGGATGTATATGATTTTTTTATACAATCTGTACATACAAATAATGCTTGTACCTGTTTTTTTTAAAAGAGAAATCGTATATAATTCGTGCCAAATCGATTGAGAAAAACGGACATTGACCTTCCGGTCGTTTAACCAGGGGCTACAAACCTTCAATATATAGGCACTTTTTATATGTAGTACTTTCCTTCTTTATAATGATATTTTTTATTTTATTAACGATTCATATAATATATATTTATTACATGTTATTAAAAAGTTACGTAAAGGATCGCTGTGGAAGAAAAATCATCTATTGTTAGTACTTTAAAGTACTTTATTCATTTAACAACAAAAAAACATTAATTTATAACACATATAAAGATTCGAGTGATAACGCCACCGAATAAGTACGTACTTATTCAAAAGATAAAACTTTATTTTCAATATTATATAAGAACTTTATTTTTATTCGGAGTATGCGGGCCGGCCCAAAAAAAGTGACGCATCTCATCTCTGGCTGCTATTGTCACGTTTCTTTTAGAACGAACTGACGTAACGCGCGTTTAGTTTATTTTAAAGAGATGAATATGCAAAAGCTCAATATAATGATTATATTGCTTCAAATATATTTTTTTAATATGAAATTGTTATTAAATGAATTGCTGCGTTACCTACCATAAATTGAAATATAAAATATAACACATTTTTCACGATGTACCGTAAGATTTTACGATGTTCTTAGGAACCACAGACAATATTATTTAAGAAAAAAAACATATGTGCTGACCTAGAAGTGTAAATAATATCAATATTTAAATATTGTGATCACATCTAAATTGAGAGTTTCTAAATTACGCCTTTTGACACTCGGGTCATATCTGAGGTCATTGTCCGTTTTCCTCAATCGATTTGGCACGAACTATATTGGTAGGCTTCAAATTAACCTATTTTAGAGACTATAAGTGTTTAAATCTGCATGCGAAACATTTCTGAATGACTGATGATGTAGTTTAGTTGCGAAATCAGCTGTAGTTCTTTATGAGGGCGTTTTTGTATTTTTTGAATAACAAAATATTTAGCATTTTTTTACGTTTGCTTATTTTCCACGTTTTTGAAGTAGTAACAAGTGGAAGGATACCATTTAATAGTTTCTGAATGACATTAATATGTACCAATTATCCATTCACTTGCCAAAGTTCTGTTGTAATTTTGTCCTTACCAGGTACCTTGCCGTTTTTAAAATGCTGGGAAACTCGTTTAGATTGAAGTCCGGAACTTGATCAGGATAATGTCTATATTGTTGCTAGCAATGTCGCTGACACTATCGATCTTCAAATTAGACAGTAAATAACCTCGTCTAATTTATCTAAAG
Organism: Parnassius smintheus behrii; assembly: GCA_036936625.1. Classification (NCBI taxonomy): domain Eukaryota; kingdom Metazoa; phylum Arthropoda; class Insecta; order Lepidoptera; family Papilionidae; genus Parnassius; species Parnassius smintheus. The sequence goes on from JAUPFT010000001.1 coordinate 1,561,810, forward strand.
TTTTTAAGCAACTTTATTATTATTATTAGCATAATTACATTCCTTTCCTTTACAATAAGCTTTTTTACAATATGTTTAAAATAAAATAAGCTATGCACAGAGTTGCTTACTTCGGTTACTGCCGGCTGTACTAGGCCGAGCCTGTATCACAGACGGCAGTTCCTTCCTCCATGACACAAAATATATTATATCACTAAATTTAACTTATGTTCACCAAAGACAAAACACAATAACAATAACGACAACAAAAGTTAGTTTTATACTAAAGTTAACATTGATATTCCATTATTATTTTTTTTTGTAAGTACCGCCATACAAGTTAATATTTTTAGGAAAGGTAAGGTTAGACCACTTAATACAATGAACTTTAGCTAAATTATTACAAAATATAGTAGATTTATGTTATATAATATTTTTAATACAGTAGTTTTAAACAATGTTATGAGTGTTATGTGGTCAATTTCACTTTACATAAAATTTATTTGGTGTGTGTACGTTGTGTATTTGTGTGATGGATACTCGTATGTAAGTGCGTGTGTAAGGTAGTTAATAAATGTGTGAGTCACTTATATGTTTACTTAATTATTGCAAATAATTTTTCTGTATCCTTATAAGTTTGTTTTTTTAACCACTTTACTATAATATTTTTACATTGGTAAGTGTTAAGCGGGTATATGTTGAGAATTTTATTTAATTTATAGTAAAGCATATTTTAATTTAATTTATTTACTAACGGATTGCGCTCATCCTAATAAGTTTTAAATTATATTCCAATAAATGTTTGTCTCTTACGACACTCACATGTTATTCTGCTTCGCCTACCACACAAACTTTTTAGATGAACAGCACAGCACCGGAAACCACTCGACACATTGTTAATTATGCAAAACACGGTGACCACTTCGTAGTAACCTGCAACAATCTAATAGACTCAGCAATCGTTGAGACTTGAGACTCGTAAACTTGGCGTGAAGCAAACGGAATGAGAAATTCCGCACTAGATAGCAGATACTTCATTGCCGCCAAATATTACAATAAAGTAACAGCCTATATACGTCCAACAGCTGGGCACAGGCCTCCTCTCATTTCTGTGAGGGTTTTTAGGGCAAGGAAATGTCCGTCGCGCTGCCCCAATTCGTGTTGGCGAACATCACATGTCTTCGTAATAAGTAATTTTTTTCTTATTTCTCAGACCTTCAGGTTTTGTCACGATGTTTTCCTTCACCACCAAGCACTTGACAAATCAGCACTTAAAATTACTTTTAACAATTTCATTTGTGCAGGGAATGAACCCGGGTTGCTCTTGTACTGTAAAATTTACAGCGAGTGCTTAGCCGCTGAGCTACCATGGCACAAATATTACTGTATATATTAGTAGACCGAAGAAAAAAAAACTAGAAATGCCCAAGCCAAAAAAAGAAAAGGGTCCCCGGTTCTTTACACTCATACGAAACACAGCAGCGTTGAGCTGCTATTTTACACTGGTATTCTGTGAGAGCGTGGTCCTTTTCCGGTAGAGCTAGAGGAAATTTGTCAGGCCAGTTGGTCTAGTGGTTAGTGACCCTGACTGCTATGCCGCAGGTCGTGGGTTCGATTCCCACCCAGGACAAATGTTTGTGTGATGAGCACGATCATTTGTTCTGTGTCTGGGTGTAATTTATCTATAATATTTATGTATTTAGAAATATATAAGTATGCTTATCAGTTGTCTAGTACCCATAACACAAGCTCTGCTTAGCTTGGGACTAGATGGCGTTGTGTGATAGTTGTGGAATATTATTATTATTATTATTATTACTATAGAATGCAAATGCGTTGTCACCCGTGAGGACTAAGATGAGGTGCCTTGATTCAAGTAATAGGAGTCTCCGGTTCTCTAGACTCACCGTACGAAACTCAGCAGATTTACGCTGGTATTTTGTGAGAGCGTGGTCTTGCCCTATAATATAGCTGTAGCGTGGCTTTATGTCAAAAATTTGTTATCAGGAAGATGATGCTGCACCTTTCCAGCTCCATTTTGTCATTGTCGCCTCATACGACACCTACGAGGATATGAAGTAGTGGAAACTCCTACAGCGCCACTACACGGCCTAAATATCACTCGATTCCCGTTAATTCCAACCTCAACACTGCGATCCATTATCGGCGGTGTATGTAAGGCTACCAGCCTTACGAGTGGCCAGTTGCACTTTACTTAATTTCTGAAAAGTTTATAGTGGATGTATGATAACCGAGATATAGGCGAAGTAATGTATTAAGAACAGCTCAGTTGTTGTTCAGACAGGCATTTTATAGGCTATTTAGCCACAAACGAATAAAAAGTCGTAGACGTGGTAGCCCAGGGCTTAAGCGCTTGTTGTAAATTTCACGGAGGTGAAAAAAAATATCGTGAGGAAACCTTTAGTTCTGGAAAATTAAAAAGAAAACATTTTGGAAGACGTGTGAAGAGTGCCAATGTTGGACAATTCCATGCCCTAAAACAGGGCGTTTTATGAAATGAGAGAAGGCAGAAGGAGTGGGACGGGAACGGATTGTACCGTAATAAGAGATACTAGTATATTTAGCATATCTTTAGTTAGCTTTATGAAACTACTTTATTACACCATACGATTGTGTTTGACCGTGGAAGTAAGAGGAGAGAACTCTCGCTGCACATAATTATTTTCCTAAGCATATTATAAGCAAATGGTTATTATAATATTATTAAGTATTATATATTGTAGTATATTATGTATTATTAACTATCCAATTATTAGGGTAACGATATAATTTCACAGTGCTTCCAGATAGAGTTTAGTTATAAGAAAATAGAAAAACTATAATAGAATATTGTTAGGATAAATAAAATTTAACCAAAACATCATTAGTAATCCTTATGCTATTTTAGCAAAACGCACCTGCAATTCCCTTAGTGTCGCAGTTGTTCAATCGTCACTTACGTAGGCGGTCCCATAATGAATTGGCCTAACTATGTACCAACGAAGGAAATGAAACGAAACCAATTTTATTTTTCAATATAATCACCATGAATACTAACACACTTCTGACATCTGTGAATCAACATCTCTAAACTTTATAAAAGTAATCACATTTTTTATCCTCAAAATGACTGAAGACGGCCGCCTGCAACTCTTCATCGCTTGAAAATTTTCTTCCTCTTAAGTCCCGCCTTAAATTTGGAAATAAATAATAGTCGGACGGGGCCATGTCTGGACTGTAAGGTGGATGTTGAACTTCTGTGAACCCGCATTGACAAACTGCACCCTTCGAAACACCAGCGGTATGAACAGGGGCGTTGTCATGGAGCAACAGGACACCTTTAGACAGCTTGCCTCTTCGTTTTTCCTTTATCTTGTCTCGTAATTTATATATTAAAGAAGCATAATATTCGCCGTTCACGACTGTATTACGTTCTTTAAAATTCACAATCAAAATGCCTTGAAAATCCCAAAATATTGTGCACATCAGTTTTTTAGTCGATTGTTGTACCTTTGCCTTTCTAGGGGGCTTTTCACCCTTATAACGCCATTCCATTGACTCGCGCTTGCTTTGTGAATCATAATACAAGATCATAGTTTTATCAACAGTAACTAGCCGCTCGATCACAGTCTTTGGATTTTCGCCACAAAGATCCAAAAACTCCGAAGCGCAGCGCACTCTTTCCTGTCTCTGTACCGCTGAAAGAAGTTTCGGTACCCGTCTTGCACTCATTTTTTTCATGTGAAGATGTTCATGGATCGCGCGATGAACGGTACTCTTAGAGAGCCCAAGCCTTGCTGCAATTTCTCTAATCTTCAAACGGCGGTCACTCAGAACCTCCTCTTCGATAAGAGCAATCGTTTCGGGAGTGAGCACTTCCACAGGTCGACCGTCGTGGCCAAAGTCTTCGACGGTTTCTTTCCCGAGGCGAAACTCTTTCACCCAATTTTTCACTGTGCTATAGGAGGGGGGAGACTCCTTATACACGCCATCCAATCGTTCTTTTATTTGGGCAGGGGATAAACCTTCTTTAAACAGAAACTTTATGACACTTCGATACTCAGTTTTCGACATTTTGAAAAAATACGCGACTCTCGTTATTCAAATGCCTGTTAAACTAAGACTAAGCATTTCATGTCGATGCATGTTTCTTATATTAAGTGCACGATAAACGTACTATTTAATGCAACACAACATGTAGCGACATGGCGCGTTGAACTATATCAGGCCAGTTCATTATGGGACCGCCTGGTACTTACCAACAGATCAAGTGCATGCTTCTTTGCCCCCTCTTCAATAAAATAAATCACCCAAATATTTACACATGCTTCCTTACAATTCTCCAATATAAATTCCAATATGTTCACACCTACTAAATTCATTACACGCAATTTTAAGAAATTAAATAAATTAACATTTGCTTTAAAACATGCTAACGGTAATAAAAAACTCACCGTATTATCATATTATTATAATTAAGTACTATGATATCATATGGTTTATCTTTAACTTATGTGCAGGAACAGTTAGTTAATTACTAAGGCCAGATACCTTTTGTTCATTACGGCGTATCAAAAGCGCACGGCTCAAGATAAGCTTCTTCCATAAAGATGCCTCACAGTTGGCACGCTTGGCAAGCGCATTGGCATTTGGCAATTACAGTTTTTAATGTCAACACTTCTTTAGAATCGTTGTAATTTGAAAATCAATGAAACGAAATACTACAACAAATAGAGACAAAATAATTATCTATAGGATTTAGCCTACGAAAGAACGAGATAGAATTCAATATAATAAAGCGGATAAAGTATATTGCTTGTTTAAACACGCTAACCTCTGGAACTACCAATCTGATTTTATAAATTCTTTTTGTATAAGATATCCAGATTCGTGAGAAATAGTATAGGTTATCTAGCATTAGACTACACCTCTCAGCTAGCTTTAAATATTGGAAGAAAAAGCGCTCCCGAACTGCTTTATCCGCGTGCACTATGGCCTAATGGTTACAATGTTATACAGAATTATAGATAAATATAGATGTATAGGTGGCAGAGCCACGCTGCGGCTATATTATGGTAGTAGTACGAATGAGTCGGCTCGACCGGGGAAGAACCACGCTCTCACAGAATACCAGCGTAAAATAGTTGCTTGATACTGCTGTGTTTCGTATAGTGAGTGAAAAGATCTGGAGACTCTTTTTTACTGGAAACGAGGCATTCCATCTTAGTCCTCAGGGGTGACAACGCAACTGCGTTTTGATTCTTAATCGGGGATAAATGAAGATGTCTATGTGCCACAGCATCCACTTACCATCAGGTGGACTGTGTGATCGTTTGTCACCCTTATTCTATAAAAAAGGCTACACCTCTCAGCCAGCCTTAAATATTGGAAGAAAAAGCGCTCCTGAACTGCTTTAACCGCGTGAATTGGTGTATTGGTTACAATGTTATAAAGAAATATAGATCTTTACTAAAAACACCACAATATCATACTCCTATTTCTTATACATAAGCCACAATAGGGTATTTTGTGACAAAAAATTATTGAAAATTAAACGGTGATGTATGAGCGTTATTTTTAGACTTAGCATATTATTTCTTAAGAACGAAAGTTACATCAAGTCAATTCTATGAATGCAGCGTGTTATTTGCAGGCATAGTTTAAGATAGTGATTTTGTTCCAGGCTGGCGATGACGGATGGCTTTGCCACTGTTCCATCACCGAGTTTTGTCAAACCTAGCGGCTTCAAAGCGGAATACATCCGTGTACGTAGCAGTCTCGCGCAGTTTGAATAAATCACACAGCATGTATTCAAGTCATAGGTACAGAGTATACCTATATGATATCGCTAATTTTATGCATAAGTCACTTACGTCCATACTTTAAGTGCATTTTGTATAACGTAAAAAAATATTTCCCTGTCTACCTCTCTAGGTGACAGCTGTGAAAGTTTGTGTTATGTTATATAATGACAAAAAAGTATTTAACTTTCTAAGTTTTATATTTAACAAGCCCCATGGGAAGTATCATTAAAAACCTGATTGCATAAAAATATTACAAAAAAGAAAAAAAATATGTACCTATGTCATTTCCGCAACACGTCATATGTTGAATATCCATCAAGGTGTTTTGGCTGCAGATCGTGCCGAAGAAATAGACATACATCCGAAATACCTTACCCTCTTCCTTAGGCAGCCAGGTTAAAAAAGGAATGACGGTCTCAGCTAAAATTTTGGTAACCCTACTGAAATCATTGCAACAGCCCCGTTCTCATTTCCCCTCAGCGCAGGTGACCTGCGACTATCCACCCTCGGTCACCCTCTGCTAATGCCGCTGTCCGGTGAACTAAACCGTGCGTTCAATTCAGTTTCAAGCCTATCGTTGACGATAGTACACCTCACTCCGCGGCTCGCCGTTTGAATCGCGTACGTAACGAGTGACTTGTGAAGTTTACTTAACTAAAACTTAGCTTAATATGAACGTTTTGTAAGCTGTCTGTCTCTTTTGTTTTTCTAAGTTTTAAGTTGTGTTGTGACGTTGTTTGGTGTTTTCTAAGAAATAACGATTAAATTTGACTACGACAAGTAAGTATTTTCAATTGATTAAAGTGACTTTATTAATAATATATTTAGTATATTTAGGTATATTATATACAAAAGTATACCACTTAAGCAATGTTTTTAACGCAATTATCAAGTGTTCATACGAAAGATTTTTTATAATAAATTTTGATACGCTCCGCAGCTTACGAATTACTATTTTACAATGATTTTTGAACCGTTACATCTTAGCGGTTTGTTTAAATAAGATCCAACTATATAGCAAACAGTCAGTCAGCATTGCAATTTTTACACTTAGCCTTCCCCAGGTTGGCATAGTTGGCGGAGACCCATTTACTGGTAACGATGCACTTCATCTTAGCCCTGAGTACTGACAATGCTTCTGCATTCTGATTGATAATCAAGGCTCACAAGTAGACTATTCTTTAATAACAATAAAAATTAAAAATGTAAAGCTATGTCGAAAAATTTAGCTCATATACCGTTTGAAGAAGATCTCATTCATCGATGACTTTCAATAAACGTCACCATCATGGTAGATCTTAAGGTTTTCAGTAGGTAAGATCTTAAAGAAGTCATCAGGCATATTTATGCGGTAGAGACATGCTGCAGCTATATTATGACCGTAGCACGAATGGGTCGCATCGACCGGGGAAGAATCACGCTTAATTATGCTGTGTTTCGTATGGTGAGTGTAGGGAGCCGGAGAGCTTTTTGCTGGAAAAGAGGCATTCCATCTTAGTCCTCAGAGGTGACAACGTAACTGCATGTTAATGCTTAATTGAGGATAGATGTAGACGGCCACAGTACTCACTTACCATCAGGTGGACTGTATGCTCGCTTGTAACCCTTATTCTATGAAAATACTTACTATCATCAGACGGCTAAAGCTTTAGAAAAACTTCAACGAGCAAAGTCCCGCTTGTGTGTACTCAAGCAGGGCACATGAGTGACGCTCCAGTGACGACGCCATGACGTGTCTTTTGCATAATAAAAAACTATGAGGCACATCAACTGACTTTCCCAAAATCGCAATTCAAATCTTGCTCACTCAGTGAAACATAATATGTATGGTAGTAAATACCATGATGGTTTCTTATGTTAACGCGAACACGGTTTTAACGGTATATATTATATATAATTAATAATATATTATTGCAAAAATTAGAGACATTTGGGATCAGAGTAGACATGGAACGAGTAGTGATTACGCGGTTGTGGGCGGCGTGTGGTTATTTCCCTTACACATAGTTAAGGATGAAGCGATAGGAGTAAATGCAAGTAATTACTCGATACTTTACTTTCGATACTAAGTGCTTTTGGTATCGATACTTTAAAACTGAGTACCAAGTAGTAATGAAAGAAAAGTACTTGTATCAGTACTAGATCAGTCACACACCCACAGACACTGTTGATGAGTGATTACTGATTACTTGTCAAATAACACATGTTCGTGAAATTGATTTCGTTATCTGGCGCGAAAATGACGACTTATAGAAATCGATTATCATAAAATATTTAGAAAAATTATCGATCTTAGGAATCACGTAAAAAATTCATTCAAAACATGCTTCTATAGAAGAAACAAGCTACTGATGCAACCAGTTACCAACCTAATGATCCTAACAATTTAGATCATTGCATAAGCGCACCAAAAACCGCAAGAGATGCAAATCCATATAAATGGTGAGTTTCTAATAAAGGCTATTACCCCATCTTGGGAAAAGTTGCGGCTCAATACTTATCAGCACTCCCCAGTTCAGTTTATAGTGAACGACTTTTTTCAGAGTCAGGCTTAGTATATGAAGCAAAAAGGAGCAAACTAGACCCAAATAGGTCAGAAAAACTCTTTGTACGTCACAATCTTACTCTGTTAAATTTTAAATATTAGCAATAATAATTTTTATTATAGATTCTTATGTAGGTACATTCTCAATATTTCCCATATTCCTGATGTTTTAATGTGTCTAATATTTTTTGTCTTTATTTTTCTCTGGAATACAATTAAGGCCGAGTACTCCGTACTCGGCCGTCAATACTCGGTGTTCCGCCGAACCCTGAAAAAAGGCCGAATCCGGCGAGTACCAGTCCAAACCGAGTACTCGTCCCATGTCTAGATCAGAGGCTAGTCCTCCGATCTCAAAAGTCTCTAATTTTACTTCATTGGTTATCGTGATAATTAAAAGACACACAACAATATAACAATGTGTTATCATTGATAAAATAGATAAAAACAATAACTTGATATAATGATTTCTTAAATTTACGCGAACACTACACATTGAATAAAACTATTATTTACGGATTTTATCGCGTTTAATTACTTATTTTATTTTTATTATTATCCCGACGTTTCGGGTGCTTTACAGCGCCCATGGTCACGGGGGGGACTGAGATGTTTGACGTCCCAATGTCATAGTTAGTCCGGCTACCTTGAACCGGTGTTACCGGAAGGTAGCCGGACTAACTATGACATTGGGACGTCAAACATCTCAGTCCCCCCCGTGACCATGGGCGCTGTAAAGCACCCGAAACGTCGGGATAATAATAAAAATAAAATAAGTAATTAAACGCGATAAAATCCGTAAATAATAGTTTTATTCAATAACTTGATATCTTAGTTATCTGGATATAAATAAAAAATTCGGCATTCCGTAAGGAAGTACCTATATTAGTGATTCTTTTCCTATTAAATATTAATGACATTATTGACATTACAAATCACAAATGTATTCTTTACGCTACTGAGAATGAATTATTGTGACTAATAAAAATCGGCCAAGAGCTTGTCGGGCCACGCTCAGTGTAGGGTTCCGTAGTTTCCCGTCCGTCACAATAAGTGTTCATACTTATGAGTTTGTACAAAAACTGTTGTTTCCATCCAAGTTCAAAATGATTTTCCTAGAAAGTCCTTATAAAGTTCTACTTTTCAGATTTTTTCATATTTTCTAAACTTATGGTTCAAAAGTTAGAGGGAGGGGGGGACACATTGTTTTTTACTTTTGGAGCGATTATTTCCGAATTATTGACATTATCAAAAAATGATCCTAGTAAACCCCTATTCATTTTTAAATACCTTTCCAACAATATATCACACGTTAGGGTTAAAATTAAAAAAAATCACTTCCCACTTTACATATAGGGGGGCTACCCTAATAAAACATTTTTTTCCAATTTTTATTTTACCACTTTGTCGGCGTGATTGATACACATATTGGTACCAAATATCAGCTTTCTAGTGCTAACGGTCACAGAGATTAAGCGAGGACGGACAGACGGACAGACAGACATGGCGAAACTATAAGGGTTCCTAGTTGACTACGGAACCCTAAAAATGATATGACATAGAAAACATGATGACAGCAACTGATACACTACTTAATAGAATGGCTCGACGTAAATAATTTGATAACTAATCTAGATAAAATATATACAATTTGATAAAAATATAAATTCAAATCACAATATTAAATTTTAATATACCAAAACTAAAAGAAGTTATATGTACGAAATTTCTGGGAGTAACGTTATATGAAGATATAAAGTGCACAAAATAAATAGATAACGTATGCAGTAGATTTAATGAGATTTAATAAATTTGTATATTATGCCTTTAAACACGTCAAAAATATTAAAACGGCAATTGCAACATACCACGCATACGTAGTCTATTTTACGCTATGGACTTAAGAGGATATAGTAAGTCAGCTCAAATTCTAATTTCGCCCCCACTTCCCCGCGCGTCGTATGCTATGTACCAACATGTTCGTAATCACTAATACTGTAAGTAGATAGGTCGTTAGATACTTATTTCATTAGGTTTATCATATTTATGCCTGTTTCTTAACGCCAACCCAGTCGCTTCTTATTTTTATCACGGTTATTTCCCATTTTAATTTTACGTCGTCTTGTTGCGTAATGTGTATTCTGATCGTAAGCGACACAACTTCTCCCTTCAAAAGCCTAAGCGATACTAACGGGGCGACAGGAATCAAGCTTCAGGGCGCCGATAGTTTAGGTAATTTCTTTTTACAGTGAAAATAATGGTATTTTAAAAAAAGTAAATAACATAAGCACTGCTTTATAGTTAGTTCAGTTTAGTATGCAAAGTTTCATGATCTTATTAAAAGTATTTTATGAATAACAGCGGTTTATTGTTCAGTTTGGAGGTAGCTTTGGATTTTTTTCTATCGAGAAAATTTTACGGAATCGTGTTTTCGTCTAACATAATCTTTAACATTAATCCTCAACTTTACCATATATTTATTTCAAAATTAATGCTGCAATACTTTCGGCATAACGGAGGATCTTGCTAAGCCATTTCAGGTTATATTTCCCCTTAAATATTGAGTAATGGTACTGACCAGAATAGAACATTCGTTATCCATATAAAATTGTACAATCAAAATAATAATGTAATACACATTATTATTTTGATTGTACAATATGCGGATTATCGCCGGAGGAATCATTTAAACCATTATTTAAAAGACTTACTATATTGCCCCTCCCGTCACTATACGTTTAAAAAGTTAGTACGTTTGTTTTTAAAAATAAGTGATTGTGATTGATAAACTGCTTAAAGAATTTAAGTTCTTAATCGAAAGAGCATTTAAGAAAAAAATGTATAATTGGTTAAACAGAATGTTTTTATGAGTGTTTCACTAAATAGTAATTAATTAATATTGTCAAGACGAACATATTAAAATTATAATTTGCATGCTATGCACTATTGTTAGCGAAACACAACTGCACTGTAGAAATTGTAACACCGTACACTTCTTATACCGTGATTTTGGCGAATAAAGATCTATGATTTATAAAATTAAATCGAGACCCGGAGAACGCAACTGCAAGACTTCAAAATACTATAAGTTTATTCTGCGTAGTTCGGACCAAAAATTATTAATTTTAAACTGAATGCAGCTGTGACTAACTATGACATTGTTACGTAGAACACCTCAGTTCACCCGGTGACCATAAATGCTGTAAATTCGGGAATATAAAATTGGCGATAAAATCCTTAAAAACTACTTTTATTTAAATATACCATGCTTTTCCAAATAACAAGAGATAAATCCATTTTATCAATTAGAGATTATTTTCACTGTCTAACTGATTTAAAATACCCCCCCCCCCCCCCCCGTCTTTTCTGTGACTAAAACTGGCGTTGATTTCCTGCTGGTTTTTCTGTTGCTTCTGTATTTTTAACTATCTTTTTTTTTATTTCGATAAAATGTTTCCTCCTAGGATTTTCTGCTATATCGTGTAAGGCGGTTTACAAACATAAATTGCACAAAGACACACATATAGTTTGTTTGGTGCGGGATTCAATGCAATGCAGCGCAACAGCATAACGTTTAGCCGCTTCGCTACGTAACATTAAAGTAAAATCTAAAAAAAATTATCACTTTAGTTCTGTACATACCCATTTTCTTTAATTTATTTCTTAAAACCCTTTGTTTTCACAAAGGGTTTTAAGAAATGAATTTCATTTCTGAAATTATTTATTTAAATAAATTGGAGAAAGAGTTGATGGTGAGGCCCATAGACATTAACATTTGTCTGAATTAAGAATCAAAATGCTGATACGTTGTCACCCCTGAGAACACACAAAGAACTCAAAGAGATGGAATGCCTCAGATCCTCTAAAAAGAGTCTCCAGTTTTCTACACTCACCATACGGAACACTATTTTACGCTGGTGTTCTTTGAGAGCGTGATCCTACCCCGGTCATGGCGACCCATTCGTGCTGTGTGTTATGTATATGTGCAACCATAATATAGCTGCGGTGGGGCTTTATCTTTTTGTAGATAATAATATGATTATAATATTATACTAATGCACTAAATATGCAAAACATTCAAAATCAATTAATTCAATTAAGAAGTTATTCTTTTCAAGATAACGGGATTGTGGCAGAGCCACGCTGCAGCTATGTTATGGTTGTAGCACGAAAGGATCGGCTCGATCGTGGTAGGACCACGTTCTCACAGGATAACAACAGTGACAACGTATCTGCATTTTGATTCTTATTTGGGAATAAAACTAGATGTCTATGGACCACAGCTTTTAATTTACCATCAAGAGAACCGCATTCACAATGGTGACATTTGTCACCATTATTCCACAAAAAATAACGGATTGTTTGTTTCCCTCCATCGCCTTTGACGACACCCATGGCGTCCCATATGGGTGGATATCCTTAAGCCGCTACTACACCGTTTCCTTGAGTTTGGTTAAAAAAGTAAGTAAAAGTGAATGACTCTTAACTTAGAAATAGAATCATTCACTTTGATTAACTTTTTAATTAATTTGGAACGCTTTCGTTACATTTGAATATAAATCGCGTTCTTTATTTGAGCCGATGGAAAAACACGCTGGTTTAGGCGAACGAATGAACGCAAAAAGGTTGTTTGTAATGAATTCTCATTCCCGCTTGAACAATCAAGTAAATGTCAAAAGTCATATTAGTGCTGAATGTAAAATTAGCTAAACAGAGTCTAGTAACGTCCATCAAATTGTCTAATTTTCAGCGCCGAAAACGCCTTGTGTCTGAATTGGGTAGTGAAATAGTCTACTAAACGCGCTCTTAAACTACAGCAATAATACAGTTTACTGTTGAAAAAGGTTGTTTGATTATAGGTTGCATTGAACTACCTACATCAGTATTTTTTCCACTTCTATCAACAATCTAAAAAACAATTTTTTCCATGCCATGATTGACAAGCCTCAAAAATCACATAAATATTTTTGATACTTAACTATTTAATTTTAACTGTTCAGGCAAAACATATAAATAAATGCATTTTACAAGGAAACGTTAAAGTAAATAAAGTTACAGCCTATATACGTCCCGCAGCTGGCGACAGGCCTCCTCTCATTTCTGAGAGGAGGAAATGTCCGCCGCGCTGCCTCAATATCTTTTAGCGAACTTCACATGTCTTTGATTTTTTCATTTTTTCTCTCATACCTCAGACGTGCAGGTTCCCTCACGATGTTTTCGTTACTGCCGCGCATGCGGCGCATGTGACAGTTTAGGACTTAAAATTGCAAATGACAATTTCATTGGTGCCGACGGGGATCGAACTCGGGTTACTTGGGTACTGTGTGTCAAATTTACAGCGAGCGCTTAACCTCAGAGTTACCACGGCTCTCGGCGGCTTTACATGAAAATATTAATTTAATTACTAAACATATAAAGAATTTTGTGGTGTTAGTGTAGGGCGGTGGGGAGCCGTTAGGTGAAATGACGACTTGGTAAGAAATGCAGGAAGTCGATGAGTGCAAGTGGCTCAGAAATATGCTTTGTGTCTTTCCTTGGAGAGCTCTATATAAAACCCCAACACATACATAATAAAAAAGAACTTCAGCTGTTTTTATGATTATAAACAATGTACGTCTGGTGATGAGACAGTTATGTAGCGCAGTAACTAACCGTATTACGGCGCTGCTGATTGCGGCTTTCAACATGAACTTGTGTTTGCGTGGCCTACAAATACTCTTTTTTATATAAATAAGGATAACAAACGAGCACACAGCCCACCTGATGGTAAATGGATGCTGTGGCCCCATAGACATCTACATTTATCCATGATTAAGAATCAAAATGTAGATGCGTTGTCACCCCTGAGGACTAAGATGGAATGGGTCGCTTCCAGTAAAAAAGGGTCTCTGGTTCTCTACACTCACCATACGAAACACAGCAGTATTGAGCTGCTATTTTACGCTGGTATTTTGTGAGAGCGTGGTCCTTCCCCGTTCGAGCCGACCCATTGGTGCTACACCTATAGTACAGCTGCCCACGTTAGGGTTCCCAGCTCCCGTTTAGTGTTTTAGTGTTAGAGCATTTGATTAGATTAAAAAAGGACATAGGATAAAAAAGATAATATCGTATTGTTTTCAATAAAATGCTGTTATGGTATCGGTAGCGACATCTATCTACACTATAATAAAACCCTAACACGACGTCTATCTGAACACACATCACGCAAAAACCCTGTGAACCGATTTGGATGGGACTTTCACTGGCAGATAGCTGATGTTATAAGGAGTAACTTAGCCTGCTTTTGTATTAGGGTTCCGCATAAAACAATTCCACGCGGACGTAGTCACGTTAGTTTATTAATATAAAAGCAATAATTTGTCTCTCTAACACCGCGCGTCACTTCAACGTAGTTTTTAATCTTTTTGACCTCAATTAGCTGAGAAAATGACGAATTCATGCAATATTGCCTTGTTCTCTATTGCATTCAGGAACAACATCCATTTTAGGTGTGGAATTTAGTACTTACGTCCTTTAAAATAAAAGACGTCTGGCATTACTTGCCATGTGCAATTTATAAACACCTTCTCGATACACGAGAAAATTAAGTATGGAGTAACGTTTTGAAGTACAATTTAAGTATGTAATCATTTTGTGCAAAATAAGTGTTGCCTTGATATCTTAACATTGGGCAATCTGTCACATGCTAGCGATTTGATCTCATTTTCATAGCTACTACTACAAAGTTAAAGGCACTAGAGCATAATATGGCGTTGTGATTTTCTATGCATTTAGAGCATATCTAACGTAAGTTGGACTCTGTTGATAAATCGCATGAAACAGTTTAGATTTAAATGAGTTTATGAGAAAACAGACAGACAGATCGGTTGTCCCTCATTGTTTACGCTACATCGAAAGTAAGTTTAAAAGTAATAAGGATGAAATATTATAGCATTCGTTTTAATCAAAGACATATATGCTGCAAAGCCCTGAAAATTTTGTGGTTAAAAATTATCAAACATATTAAAATTAAACGCCATAAAATCCGTAAAAGTAGTTTTATTCAGTGTGTAGTGTTCGCGTAAACAAAAGAAATCATTATGCAAAGATATTACGTGTTTAGCTTAACCCTTTCCCTAGCCCCATCATCATCATCATTACAGCCCCTCACAAGTCCACTGCTGAACATAGGCCTCCCCCAAGTAACGCCACCTGCATCCATCGACTTCCTGCATGTCTTACCAGGTCGTCACTCCATCTAGTGGGGGGGTCGCCCTACACTACGCCTACCGGTACGAGGCTGCCACTCGAGAACCTTTCTTCCCCATCGGTTATCGGTTCTTCGAGCTATATGGCCGGCCCATTGCCACTTCGGCTTACTAATCCGTTGGGCTATGTCAGTCACTCTGGTTTTACTGCGGATATCCTCATTTCTGAGTCTATCACGCAGAGAAACTCCGAGCATAGCCCTCTCCATAGCTAGATGAGCGACCTTGAGCGTCCTCATACGGCCAGCAGTGAAGGACCACGTCTCTGATCCGTAAGTCATCACTGGCAACACACACTGGTTGTACACTTTAGTTTTTAGAGATTGAGGTATACCTGACGAGAAGATGTGTCGTAATTTCCCGAACGCTGCCCAGCCGAGTTGAATCCGTCGATTGACCTCTCGGTCGAAGTTGGACTTACCTAGTCGGACTATTTGTCCCAGGTAAACGTACTCTTCAACAATTTCGAGCATAGTGCTCCCAACAACTACCGGCATAGGTGTGACATGGACATTAAACATGATCTTTGTTTTGTCCATGTTCATCTTAAGACCTATCCGTTGGGAGACACCATTGAGGTCATTGAGCATAGTGCTAAGGTCCTCCAGCGATTCAGCTATAAGGACTATATCGTCGGCAAATCGAAGGTGAGTGATGTACTCGCCATTGATGTTAATACCGTATCCTTTCCAGTCCAGTAGCTTGAAAACGTCTTCCAACGCAGCAGTGAAGAGTTTCGGGGATATAACGTCACCCTGTCTTACACCTCTCTGCAGTTGGATAGATTTTGAACTATGGTTCTGTACTCGGATATTTCCCTAGTCTATGAATCACAAATCACCATTTCGATTGTTTAACTGTTGTGTCTATTTCGCGGACAGGGAAACTGTTAATAGTTAAAAAAGTAATTAAAAAAGCTGACTGGTTTAAAAAGTTTTGTAAAAAGAGAAATTTTTTATACCCTAGCCCTAGTAATGATCCGAGCTGGCTTCGCACGGGTGATCTGAATCTTGACAACAGCGCCACTTTCATCAAAATCTGCCCAGCTGTGTTCAAGTGATGATCTGTCATACATGCGGCAATCTAATTTTATTTATATAATTCTCTGTTACAATATACATTTATTATACATATAAACCTTGCTCTTGAATCATTCTGTCTATCGATGAAAACGGCAGCAAAATCCGTTGCGGAGTTTCAGATCTAAGCGTACAGACGGCGGGAAGCGTTTTATACTATGTGGAGATAATCGATCTCACGAAACTTCATAATATCTTAAAATCCATCAAGCGGTTTCAGTTGCAGAGCGTGCCAGAGATGCTACATACATTCATACATACTCTCGAAAAACATTCGCCTCCTCAAGGCAGGTAAAAATTTTGACAAGTTTGCTTTTGTGATTAAATTCAATCATTTATAGTGTTCCTTGTCAAATTCATAACGGAATACTTGTGTAGGTATTTTTCGTATGTCTGTCACAGAGGTTTTTCTGCGCGTTTCACATGAAATGTCTAATGGTTAACACTAGTTAAAATGGGGTTGTCAAACCGCCTAATAAGCGCGGCATCTGGCAAATATCATCCTTTTTATGCAGTCCATGAGCCGGCCTATGTTCAACAGTGGACTATGTCTAAGAGGCTGTAAATAAATGAACTAGTGAACACACTCAAAAATTAATTATTACAGGCAAAAGTATTATTATTATTTTCATCTATAAAAGTGTAAGTACAAGTATGTACGTGAGGGTAATACGGTCATCGGGTTAATATGGTCACTTTCTTATAACTCAAAAACTACAGCCTTGCATTGATGGCTTTGTGATACGATAGCTCTTCATCAGTCAATCAAATATTAAAGGTTAAAAGGGCGCTGCTTCATTGACGTCATTTTGACAGTTGACACTATATATATATATATATATATATATATATATATATATATATATATATATATATATATATATATATATATGGTCACGTAGAAAGAATGAATGAGGAAAGAGTGACAAAGCAAATTTATATGGCAGATGTGAACGGCCGAATCGGGAAGGGACGCCCTAGAAAAAAGTTTATCGACCAAATTGGCGATATTTTGAAAATGGGCCACGTTAGAAGTACCCTTAAGACGAGCATGTATGCGTAGATATATGGATGTAAAGGAGGCGAAAGAGGTATGTCAGGATCGTGCCAAATGGAAGTCCGTAGTCTCTGCCTACCCCTCTGGGTGACAGGTGTGAGTGTTTATGTATGTATATGTATGTATGTATATATTTATATACATGTATATATATATACATATATATATATATATATATGTATATATTTATATACATGTATATATATATATACATATATATATATATATATATATATATATATATATATATATATATATATATATATATGTATATAATCGGAATTTCGGAAACGGCTTCAACGATTTTCATAATATTTTGTGTGCAGGGAGTTTCGGGGGCAATAAATCGATCTAGCTAGGATTTATTTTTAGAAAATGTCTTTTTGTCCGTGTTTTTAGGCAATGAAAAACTGCTACAATATCGTTAGAATAAGAAGGTAAATTTTGACAGTTTATTAATGATTACAAATAGCTTAATTGGAATATTGGGCAGTCGCAAAATCGTATTACTATGGTTCGAGCCCAGACCAACCCTACGACTTTTTTTAATTTTTTTTCAAGTTCCTTTCTTTTTTGAGAAATACTATTTTTACGAGCCCTTTTTTTAGTATTTTTTAAAAACACAAAAATTTAAATTAAACAAATTGCACTCATGATTTTTTATTCAAAAAACCAGTTCAGTTTTTTCTATTATGTCGCTAAGATCAAATAAAATATTATTCGTATTTCATCAGTATGTAATTTGTATCTAAATATAATTTCCAAAACACATGAATTAAAAAAAAAAACCGAGCGAAAAATACCGAGCAAAGCTCGGTCAACCGGGTACTAGTAAATTGTTTAGACAATTTTAGTATTGTGTAGTATCGTTAGTTTTTTTAGGTTGACTTTTCGAAATGTTTCTAATTATTGTCAGAGTTTGCTATTTGTTTTTTAATATATTAGTTACAGTATACGGCTTTGTGTTTTTGTCTCTGTCCTCGTCTTAGTTTTGGTTTTATGAAGCGGCAAAACTTAAAGTGACCGTGATACCCTCACGTACCTTAGTTCTAAACAGGTATTATCAAACTAAATTTCGATGAGCTCCGAAACAACAATGTCAGAAATCGATCAATGTATCAATTAGGGCTGTGAATGAGGGTTATGGGGAGCGCGGCGTGTCGTGTGTTCGTTACGATGCAACGTGTGGCACGACACGAGAACTGTGTGAGCGTGACAAGCAACGGACGGGCCTAGTTTAGTGCGCGCTACTCGCAACTAGCTGGTAGAGCAGACGGCATAGTCTAGTTTCAATTAAATAAGAAGTAGTGGCGGGAACTCGATGTATGTATGATGAATCTTTATATTATATTAGCTGACCCGCCCAACTTCACTTGTGTGACATAAGAGAGAGAGAGAGGGGCTTCTTCTTCGCATCTTCTTGATCCATTACATTGTCTATGGAAATGTAGTTTACGCTATCTCCTGGAAGTTAATTTAGTATTACGTCATTAATTTCATCAACACTAGGTACTATTTCTAGCCGCCAATATTGCCCTCTGACACATCCACTGAACATCTTCGTCTTCTACTTGGACTACATCTGGGTAGACTTTGGTGATTAGGTCTTCAATGTTGATAGCCATTTCATCTAATCTAAATATCACCTGGCCTAATAAAAATCGTGATCAAATTCAATTTTATATTCAAAATTCGGTAATATACAGGTTTCTATTAAATGTATCTTTGAGAGAAAATCTGTACTGCCTCCACCCAAATGGCTTCTGATATCAGTAAGTTTTAGGGTATGAATAAACTTGGAAACAAAATGGGAAAGTTTCTGAGCAAAATTCACAATGTCATCTCTAGTTCCAAACGTTTCAGTGATTCCACCCATAACCTTGTTAGAGTTTCTAATATCTCTAAGAGTTCTATCGAAGGCCTCACATGAGCTTTATGACTCATGGTGCACTCATCCTATATTATTAAATTGACATTTTGCAAAACTTTTCCCAAAGGGCCGTTTTTACAGATAGAGCACACGCTATTTTAGATCTGTGATATCTCCCAAGATATTTATTGAAAGCAAATGATGTAAGGTCAATATTGTTCAAAATTAAATACTTGTGATGAACAACGAATTTATTTCGATAAGGGTTAATACCATGTTTATAAAAACACTTTCGCAAATAATTCATTATTTTAGAACAGATTTGATTACCATAAAAATGCTTATAGTGAGTTATCCTCAAAAGATAGACATACGTTATCGCGGAATTATTTAGAACTTTTTAAGAGGCTTATTTAACCGATGACGCAGCGAGTGCAACGAAAGCTCTCAAAAGAAATAAATTTTCCCCATTTTTGCAACATTTTTCATTGATGCTCCGCTCCTATTGAACGTAGCGTGATGTTAATAGTCTATAGCCTTCCTCGATAAATGAGCTATCCAACACTTATATAAATTTTCAATTCGAACCAGTTTTTCAGCTTTATAATATTAATAATTTCAAATTCTTCAGATTTATAATATTAATAATAATTATTATTGGCATTAGTATAGAAGTATAGATATCAATTTGGCCGACCTGTATGCGTTCCTATATCATTCTTCTTATTACCACAGAATATATAATATATAGTATGAAACTTACCTCTTATGACTTACTTAATATTTTACCCCACCACCAAACTGACACACGTTTCAACGAAATTAAACGTAAAATGTCAAAACGTAGCTAACCACAATATCCGCCAGTTACACTCTATCTATCTATCTATATATTCACTCTAAGCCAGCACTGGACTACCAATCTCACCTGATGCTAAGTGGCGATGCAGCCGAAGATGGTGAAGCGCTCGTTGTAATATTCCACTCCTTTGCTGTACACATGACGAACCATTAAGCAAACCATTTGGTTCGAATGCGTGGTAAGTCGACAACGAAAAGGTTGACTGTTGGAGCGGCTGGTTATCCGTTGATGAAAGGGAGATGGAGGAATTCCTGCGCACGCTCTTCGAAATGCATTCTATAGATAACCAAAAGGTTGGCTACTTTGCGCCTATTTTCGAGACTGTTGAAATTGGTTTTAATCAGATTCGGGTCACCAATAAGCCTCTTAGCACGTCTGTCATTGAGTCCAAAGCTGCTAGGTGGCATTTTGCAGCAACAGCCCATATTGGCAGGGATACTCCTTACACGCCTGACTTACGTTTTCTATAGAGAGTAAGCAACTATCCCGGCGTGAAATACCGCTGCACCTTTGCAAGGAGACCTAACTTTCCTTTAACCTTAAATTCAAAAAACCGCCAGAAGTTTTGAGGAACTGATGGAAATCTAGTGGGAGGATGCTCCACACTTCGCTTATCGATATGAGGCTGCCACTCAAGAACCACTCATCAGTTGTCGGTTCGGGCTCGCTGATCGTTTATGGTCGACTTAGGCTAGTTATTATATTCTTTATTTCTTTGGCTCAGTTTACGCTTGGTTTTGTTATTGTTATTGTAGTTCTACTACGCGTATTAATCTCCGTTACGAAATCTATTATCAATCTCGAAGATTCTGTTTTATAGAATAAGGGTGACAAACGAGCACACAGGCCACCTGATGGTAAGTGGATGCTGTGGCCCATAGACATCTACATATATCCTCGATTAAGAATCAAAACGCAGAAGCTTGTCACCCCTGAGGACTAAGATGGATGCCTCGTTTCCAGTAATAAAGGGTCTCCAGGTCTCAATACTCACCATACGAAACACAGCAGTATTAAGATATTATTTGAGGCTGGTATTCTATGAGAGCGTAGTCCTTTCCCGGTCGAGCTGGCCCATTTGTGCTACAACCATAATATAGCTGCAGCATGGCTCTACCACGAATAAAACAAAGAATCTTCGAGCATAGGCTTTTCCATAGCTCGCTGAGACATTCTAATAGCCCATCCTATATTCAAAAACGTTTCATTCTCCGTCACTATTCGTTTAATTTTATCCGAAGTGCGTGTAAAACTGTTTGTAATACAATAAAAAAATTCTTCCGGCAACTTACAGAACAACTGTCGTATGTTGTTAAATCAATATTTTGTTTTACACTTTGTTTTCATATACTTACTGCACTGTCGAACGGGTCGTAATGGACAGCGAGACTTATAAAAACCGGGCAAAGAAGTCTATAAATCTTAATACATCAGGTTCAATTTAAATTCCGATAGAGATCAAGTATGCGTAGGAAGCGTAACCTGTCCACCGGCGCTACAGTTCACCGCTTCAGGGGCTATCAAATTACTCGCCCGTCACGGATGCCATGTTTTAGACGGGATGAGTTTGTATAGGTACATTATGTATAAATGCAACCCTTTTGAAAAACGTCACAGGGTTTCATTAACAAGACTCGAAACATTCAGACTTTCGCAATTCAAAAAGATGGAGGTTAGTAATGCGAGGGTATTTTTAATAATAATAATAGCTATAGCCATAGCATGACGTGGTGGGGGGGCTTAAGGGGAGGCATGAACCTAACAGCGGTCACTACGAACTTGACCATACCCTGTATAATTACCGATACAGGTACATTTTATTAACCACTAACATCTTTGCTAACCCTCCCCAACTAACGGTCCCACACCCAAACCCAAATGGAGAATAATTATGGTATTAACAAGAAGTAAACGGCCCCAAGTGCTCGGCGGACCCAGTAGCAGCACTGGTTATGACGGAAGCCAGCCTGAGACTGGGCCTGGGGGTGCGAAGAATCCCCGAGTGACGAAAGCAACCCGTCGAACGACCCAAGCGACACATATGGACTCCGACATGCTAAGCGATATAATCTCATCGACACCCTCACCTTTTCATTCATTCGAGTCATCTATTTCATCCCCACGTTCATACAAGAATTCAACGAGATCAGACTCTGTATCACCCATGTCTGAGGACGTTGTGCAGGAGGCTGTCGCCACTGAACCTGCACCCGCCCCAGACAGAAATCGTGCGCGCAAAAGATGGACACAAGAAATGAATAAATTCATCTGGCGCACGTACCTTATAGCCACTAAATTAAATACTAACAAAATATACCTCGATCATCTACATAAAGAATTCACTAATAAATATCCGCAGATGCAGGCATCAAGACAAAGGTTGGAAGATCAATGCAGAGCTATATTCAGAAATAAATTACTTCCCCAAAAAATATTAGATCATATAAGGAACGAAGTTGCAGTATACTTACAACAAACACACAGTAATACCAATCATATACAATCCGACTCGAACACGTAATCACACACGCAACCACATTTTAGCAATCAGCAAGGCTTGACACAAAGAAGACGATGGACAGCTGACCAAAACGAATCTATTGTGAGAAATTACTATAAAATCACCAAACTTGGTGAAAATAAATCAGCTTACCGTAGACCCCTCCATCAAGCAGTCATAGAAGAACACCCTGAGTTAACAGGTGTAAGTGAACAACGAATATCAGATCAGCTCAGAGTAATATTGAACAATAAAATGATTAATGACCAAAGACTTCAAAAGATACGTGAAAATATAGCAAGAGACAATATGGAAAATAATTCATCACATTCATCACCCGAAACAGAAAACTCACAAGAAGTCGACGTTCATCCATTCATTATAGAAAGTAACACTCCCGTGAATACACTTAACTTAACCTTACAACCTCAACCTGACGAAACAGTGATATCCACTCAAGCCTCTGAACCTCAAAAAAAAACAAGCAATAGAAAATAACGACGCGAAAAAATCCAGGAACTGTTTGGAATAGCAATAGACAAATTTGGGAATACCAACCCAACTAAACGACCTTATGTACCAAAACAAAAAACTTCTAAAAGGCTGGCACAAATTGTAGATTTTATAAACACTAAAATATTACCAGGACTTTGAGACCACTCAGACCATAATTTACTGCGTGGCGTACACAGTAGCTATAATTAACGGAACCAAAATCAGAGACATAAACACAACACCTACCCAAAGTCGAAATAAAGAACCTGCTTGGCAGAAAAGGTTAAAAAGAAAGACATTGAATTTCAGAAGAGACATTGGAAGGCTAACAGAATATACCAAAGGCAATAGAAGCAATAGACTCACCGTTTCAGTGGAAGCAATAAAAACACCGAATACATTCCCAGCACGAAGAACCCAATTTAAGCGATGAACAATTCCTTGACACATATAAACAAAAACTGAATGCGGCATCCAGCAGATTAAGAAGATACCTTAATTGCATACTTAGGAAGTCACAAAATAGCCAGTTTATCAATAATGAAAAACAATTTTATAGGAGCCTGAGTTCAGACACACAACACGACACACATAGAAATAGGCAAGATGCACCATTACCACCCGCCAATGAATTACATAGCTTCTGGTCTGGTATTTGGTCTATACCGGTTCACCACAACACAGAGGCAGAATGGCTGAAATCAGATTCCGAAGTAACTGATTCTATCACACCAATGGCATTTGAACAAATACCTCTGGAAGTATTTGTGCATATATTAAAAAAACCCACAGCTGGAAATCACCCGGAAGTGACCGTATACATAACTACTGGTATAAGAAACTTTCAACAATTCACCTCTACTTCATAACCATATCAATGATTTTATACAAAAGCCAGACATAATGCCCCGATACATTACACAAGGCCTCACATACATGATTCCGAAAGACGCAGATCATCAAAATCCTGCCAAATTCAGACCTATCACATGTCTCAAAACCATTTATAAACTACTTACAGCATGTATAGCCGAACTCTTACATCAACATATAGCCACAAACAACATCCTTACTGAAGAACAAAAAGGGTGTCGAAAAAGTAGTCAGGGGTGTAAAGAGCAACTCATAATAGACTCCGTAGCAATGAAACACGCTATTTCTAAAAGGAAGAACATCAATACAATGTATATTGACTACCGAAAAGCATTCGACTCCGTACCGCACAGCTGGCTCCTACATGTACTTCAACACTATAAAATTCACCCACAACTTATACATTTTCTTGAAAGATTAATGCAGCACTGGACAACTACATTAAAAACCATAGGAACGTCTTGTATAGAAACATCAGAAATTCCAATACGTCGAGGAATCTTCCAAGGGGATGCGCTTAGCCTTGTATGGTTCTGTCTCGCATTAAACCCTCTCTCGCAAATGCTGACCAAAACCAATTATGGTTACTCTATCATCACACCACACAAACATACCACTCTAACACACCTGATGTACATGGATGACATAAAACTATACAGTAACACTACTCAGTCATTGCATCGCCTCTCAGACATCATCCAATCTTTCTCAAACGACATTCATATGGAGTTTGGGATTGACAAGTGCAAAACTTTCTCGGTTAAAAATGGAAAAATTAACCCCAACAGCTATAGCCTAGCAACAGGAGACACGATTGAACCTCTAGAACCCCACGCCTCATATAAATACTTAGGTTTCCAACAAGCGCGACAGATCCATCAAAAGGAAACCAAAAAAGGTCTCAAAAAGAAATTTAAGCATCGGCTTAATAGTATATTCCAGTCTCAACTCAACTCCCGCAACATGTCAAAAGCAATCAATAGTTACGCAATCCCAATACTGACATACTCGTTTGGTATAATAAACTGGACTCAAGGTGACCTTATCAATCTGCAACGTATTATAAATACCACTCTAACGACTCACCGCAAGCACCACCCTAGATCATGCGTGCAAAGGATGACTCTTTCAAGATCCGAGGGAGGACGAGGTATAATAGATGTCCTCAACTTGCACAATAAACAAATCAAATCCCTTCGACAATAGTTCCATCAACGCTCAGAACACTCACTCCTCCACGAAATAGTAACCTTAGCCGACAAACGCCTCACACCTCTTAACCTCGCGGACCGAAACACACAACACAGTGAACGGATCACTGACGTAAAAGAGAAGATGGCCACGACCTGCAGCTGTCACATGTCGACAAAAAAGCGTCGAACGCCTGGCTGAGGCACGGTGAACTCTTCCCAGAGACGGAGGCATTCATGTTAGCGATCCAGGACCAGGTCATCGATACCCGAAACTTCCAGAGACACATAATACGTGCACCTAACCTCCCCACTGATACTTGCAGACATTGCCACTCTAGCCCCGAAAACATACAACACATAACATCCGCCTGTAGAGCCCTTGCACAAACCGACTATAAGCATCGGCATGACCAGGTTGCCTCCATAATACACCAATATCTTGATCTTAAATTTAAATTCATACAAAAAATGACACCATATTACAAATATAAGCCGGACACCATATTAGAAAACAATAATCATAGAATCTACTGGGACAGGACCTTTATCACGGATAAAACTATTCACTTCAATAGGCCCGATATCACAGTGTATGACAAAAATAACAAAACTACTTACCTTATTGACATTGCCATACCAAACACCCATAACATTCAATCCACCATAGCTGAAAAACTTACAAAATATCAAGATTAGCTATAGGACTCAAGCGTCAATGCAGAGCAGAAACCATCCATATAGTCCCAATAGTTATCTCATCTACCGGAGTTATACCTAAAAGCCTACAACGCAGTCTAGATATTTTGCAAGTACCCCAACACAAACTTCACACCCTGCAGAAAGCTGTCATTCTCAACACCTGCAAATTCCTCACCTGCACTCACACGCAAATTCCTCACCACGTCATCCGTCACCTCTGCTTACACCATCACCTAGCACCTGCTCACGCTTGGCTTCGGCCCGTGTGATTAGGTTTTAAGTTACCTCTTTAATAGGGAGAAAATAGATATGTACAAAATATAATAATAATAAAATATTTATTCATTGACCAAAAGTAATAAAATATTTAAAAGTTAAACTAATACAAAAATGATATTTTAGAAGGACAATGAAAGGGTTCTGACTCAGCATGTGTTGCAGAGAATCTACAACGCTGTTATTCTGTCAGCACCCAACCTACTTAGTGAGCTAGAGTATAACAGTACGCGTACATCACTGATTATATTACAAATAGCTTTTAGGGTTAAATTATTTGTTTATTCATTCAGACAGTACAAGAACTATATAATTAACCAGTACAAGTTTTCATAATATTTCTATTAATAAATTGATAATTAATATTCATGTACAAGAGATAAACATAATATAAACAAAAACATGAAAATAATAATAATAATACTTATTAAAAGTAAGAGCTACAGTAGTGTTTTATTTATTCAGACTAATTATAATAATTATGCTAGAACAACGTAATGGTTATTAAAAAGAATATTGGTAGTAAATGTAAGTTACATAATTGCATATAACTAAATTTGGGATATTCAGCCCCTGCCGTTTTTTTATATTTATGACATTTTCTGCGTACTTAACAAATAATCTTTGTATTTTCTCTTAAAACTGTTTTTATTTGTTATGACTCGTAATGGTGGTGGAAGATCATTCCAACATTTTGTGGCCATAAATTTGTAACTACCACGAAATGCTGATGTCCTATGTTGAGGTATGCAAAGTACTTTTGCACACTTTCGGATACCGTACATATGTTGATTTTGTCTCCACTGAAGCTTTTCATATAGGTATTCTGGTTTCTTTGTTTTTATCACTCCAAATAGCAGGGAGGCATAAAATAATTTTAGACATTCCTACATGTTAAGCGTATTAGAGGCATTAAGGTAAGGTGTAACATGTGTTCGTCTTGGGATGTAAAAACAGTAACGAGCGCAAGCATTTTGTACCCTTTGAATTAAATATTTTGATTTTTTAAATAGACAAGGTCCATACAAAGTTATAAAATAATTTAGTTTAGACAGAACTATGGTTTCACATAGTTTAACGCGTAAATCTACAGTGATAAACTGTCTGATTGAATATAAAACTTTCAATCGGAAAAAAAAACAACTTTTTACGACATTAATTACATGATTTTCAAACTTTAAATAATAACTATCCATAAGAACCCTAAGATTTCGTACTTCAAAAACTCGTTCAATGTTTTCCCCATCAATACGTACGTTAGGATCAGTAGAAGTTATGTCCTTTACCTGCTTTTTAGTACTCATTTAACTTATCTACCGCTGTATTTACATTTTTACTATCTACAGTAATATACACCTGTAGGTCATCAGCATAAATATGGTATTTGCAATTTTCAAGACATGCTGTTATATCGGAACTATAAATGATAAAAAGCAAAGGGCCCAAAATAGATCCTTGAGGGACACCTTTATTGACAGGAAGAAGTTGGGAAACATAGCTTTCGCCAGGATTCCTGTTAATTATAACTTATTGTAGACAATTATTGAGATAACTCTTAAACCACACCAATGCCCCATTATCAAAACCGTAATATGATAGTTTATCTATTAACAAATCCGTATTTATCGAATCGAATGCTTTTGAAAAATCTAAAAGAGTAAAGATCGTGCCTTTGCCAGAATCTGGAAAAGACAGCACGTCATCTACGACATTTATAAGGGCTGTAGCTGTCCCATGACTCTTCCTAAACCCTGATTGTAACTTAGGTAGTATTTTATTTAGTTCACAAAAGTATACTATTTGAAAGTGTACAATTTTTTCCAATATTTTTGATAAATATGGTAAAATGCTAATAGGCCTTAGGCCGCTTAAATCAACTGCGTTTTCTTTTTTTGGTACGGGATGAATTAGTGCGATTTTCCACTGAGAAGGAAAAATTGATTCTGTGATAGACCTATTAATTATTGCTTTTACAACCTTTAATGTTTGTAGTAGTGTCAAAAGTATCATTTCCATACCAATTCGATCAACCCCTTCTGCGTTCGCCTTGATAGCCATAATAACTTTTGCAACTACGCTTTCATGGACTGGCATTAACTTTAATGTGTTTGAGTTATATTTGGAACTTTTAAAGAATTTAGAATGAAACGAACCAGTACTACTTATGTCCGGAATATTAAGAAAGTGGTGGTTAATTTTATCAGGATCATTAAAATGGTCTGGTAAATTGTTTTATCACTTTCAGCTTTTGTTTGTCGATACTTATTATGAGCGCTGTCACGCAGTTGCATCATGTACCGAACATTACTAGTGAACCATGGCAGTTGTCTTTTTTTAAACGTTACTAATTTCTCAGGAGCATGCTTATCAAATAATTCTAAAATTTTTTTGGAAAACTCAGATACCATTTGATCGACACAGCTAAACCCTATGATAGTATCCCAATTTATAGCTTCGAGATCTGATAGAAAAGCAAGCATATTGATACTTTTAATAGGTAATAAACCTTATAATTTTATTTTTGTGTAAACGTAGGAGGTGTCATTTAAGAGTGAGATAAAATTTTTGATAGATTATATAGGTACGAGTACAATATCCAATTATCCTGTTGTTGCAGTTGTTCATGGGCGGCGGTAGTCACTTACCATTAGGTGAGCCGCATACTCGTTTGCCCCCTCTCCTACGTACATTAGAAATGGACACACTAAACCACATATATTCCTGAAAGTAGAAAATTAAAAAAAAGAGTAAAAAGGTGCAAAAAAATTATGGAGCAAAACACTGAGGCATTGTTTTGTGTATTTTAAATAAAAAGCGATAAGTTTTTATCTAAAAGGAAATTTTACAATTATATTGACATTGTGTAAGAAATAAGTTCACCTCACTCCGCAACCAACCAAATAACGACATCTGGTGACCTCACTCCCAACTAACAACATCTAGTGATCTTAAAATTATAAGTCCCAACTGTTAACTGGTTATGAATCTGTGAATTCTTTTTTATTAAATAGGTTAGATAATAGATATGCTGAAGCTATTTTATGGCTGTAGCACAAATTGCTCGGCTCGACTGGGGAAGGACTACTTTCTCACAGTATACCAGCTCAATGTTGCTGTGTTTCGTATGGTAAATGTAGGGAACCAGGGACCCTTTTTACTGGGAACGAGGCACTCCATCTTAGTTCTCAAGGTTAACAACGCATCTGCATTTTGATTCTTAATCGAGGATAGATGTAGATGTCTATGGGTCACAGCAACCACTTACCATCAGGTGGACTATGTGCTCGTTTGTCACCCTATCCTATAAAAAAAAACATAGATGTAGATGTCTATGTGCCACAGCATCCACTTAGCATCAGGTGGACTGTGTGTTCGTTTGTCCAGTATTCTTTTAGATACTTGGTATTGTTTATTTAGATTACCTTAGCGTGTATTGTCCTCTTGAATTCAGTAAATATTTATAGTTTTTAGATGAGTTATGATGTGATAAGTTCTCACGAACCTTACGAATAGTTTCGTGAAAATATTTCCCGCAGTTAATTGACCATACCAAGGCAATGGATCGCTTCATCGACTTAACAGAGTGGAGCGAATAATGAATTTTATATTAAAATATGCCCCCGTTAGAGACAAACTGTATACGAAGTCTTATTGTTCATAAGCCGTATGCTATAACACGTGGAAGTGAATATAATATAAACGAAACCTAAAGAGTCGCGCAGATAAAAATTGAAAGAAATTAATAAATTAACTTTGGCCTCTCAATACGTTTATGAAAATGTAATGTACGTACAAAAGAATAAAAATAGTCTTACAAAAATAAGTGATATTCATTCAGTACCAGTTGTGGCAAAAATATACAAAATTTGACATTCACAAAGTTTAAAAACTTTATTAAACTAAGTTTACATAAAAAGAATTATTATAATATTAAGGAATTTATGGATGAGAATAAACCCTGGGAAAGGTGATCAGTACCAAGCCATTTCTATTTTTTTTGTGTTGTTAAGGGGAAATAGGGTCCTATGCTACCTCAAATGGCTTAGCAAGATCCTCCGTTATACCGAAAAAAATGCAGCATTAATTTTGAAATAAATATATGGTAAAGTTGAGGATTAATTTTAAGTACTATGTTAGACGAAACCACGATTGCGTAAAATATTCTCCATAGAAAAAAAATTCAAAGTTACCTCCAAACTGAACAATAAACCGATGGTATTCATAAAATACTTTAAATTAGATCATGAAACTTGGCATACTAACTGAACTAACTGTAAAGCAGGGCTTATGTTTTTTTTAATAGCCATTATTTTCACTGTAAAAAGAAATTACCTAAACTATCGGCATCCTGAAGCTTGTTCTCTGCCTCCCAATCTGTCTTGCTTCGGCTTTCGAACCGGAAAGCTCTGTCGCTTACGATCAGAATACACATTACGCAACAAGACGATGAAAAATTAAAATGGGAAATAACCGTTATAAAAACTAAAAAGCGACTGGGTTGGCGTAAAGAAACAGAAATAAGTATTTAACAACCTATCTACTTACAGTATTAGTGATTACAAACATGTCGGTACATAGCATACGACGCGTGGGGAAGTGGGTGCGAAATTAGAATTTGAGCTGAGGTAGTATAGGCCCTTAATTTTAACATACATGATAGTAAGCTATTATTTTAAAAAATAGTCCCGCTGGGTTTCTTGCTGGTTCTTCCCAGCACCGAGGTTTTTTCCGACCCAGTGGCAAATTAAAAAAGTGACTTTCAATAAGTGTTATTTATAATCTATATTGAATAAAAAAGTTTCTGTTGTGTAACAGTTGCATAGAGATTATAGCCAAAGAAATTTAAAATGTTGCCAACAAATAATTACTGCTTCATTTTATGTAATTTCAAATACTCCATTTTCAGTAATGTAGTATGTAGTCTGTATAAGTTTTTTTTTTTCAAATTTCGTATAAGAGACCTGTACGTATAATTTGCAGTTGATATTGAAATACAGCGTCATGTAGTGCACGAGCGTATGCTAGCTCTCTTGCGAGATGTTCTTTGGCGAGAGGTCCAATGGAACGGCAACCAAATACGTCTGAATGGAAATCAGGCGCAGAACTCAAAGATTTACGTGAATTTCGAGTTACGTATGTAGGTTTAAATACCGCCAACTTTCTTACTCCAGGCTCTTACTGACGAATCTGTTCTGTGGCTCCACCGCCAACCAAGTTTCAGTTGCGTAGAGTAGGTTGAGCGGCGCCTCGAAATACTGACACTTCTCACCCCCCGTGGCCCCTCAATCAACACACTAACGGTGCGGCCCCTCAGATTCACGGAAGATAGGGCGAGTGGCGCATTGCCATACCAACACTCGTTTTCGCTCATCCTTCAACCGCTGCCCACCAACACATATCCGAAGTAAGCTTGACAAGCTCACTAGGAGTGGCTATCGTCGACCTCCGATAACAGAAACTTTTTTATTCGATATAGATTATAAAAAATACTTATTGAAAGTCACTTTTTTTTTCATTTTACTACTTCGGAAATTTCGAAGACATGTAAAGTTCATTTGGGCAGCGCGACGGACACTTCCTTGTCCTAAACCCTCTCAGAAATGATAGGAGGCCTGTGCCTAACAGTGGGACGTATATAGGCTGTAACTTTAACTTTTAACTTTAACTGCTTTGGAACAAACCTCTGTCTGTCAACGCCAGCATTAATTGTCGAGCGACCCTTTGTAAAACTGAATTGATTTTAATGTAGTAAATAATTTACATTAAAAAAGATTAACATTTGATCAAGAATATGTTTTTCAAAAATTTTACTGAGGGTTGTCAGTACAAGAAATAGGTCCAAAATTGACGAGGTCCAATGTACTACCAGATTTAATTTAAAAAAACACTAGATTCGATACCAGTATTAACGATATTGCGATCGTAATATATCATAGACGCAATAAGTTTAACGGAAATTCCCCACAGAACTGCGGTTTTTTAATATCAATAGTTTTAAAATATTTTTCAAAATCTTTTGATGATACTATGAAATGTAAAATTCTTGGTACAAATAGATAACATTAGCTTATGCTCAAAACTAACTAGTTGTGTATGATGTAATGGTGTAAGGATGTATGTTATGATCAATAATAATACAAGATGTTGTGGGCGCTGCACGCGGCGCAGGTGCAGCGTGACCGGCGCCGCCACTCGCTCGGAACCACTGTTATTTCAATCCGACGCAATGCGAAAAATACAATGAAGTTAAAATATGTTTATTGTGCTAATGTACAGCCAGTTTTATCTCCGAGAGTCCTTTACCTTACTGATAACTTTGTCTTATGTCCGCTCGGAGCGTTGACGTGAGAAATACAAAGAGCGAAACTGTTGACATGAAATTATAACACAATTTTAGTTAATTGAAACTTTTTATATGATTGACAACAAAGACGTTTATTTATCACGATCACGAGCATAGCCAAATAAACAAAAAAAAATTTTAAAAAGATTACTGGATCATTAGTCGCTTTTGAGCTATTGAGCTAAACTTATTAGTTGTTCTTCTGAGCAAAGAAGTTAATTACTAACGTTTCAGGCACCTTACAACACGTATAGTCCTGGCCCCCCGTCACCGCGGGTGCTGTAAGACTGAAGTGTTTAACATCCTGTTGTTATAGTAAACGAAGGCTATTTTCACCCTTTAATAAATAAAAGTTTTTTTTTTTTAATTCCATATGTAGTATTCGCGCAAATTATAAGAAATCATTAGGTAGGCACAAATTAACAAGAAGCACGTATTGCTCTCGGTTTACGAAGAGCGTCCGCCGCCGCCGCCTCGGCCTGCGACTTCGCTTTGTATTTAGAAAGCGGAAAAATATATCAAAATCGCGGCGGCCATCTTTCGCTTTCTTTTGAGGAGCCATTTACATGTTATATTCGAGGCTTGTCTTATTGCGATACGTTCGCGATTAGATGGCTGACGTTAAATTACGAAATAGAAGTTTGGCTTTGAAATGTTGTGTCTAATTTTAGTATTCCGTATCCAAACGCAGCCCTGTTAATGTCATTATTTTGTAGTATGGTAGTAATCTGTCTGTCTTTAGGTCCGTCTGCATGTGCCGCGGGTTTCTAGTTGGTAGATGTTTTGAATAACAGACCTGAAATTTGGATATCTGTCGAAGAACCAACACAATTATTTAGTTTAATAACATTATGAGGTACACGAAATTTGTTTGTATTACATTGATAACTCCGTGAAAATGGCATGATAAATAAAAATTTTATTACTACCTATATTAATAGTCAATACGTTGATAAAAATTAATTTCAGTAAAATACTTCCTAAAAATATTGCCTAACAACCGAAAAATATTGTTTACAAGTTTGTGAAGCTAAGAAGTTTCCACTTCTGACGTGCATTCCTACGACTGATAGTTTTTTTTAAAATAGAATAAAGGTGAGAAACGGGCACACAGTGCACCTGATTTTAAGTGGATGCTGAGGTTAAAAGACATGTATATTTATCCTCTATTAAAACTAAAAAGGTTGATGCGTTATCACCCCTGAGGACTAAGATAAAATGCGTCGTTTCCAGTAAAAAAGGTCTCCGGGTAGTAAATTACGTAAATTACGATACGAAATTTTTACGCCAGTATTCTTTGAGAGCATGATCCTTCGCCGGTTGAGTCGACCCGTTCATGCTACAACCACTATAGCTTCAACATGGCTCTACCACGTTTAATATAATAAGTTTTTTAAATTTGTATCCGCTTGTTGTACTATTCTAGAAGTTGTAGTCGCCACCACGTTCAGTTTATTATTGTACTCGTAATTGACTTTTAAACAAATTAAATTAAACGCGCTGAAATTCGTCAAATTAGTTTTATTCCTCGTGTCTAAGATTTTATCATCATCATCATCATCATTACAGCCCTTCACAAGTCCACTGCTGAACATAGGCGTCCCCCAAGGAATGCCACACAGCACGGTCCTGAATCACTCACATCCATCGACTTCCTGCACGTTTTACCAGGTCGTCACTCCATCTAGTCGGGGATCGCCCTACACTTCGCCTGCCGGTACGAGGCTGCCACTCGAGAACCTTTTTTCCCCAACGGTTGTAGGTTCTTCGAGCTATATGTGTCAAAAATTTGAGCTGAAATAAATAAATTAATACTTGTTTTATGTTTTTATTTTCCTTTGTGATGGTGGCGCAAAGAATCCATCCCGGCGTCGAAAATCCCTCCGTCTCTCCCAATTATACCGTAAGAGACGAATGAAGGATTTCTTTATTGAGTAAGAGTGGTAACAGAGCGTACACCTAACTATCTAACACAGTCCAGAAGCTGTGGCCCATAGACATCTTCATCTATCCTCAAAGTGCAAATAAGTTGTCACCTTGAGGATTAAGATAAAATGCCTCGTTACCCGTAAAAAGGGGTTCCGGTTCTCTAAACTCACCATACGAAACACGGCAGAATTAAGCTTCTATTTTACACTGGTATTTTGTGAGAGCATGGTTCTTCCCTAGTCGAGCCAACCCATTCACGCTACAAACAAAACATACACCTCGTATAATGTCAGAAAATTCATATTTTCTTCAATAGATAGCGTCATAACTAAAAGTAGTAATAATACTCTTAGGGCGAAAAAATCTAGTACATAGTACATAGACTCTTAAATGCTGATGAAAGAAGATGATATTTATATATTAGTCTCTGCGTCCAGGTGTTGCAGGAGTGGCGCGGGAACAGTACGAAGCGGTGCATATCCGGCATGGTGCGGTAACAGTATGGCGTTCCTACTATGGATAGCTGCGCTCGCGATTCTAACGCCCTCTGTACGCTTGCAAGGTAATCTATGATTTTTTATATATTATAAGTACTTGATAGTTAATCGCACTGTTTTAGCATAGCAAAAGAGGTAACAGTGTTCCGTGAGCCAAAGCCTGTTCATTCTTGCCTTGACGATGCTCAGATTGTATTCGGACGGAATTCTTTGCTGTACGCATTACAAAAGATTAAGTAAGCTGTTTGGTTCTAATGCGTGGAATATTGATTAGAAAGGTTTAATTTATGATTATTTGTTTTTAGTGTACAATATTATTAACCGCTAGTCTATCTCCAAAAGTGTCGAGTTCTGAATCAGTCGAATTTTATTCGAACTTAGGGTAATTCTGTTCTCTTCAAATTGTAGCTAGCGCAGAATTTACAATTGGGAAAATATATTGAAAAAACAGTCTTTAAAATTGGAATTTTATGAGACTGGAAGTCTTCAGTTGTCCGCCGCTATACAGCGCTCGTAATCGCAAACAACAAGAGTGATTTATCTTAATAATCTAAAACGACTTATGTAATAATAATGTTAGAGAAGTGAATTTTAATAGAGTTGGGCCGATTAGTACTTTGGCCGATTAGCCGATTAATCGGTTAAGAAATGGCCGATTAATCGGCCCAGACGATCCCTGTTTAGGTGGCTTTCGTGAAATGTAGGTTTCATTCATTGATGATGAAGATGATTGAAGATTCTTTATTTAATAACATTACAGGAAAACAATTTATCGTAATTTTACGTAATAAAAATAACAATTTAATTTAATTTAATTTTTAGTACAAAAAGAATAACAAGTTAGTTTTAAGTACAGAAACAAGTATTACTTTATTTGTCTTTTAAAAATCTACATGCATGTAGTTAAACAATCTTTATTCAAGAATTAAGTTATTTTTGTTATGCGAAGGAAGAGACTTAAAATTTGTTTTTTTTTGAGTTGATTAAGAATACCATTATTAAAATTTTATTTTGTTGTGTTACTACTTTGCATTACGATTAGAGAAGGTTAAAAGGTAGAATTAAAAGAGTAGGTACTTAGGTTTTTGTTTAGTTTTAAATTTAAATAGCTGCTTCAGATTCTTTTTTTTACCTAAGTTCCTATGTCCAGAATAATTAACATTAAACATGTGTGACACATTTTTCAATAAAACGTATGTATGAACCTACTTATTTTATTATTTATTTGATGTACCCACATATAAACCTGACGTGCTTTTACGCATGGGAGAGAGACTATTCTTTTTATTATTTACTTGATGTACCCACATATAAACCTGACGTGCTTTTACGCATGGGAGAGAAACTATTCTTTTTATTATTTACTTGATGTACCCACATATAAACCTGACGTGCTTTTACGCATGGGAGAGAAACTATTCTTTTTATTATTTACTTGATGTACCCACATATAAACCTGACGTGCTTTTACGCATGGGAGAGAAACTATTCTTTTTATTATTTACTTGATGTACCCACATATAAACCTGACGTGCTTTTACGCATGGGAGAGAAACTATTCTTTTTATTATTTACTTGATGTACCCACATATAAACCTGACGTGCTTTTACGCATGGGAGAGAAACTATTATTTTTATTATTTACTTGATGTACCCACATATAAACCTGACGTGCTTTTACGCATGGGAGAGAAACTATTCTTTTCTGAAATTTAAAGCTTTATGCATATCAATGTAGCTGCACTTACTACACAGAAAATCACGAAAAGCCTTTGCTGAAATTAATAAAATGAAAAGCCGATTAATCGGCGGTTTTAACCGGTTAATCGCCGATTAATCGGAGACTAAAAATAGGCCGATTAATCGGCTTCACCGATTAGTCGGTAGCTAACTGGCCCAACTCTAATTTTTAATTTATTTAGAACGGTTTCTTGATAAAATAAAAACCCGCTTGCACCAAACGGCGCGTCTCTGACGACGCTTCGTACTTGATCGTGTTTTTTTTAGGATATAGGATGATAGGATAGGGTGACAAACGAGCACACAGTCCACCTGATGGTAAGTGGTTGCTGTGGCCCATAGACATCTACATCTATCTTCGATTGCGAATCAAAATGCAGATGCGTTGTCACCCATGAGGACTAAGATGGAATGCCTCGTTTCCAGTAAAAAGGGTCTCCGGTTCTCTACACTCACCATACGAAATACAGCATTACGAAATTTTATTACGAAATATTTATAAAATTATTATAAAATATTTATAAAAATTACGAAATATAGCATTAAGCTACTATTTCACGCTGGTATTCTGTGAGAGCGTGGTCCTTCCCCGGTCGACCCATTCGTGCTACAACTATACTACTAATATAACTGCAGCATGGCTCTACCACGTATATGTTTCGCGATTCGAATTGATTCGGGAGTAAGCTTTTAACATGCAGATTCGAAACAACGTCAGTTTAGAATTTAGATCGAAAACCGAATGAATTCGAAAACAACTTCGGGAGTAAACCTGCTGATCTTACCTAACTCAAAACCAATTTTAAATATTAGCACCTATACCTTGGTTTCTCTGTGTTTTTAAATAGGTTTTCCTATGATATCTTAAGATATATTTTGATGTAAGTAGGTATTATATGTATGTAATAAGATGATATTTCGATATAATATCAACAAAAAAGGAGCGGAGAGCTTCCGACCGTCGGAGGAAAAGCGAAATTAAATCATGTAATTCCTGCGCACACTTTCTAGAATGTATCCTGTATAATATCGAGAAGCCTGGCTACTCCGCACACATGTTGACAAGATTACAAGATTTGTTTCAAAAAAATCAACCAATAAGCTTTTTTGCACGTCTCTCCGCTGAGTTCAGCTCTACTAAGTGGCATTTTGTAACACCAGCTCACATAAGACATCAGAACTACATGACCGGACTTCCGCTTTATCTATATAAAGCAAAAGTTTGGTCGTATATAAAGCGTAAGGAATTCCATTTTAGTCCTTATCGCCACAACATCAACTCAGGTGAACTCACACAGTTTTCAGCCATGTTATACATATACAAAAAGTTCGGTCATATATGGAGTATTGCCCTATGGAAAGAAGCTGTCCCGACATGAAGTACCGCCACGCTTTTGTATGGACACCTAGTTCCTTTTCACTTTGATTCTATTCCCTCAGATCGCACGCTAAGCAAACTATAAGCAATAAAATATCACGGAACATTTAATAATCGATTAATCGAAAACATTTAAGTTATAGGCGTGTGAAATTCGGTCACTCGGATGGTAGGAAAGTTTTAGCGTTTTGTCCCAGTAACGGTATGAAATTTGTTTGCAATATCGTCACGAGCGAAATATCGAAGTTATACGAGTATCTCGCGTGCAATGAACTGTCGGTGTTAATCTGTCCATAATTGAAATTTCCCAATCGAAGCGTTTAATGAACGGCTCACATAGCGGACGGGGTGAACGGTGAACCAATCCAAGCTAATGGGGTTCCGTGGCCGCTTAAAATATTTAATTACTTCGCGCAATCTAATCGTCCGTTTGTAGCAAAGCCCTATTACGGAATATTAAAAAAAAAAACTTTAAATATTTTTGTAGACGTTTTATTTGGCTTAAATTCAGGCCAGTCTCAACGGAGACCAGCCATTTGCACAGGACAGGATTAAAGTGCCCTAGGATTATAAGTTCAGGTGTACTTTATGTTCT
Organism: Parnassius smintheus behrii; assembly: GCA_036936625.1. Taxonomy (NCBI): domain Eukaryota; kingdom Metazoa; phylum Arthropoda; class Insecta; order Lepidoptera; family Papilionidae; genus Parnassius; species Parnassius smintheus. Next base: position 1,600,768 of record JAUPFT010000001.1, read on the forward strand.
TTCCAAGGTTTGTTAAAACTTTTTTTAAAGGTGGCATTAATCATAAAGTATAAAATAAAACCTATTCAATAAAAGAAGCATCATTAAAATCGATTCAGCTATTTCCGAGAAATCGGTAAACTTACATCAAATAAAAACTTAGGCGTCGAATATAGAACCTTCAAATTTTTTGAACTCGATTAAATGCGATTCAAGTCGTAAGCATGAAACAAAACATTTAAGTACAGCTGACGGCGCAAAGAACACACAGAAGTGGCGTGATTGGAGCACTTTGAAGGGGGTACGTTTTATCAGGCACGCTAACCCGGTTTATTGTTGTTCAACATTCGAATACACGTGCAATAAACGAGCCACAGATAATGCTGGCTACTCGTAAGTAACTAAACGGTACTTCACTTCTCAGATGAGATAGTGGGTTTGTATCCATCCATCCGGACGCGGATATTTTAATGGTTTCAGCCAAAACTTGTACCTTGGGAAGTAAATCTGCTGCCTTACTGCAGTCAGATTTAAATATTAATTTAAGTATCATCACTAATTCATCATTCATAACAGTCTTTAACAGAGGTCTCCTCCATAGATTGCCTCATAAGGGAATTGAGCCATGTGTGCCACGTTTAGCGTATTCCAGTTTCCTTTTGTAGCCTCTTCCAACACCCACGGGACGATATGTGGTAGTGGATATTTTACACCGACACTTCTCGGCTGGGGTTGACATTAGTCCGGTCCAATACTTCAGCTTATATTAGACCACTGGCCTAAAAGATACTTTAGTTTTCCTTTTTAAAAACAAATTAATAATTTATGGGGAGCACCCATGGTATTAGTGACTACCAGATGTAGCCTACACTCGTAGAATCTTTCTTATATCTATGCCTACACTACATTTGTATTTAGTTTATAAATACAAACGATTGTATTTATAAATTAAAAGTGTCTTAATATGAATTATATAGAATGAACTACTAGTAACACTTCTATCATTCAGTACCTTCCAACATTACTTGCAAAAGTAGGATGTTTTAATTTTATTAAACTGCCCTAGCCTGGTTAAGATTTATTAATGTGGCTTACTAATTTTTAAAAAAAATCTATAATATAAATAAAAATATAGCCCTCTTCTGGCGTTGCTCGCAATCTGTACGTAAACTTTCATCAGAATCAGTTTAGGCATTTCGATAAGTAGCCAACACAGACAGACAAACATTTTAAAATAATGATTATTATATATATCACCCCCCGAGCTTAATAGAAGCCAGGTATACGAGTATAGTCATGTTACGCACAGACACATTGCGTAACAAAATGAAATTACAGTTCAATTTTAGTAATACTATAAAATAGACAATCGACCGGGTCCTACTTAATTAAATTAAGTCGTTGTAAATTTTACAGTACGTGAGCAACCCGAGTTCTATCCCCACTGGCACAAATGAAAATGTTAAATGCAATAAGTGCTGATTTACCACGTGCTCGGTGGTGAAAAAAACTTTATGGGGAAACACCCATGTCCGAGAAATATTAACAAAAAATATTTCGAAGACATGAAATTCGCCAACACGCATTGGGGCAGCGCGGCGGACACTTTATTGCCCTAAAACCCTCTCAGAAATGAGGGGAAGCGTGTGCCCAGCAGTAGGATCTATATGGACTGTAACTTTAACTTTTAACATCAGGTTGAACCTTAACTTATTTACCTTAACTCTCCTTAACCATAACAAACCTGTACTTATAACATTGCCTGCCTGACTTACCGGCAAAAACCCAAACGTTTCAAATGACCCAGATAGAAACAATAAAGGAACAGATGCGTGGGTCATCGAACGTTGAACAAAGGCTGCAAGCGGTGGAGTAATGGATAATTTCCTCGCGACTGACCGCCGCACCGTAGTCCTGCACTGGCGTGTACGACACATCTGCATGCTCAGGGCTGTCAACCACATACGATATCTTTACTGCATTAAATATATAATACAATGCATAAAACTTAAACTATGCTAGCAACCAGGGACCAATCTAATTGATTTTGAGATTGCGATTTTAAACATGTGTTGAGCACATAACATGTGTTAAGGAAAACATCGTTGCCAGAAATTCTGCATGAATTTAGAAAAGTACTTCGAAGTTCGAGAACATACAAAGTCCGCAAACACGTATTGGAGCAGCGTGGCAGACTCTTCCTGCTCCAAAAATTATCTCAGAACTTAGAATACACACCTGGTGGTAAGTGGATGATATGGCACATATACGCCTACATTTAACCTCTATTAAGAATCAAAATGCAGATGCGTTGTCACCTATGAGGACTAAGATGGAATGTCTAGTTTCCAGTAAAAAAGGTTCTCCGGATCTTTACACTCACCATACGAAACACAGCAGCATTAAGCTGCTATTTTACGCCAGTATTTTCTGAGATTGTAGTCCTTCTCCGGTCGAGCCCACCCGAAACGATAAATAAAAGTAAAGTAAATAATCACCTAATTTATAATATTTTTTCTTCATAAGAAGGATCTTTGCTCGTGCCCTCAACCCTGTAATATTATATAAATAATCTTGTTACAAATGGTTATACGTCTACACCAGGGATTCCCAAACTATTTTGGGCAAGAAACCACTTTTCCAAAATGAACTGATACCACAGACCCCCATTACGCTCGATTTCATTATCCTGCACCAACTTGTCCACGCTTATTAACTTGCTGAGTTTTTCATCTTGTATCGACTTTTGAGTTTTTTAAAGTACAGCAATGATACTTTCTACTAAAATATTAGTCATTCTTATAACAATATGGTACATGTAACACAACTTATACAGTATCTTGTAAGTTTTAAATAAGAACTTGTGTAAATTAAAAGACGTTGATTTTTAGACCTCGTCGAACCCCAAAATCTGTTTTCATTTATGTCGATCTCTGAGAAACCGGTGTCAACCCCAAGTAGTCGATATCGATCACTTTGTGAATCTCTGAGCTACACAATAATGAGTCGCTACTTTTGTGGAGACTACTTTGAAACCGTAAGTTTAGATTTATTACGCACATAAAAATTATGGATATGACTCGTTTTATCACAATAATTGATTTAGTTTCTAACACAAATAACATTATCCAGTATGAATTGTTTAGCAACAGTTAAAATATTATTTTGTTTAAAAAGATCCCTAAGTGGGTCCCTTCGTCTGCTATTGTATATGGTTTTTTTTTTGAGTATGATATACATTCAACGTCAACGACCGATTTCTAAAACAACAATCCATAGGATAAGACATTATAAAAATAATAATAAGTAGCTAAAACTTTTAAAAAAACGAACCAACCGTGCTATCTTTATCAGTTAGCAGCTGTTAGAATATAATGAAATAGAATAATTTTATTCAATATAGACCACTTAAAATAACATTTATTGAATGTCAATTATGCTTTGGTGCTATTTCAGAAAAATTCGCTCCTAGGAAGAACGAGAAAGAAAATCAGCGGCACGCTTTTTACACATTAATTTACAATATATTTTACAATTACGTATGATAATATTTTGATACAGCATGGTAGCGATCACCTTTTCTCTTTATATTTTCAAGGATTATTATATAATATATCAAACAATTTTATTTCTAAACGCATGCACAGCGGAACAAAGTCTTTGACTCATCACTATTGACGAGAGTATGGTGATACCAAGGAAAACTCTAGAATCTACTAATTCAAGCATTTGATTGTTCAACTACGTTAAGTAACTTTTTTTGAATTTGGTAAAGAAAATTATATAACGACTGGAAACGTGTTTTATTAATGTGTCAACCCTATTCGCATGCCTTGTGCAGTACTAAGTTGGTTCTATAAATCAACTTTTTTCCAGATCCGTTCCTAGCAGGATATTATATTATTGTGTTATTGTTTGTTCAAATTTGTTGCATTTTATAATTATTTACCTACGTGGGAAATTAGATTTATTTAGATATCAAATCCGAAGTCGAATACCACTCGAATACAATATGTAAAAAACCGGCCAAGAGCGTGTCGGGCCACGCTCAGTGTAGGGTTCCGTAGTTTCCCGTCCGTCACAATAAGTGTTCTCACTTATGAGTTTAAAGGTGGGTACATTATGTTCGCGCTCCAGCAGCGCTCCGCGTTCCTGCAACTGCTCCCGGTAGTGGGTACAGTTGTTTCCATCCAAGTTCAAAATGATTTTCCTAGAAAGTCCTTATAAAGTTCTACTTCTCAGATTTTTTTCATATTTTGTAAACTTACGGTTCAAAAGTTAGAGGGGGGGGGGGACACACATTGTTTTTTACTTTTGGAGCGATTATTTCCGAAATTATTGACATTATCAAAAAATAATTTTAGTAAACCTTATTCATTTTTAAATACCTTTCCAACAATATATCACATGTTAGGGTTGAAATTAAAAAAATCACTTCCCACTTTACATATAGGGGGGCTACCCTAATAAAACATTTTTTTCCAATTCTTATTTTACCACTTTGTCGGCGTGATTGATACACATATTGGTACCAAATGTCAGCTTTCTAGTGCTAACGGTCACAGAGATTAAGCGAGGACGGACAGACGGACAGACAGACATGGCGAAACTATAAGGGTTCCTAGTTGACTACGGAACCCTAAAAAATTGCAATTTACGCATAATAGAATTGGTAATATTAAAAGAATGTTTTATTACACGGCACAATTGGACAGTTTTTATACTCTTTGGACACAATAACAGGGTGCTGCTTTAAATTATGAAAGGAACTTGGCTGTTGTACATATTCATACCAAAACTATGAAGCAAGCAACCAAAGTGATTCCATAAGTGTTCAACTTATGGAATCACTTTGGCGACTGTCCATCCAACTATGTCATTTGCATTTTCCTCTGAATCTGGCGTAGGTAACTATTTGAATTTGGACACATAGATAATGCAGTGGGATAATTATAGACTACAAGTATATAAAAAGTAAATATTATTTTCGGAGCTTAATTGAATGGAGTTAAAATATAAATGTTTAATATAATTTAAAACATTATATTGCTGGTATTTTATTATCCTTTGAAACCATACTAAACTTGTTTAAAATTTTAATAAATTTTGAGTGTGGCAACACAATTTACACAAGACCGTAGAATTTTTACTAGCACACGACATTGGCTGTTCTCTGAAAATGCACACTCGAATACAGTTTATCACGCGCTCCATACCAAGATTGATTGAATTAATTTTGTTATGCTATTTCGTATTTGATTTCAACAGCTTACCTCCATATCGGCAAAAGCGCCAAAAATCAGAATTACTTCTTAGCATTACCTCGTCCTTAATTAAGAAATGTTACGCCACTATGAATTTGGCAATCAATGAAAAGTTATAACTCTCGTGACGGTATACAGAATTGTTTATTGCAATTTGTTTAATTATACTGCAATAGCAACCAGAGGACATTGCGTTCTGAGTCGTTTTTCATATTAATTGTCATCGATTAACGCCCAGTTCCTTCCAGCAGTGTTACAACAACGAGAATGGCGGTCTGATAAATTTTAGGGACACTTTTGTATTACCGGATTTCAATTGTTCCGATTACAGCGCTTGGACGCTACTTGATTGTCAAGTAAAATCAAGATTTGTTAATCTTATTGATTCCTAATCGTGGTAAATGACAAATAAATAAAATAACCCAAATGAAAAAATATTAAAAATTGAGAGCATTTTATAGCAAAAATATAACTAACACTTGCAATGGTCACTAGGTGAAGCTACAGCTAACTTTGTATGAATGTTACTTACTCGTTATCTTTGTCAATTGTGAACTGATTTGTTTTTTTTTTAAATAGGTTATACTTTTGAAATTATCTATTATAATTTAGTTAAAAAGTTCTATCCCTAATTTTTAATGTAAATTTATATGACATTTGATGTCTAGATATTAAAAAAATTAGACTTTTAGTTTAAAAGTAGAAGAAAATGTCAAAAACTAAAAAAATAACAATATTTTCCACATAAAAGCTTCAGAAGTCGGAGTAAAGCCCCATACTTCTATAAACTACGTCTTAGCACCGACTTCTGAAGCTACTCGTATTGTGGGTAAATTATTATTTTTGTCGGGTTTTACTTTGTATTAAAAGTGTAAGTTTTGTGATTTCCATTGACACATGTACTCATTCCAATAAATTTTTAATTTATTTAGTATAAAAACAAAAAAATATATATTGCTTCATTGGAGAATGTTTCGAAAATTAACACAATTGCTAGACAAGAGTCATTTTCTATATGTATCACGTCTTCAGAAGTGGCAACGCATATTCAGTCTTCTTTGTTTAGTATAAAGATATGCTGTAAGGCATAACATCTTTTCAGGAATAACAAAGTAAGAAAGCAGTCTAAGTACAAAGTAAACGTGACAACCTTCTAAAATTGTTTTCAAGAATCCAGGGGATTACCTGGAGTAACTTCTATCAACCAAGCGAGCTGTTTCTTCGTTTGTATGCAAATATTATGAAAATACTTGTAAACTTTCTACTACAGTTTAGGTTTGGGTCTCTGGTCGAATAAAAGGCAGAATACGTACCTAATACTAACTGACATTCCATTTAATAAAACAGTAATGCATAACGTGACCATTTATTTTTTTGACTCAAAACGGGACATTGGTTTATTTAGGCCAATTAACAGGTAGTCAATTAAAAAAAAACACTTTTTAAAGTGATTTATTCAGAAAAATTCAGTAAGCTTTTAAAATTACGTTAAATATATATATATATATATATATATATATATATATATATATATATATATATATATATATATATATATATATATATATATATATATATATATATATATATATATATAGGAAACGTTTAGTTATATTTGTATTTCTCACATGAACAAATTTGCTTTAATATAGCTGGTTGCTGGTCGCCTTTAGAACTGAACTTTGTAGTTTGTCAAAAACTTCTGCATCTTTATTACAGTCAATATATTCATTTTCAATTAATACATTCAGAGATTTTTGAACATCTTCCCTTGCGGGGAACTTTTTTAAATCTGCCCTATAAAATATCTCCATTTCTTTGGTAAGAATGCAAGTCCACTGCTCCGGATCTTCACGGCTTGTTTCATGAAATTCTGTAGCCGCCCTTTTCACCAATTTTTCATCTATGTCAGTAACAATATCTTTCGATTTCACTTTTAATTGACGGACCGTAAATGGAAGAAACCGCTTGGTCTGTTTCTGAGTCAAATTGTCTTTTCGTTTATTGATTTTTTTTGCAGCTTCAATAGCCAATACAGTCTGAATTTCAAGTTTCAATACAGCTTGATGAAAATTTGCTGACTCTGCGTATAAAAAATAAAGCCATAATTCAGATGTGGGATCTTCAAAAAAGTTTTTAGTAACAATACAAATTTTCGTTTTGGGGACACCGGGACTCGTAACTATAAAAAGGGACAGTCCCGTTCAAAATGGGACGTCTGGTTACGTTAGTAATGCATAACTATAATTTTCGCTAGGTACGTTTAGACGCTCCTGAAGCTAACGGGCACTGTGGGCTAATTTGTTTTAATTTATCATTTTTACTTTTTATAAAAAATGAACCAAGTTGACGGACTTACGGTCTATTTAATGGTAAGTGGCTGCTACTGGAAATTTGCATAGAACTACTAATAAAAATATCTGGAAATAAAAAATGTTTTGTCACCTTTTAAAATGGCGATAGCATACCGTAAGTCTGTAATTATACTGATTTTTATACTGTTTAGTTAGAACGGAGCACAGTAGTGTAAGCGCTGCTGCATGGCGGAAGATATACGTTTTCTAAAGAGTGATGGTAACTAACAAGAACGCAGTCCATCTGATACGAAACACAGCAGGTTACTGTGTCATGCTGGTATGTTGAGAGAGCGTGGTCCTTGCTCGCTCGGGAAGATCCATTCGTGCTCGCGCCACTCTCTTACAGTTTACAAACTATCTATATATGAGAAAAATGTATAGAGCCTGGACCAGGTCCTTGTCCACTATACTCAAAATTAGGGAAACATATTTTAAACGTTTCCCAATTGTCCAATTATTTTATAATGGCTTTGTTTGCTGGTAAATCTCAGGAAATTACACTTGAAATTGCAACACACAACAAAAACCCGTCATGGCGGTAAATTGTCATTTTTATTGATTAATGACGTTTGATACGTTTATTTCAAGTTTATTTCACTATCGCTTCTCGGCCTTTTGGCTAAGATCAAAGTGTGTGAAGTTTATTTCACGTATTTTTGATACTTGTGACAACTGACAGTTCTCTATGATGACATCGGTAAGAAGCCATGTTTAAAGTCGATTAAAATAATTGATAAACATCAATTCTTTACCACGTCAGGATACATTTAAATAAATTATCTGTATTTTTCCTGAATTCTACAGATTTTCCTCTTTTTTGGTAGTGAAACATCTGCTTTGAAACAAAAAATTGACACAAAGGAGACATTAATATATTAAAGCCATTAACATAAGCCACGACGAACAACAGGCTGAAATAAACAATGGGAGCCCGATGAGTAGCGCAGATCGTATCGTGCGTAACTGACAGACGCTAGAAACAAGGACATGCAGCCATTCATAACCTTACGCCTTCACATCTGAACAATCATAATGAGATTATAACCAATAGAAACATCCAGAAAATCTGCGCCCTCCGACAGTTTCTGTAATAAAACATAATAGAATCATCATCATTACGTCTCATCATGATTGTCTGTAGATTGATGGTCCCCCATAGATTGTCTCATGCAAGCAGTCTTTATGTTTTAAGTTGTTATTAGGAAGATGCTGCTGCTCATCTTCGGATATGTTTTCCTCTGTCGCCTCTTACGGTACCAGGACCAGAAACTGGTTGGTGGACGTGTTTATACTTCTACACGGTTGTATATAGTATAATTAGATTTAAGTTCAAACTAACAAGATACACAAAGAGGGTAGAAGTGATAAATGACGCCCACTGAAATTACCACCATTTTGCGTATACATACCTATTTATTAGTGCATTTGAAGCAACATTGCGGTTGTAAAACGAATGGGTCGGCTCTACCTGAAAAGGACCACGCTCTTACAGAAAATAGAGCACTTACAGGATATCAGCGTAAAATAACAGTGTGTGTTTCATATGGTGAGTGTAGAAAACCGAAGACCCTTTTTTACCGGAAACGAGGTATTCTTAGTTCTCAGAGGAGATAATGCATCTGCTTTTTTATACTTATCGACGGTAAATGTAGATGCCTATGGGTCACCTCACCGTCAGATCGTTTGGCTCGACTGTCACCTTTATTCTAAAATAAAAATTGTAGTCAACTCCGTCAAAACTGGAAATTAGCGAGAAGTACGTGTTTGTGATGCAGCAGTCGTGAAATTAATATCTGCGACCGATATTCTCGCTCCGTTAACTAGTTCTTTACGTCACCCGGTAAATCTTTCGCAAACGACTCATCCGATGCACTCGGTTCGGCGGGCCCGGCTTAGCTATTTACAGTTTAAATATGGCGTAAGTAAACTAGCTGTGATTGCAATGGAATACATTGTCTTTATTCTTTTAAAGTATCAAATAACGAAATAACATGTAGTTGTGTTGTAAAAATATCCATTAGCCCATATCGTCTCGTTTAAGTTATAAGAGGCGACGGAGGGAAATTGGAACTATTGATGGACAACACCATCATTGTGATGGTGTTGCCTCAAAATAATAAAAAAAACTGCGGTTGCCAAGCCTCTCACAAAGCAACATATGGGGCAGGCCTATATTCAGCACTGGACTTTTATAGGATGTAATGGAAGAGTTTTAAATTGCGTCGTTATTTTATTCCCGATATTTTGGGATAACGTCATGGGAACTTGTTAAGAACGTATCCTCAGCTAAACACTAAATTAAAAATGTTGGCTTAAAGTCTTGTTGTCTATCTTGACGATTCGTGGAAGAAAGAATAAATTATACATGTGCCTTCAAGATTTTTTTAAAAAGGACCACGCTGTCACAGAATACCAGCGTAAAATAACAGCGTGTTTTATATGGTGAGTGTAGAGATCCGGAGACCCTTTTTCACTGGAAACGAGGCATTTCATTTTAGTCCTCACGGGTTCTGCATTCCACGCATCTGCATTTTAAGTCTTAATCGAGGATAGATGCAGATGTGTATGGGCTACAGCATCCGCTTACCATCAGGTGGACTGTCGCTCGTTTGCACCCTTATTCTACATTTAAAAAAAATATAGAAACAAAACAAGGATTTTACCAGACCTGGCGGAAAGTGATTCATAAAAGTGTAATTAAAAACGAACCGTTTCGATAACTACAAACGGCTTATTAACATTTCATAAACGGTTATTACGTTCTTCAATGAACTTTGCGTCACACTTTCTTGGTTGATGCGATGCCACGGAAGCGCTTGCTGTAACTAGCCTCTTGGTCACGCCTCTTTTTCAAATCTAACCTTTACGCGTGTTGCTAATACTTCGCTGAGTATACAGTTTAAAATTTTACGTTTTTTTAGTTCTTTGAAGTCGGCTTGTACTTTTTGTTAAAAGTATTTTTTACACTCTATTGTGGAAAGTCAGAATGTGTCAAAAAGGCACGTATGGCAATTCACAATGCTGTGTTAGTCTCTACTTTGACGTATAGTAGCAGTGGCGTAGCTTGGAGGTTGCGGGGGGGGGGGGGGGCATGGCCCCGGGCGGCATACGAAAGGGGGCGGCGGTAAGCGCCAAGATTTATTTAATAAATTTAACTCCAAACTGCGCCCGCAATGTTACGTGCCAAGCGGAACCGCAAGGGTGCGTAAGAGAGGAGGTGAGATGAAGTCGAGTTGAATCCTTCGATTGACTTCTCAGTTAAAGTTGGACTTACCTAGTCGGACTATTTGTACCCGGTAAATATACTCGTCAACAACTTCAAGCTTAGCGCTATCAATAACAATTGGCATAGGTGTGACGTGGACGCTACACATAACCTTTGTTTTGTCCATGTGTATCCTTTAGACCAATCCGTTGGGAGACACTATTAAGGTCATTGAGCTTAGTGCTTAGGTCTTTCAGCAATGCTGCCATAAGGACTATAATATCATTGGCTAATTGAAGATGAGTGATGTGCTCGCTATTAACGTCAATACACAAGTTTGTCACCCTTATTACCATAGAAAAATATATCGGGAGTGCTATATTAAATACCGTGCTTTGATAGCGACCTGTTGTGATGAAGGAGTCTAATTTCACAGATTGTAATCAGTTGTGTTTAAGTTTACCTTTTTTATAGAATATGAGTGACAAACGAGCACACATTCCACCTGATGGTATGTGGATCATGTGCCTCATAGACATCTACACCTATCCTCGATTAAGACTCAAAGTGCAGATGAAACACAGTTTGCGCTGGTTTTCTGTGAGATCGTGGTCATTCCCGAGTCGGACCGATCCGTTCGTGCTACGACCGTAATAAAGCTGAACCTTGGTGGTGGAGACCACGTACATAACTTATTTTTACACTGTTATTTTTACAGTTAAGTAAAATGGATAGAATTCGAAGATATTTATCTGTTGGAAGCAAAACACAACGAGCAAAATTAATAAAAAACTCTAGTCCTTAAGAGAATTTTCTTATATATTGTAACAAAACGACACGAAGACAAATGTGCGGTGAGCAGAGCACCGTGCCGGTGTGGTTCAGACGGAAGCATGCTTGACGGCGCTCGCGACCCCACCAGTACCTCAGTGACTGGCCGAACGGCGTGTCTGTCTATGACAGGTGTTCCTCGCTTTACAAAACATACATAAAATAGATTTTACAATAATTCTTTACTTTTCGTACTTAACTTTATCATTGGCGCGGCGGATTGTTGGTATTTTCTTTTAAAAGGAAGAGGTTTACTTTTTGGTTATATTTTTTTTGTAAATATATATAATACATGATATTCACGTCAACTGTAAGCTGTTTTGATGATTGGAAGAGAAATAAACAGACAAACATTTTAAAAATGGTTATTCGTATCCTAATGGCATGCAAATAAACACAGTGCACTAGTACAACCAATGCATCAGTTCAATATAAGGCAGATATTTTTATGTTTACAGACATTTCATTTTATATATGTATAGATACTTACTTCTGTGGTGTCCTAAATGAATTTGAAGAAAATTTTCACACCTAAGAGTGACAAAATAGGGGATGAAGAATTTTACATAACTATTTTGACGGCTTTGAGACTGTGATGTAGGGACATCTATTCAAAAGCGTAAAAAATAACGTTTTGCGAATCAATGTACTTCACCATGTAGTGGCGGTGTAAGAATATCCACTATCCCGTTTCATCCCGCGGGTACCGTGAGAGACGACAGTGGGAAACAAATCAGGAGATGGGCAACAGCGTCTTTCTAATCACGACTCGAAATAAAAACTGCCGTTACCAAGCGTGGCAACTGTAGCAAATATCTCCCCTATGAAGCAATCTATGGGGGAGGCCTATGTCCAGTAGTGGGATTTACTAGGTTGTAACTGTACTGATAACAGACTCATATAATAACGTATTGCGTAGTGTTCGGTGAACTCCGACGTAAACGTAACCCCGCGAACACTCTTCACTTGACATTACACCGGTCGTCAAGTTCCACCGAAATCGTCAGACGTTTTTTTTTAACATAATGAGTGTGATAAACGATCACAAAGTTCCGCGCTGGTATTCTGTGAGAGCGTGGTCCTACCTCGTTCGAGCTGATTCATTCGTGCTACAACCATAATATAGCTGCAGCGTGGCTCTACCAAGTGCTTTATGAATGCGCTAGAGATGGTTTAAGCTTAAGAATCCGTGGTTTTATTTGTTTATTGTTTGTTTATTTATTTATTTATTTATTGTGTGAGCCATGGTAGCTTAGGCGCCTCAGCATCCCGGGTTTGATCCCCGCCGGTACCAATGAAATTGTTAATTGCAATTTCAAGTGCTGATCTACCACTGCTCTCTGATAAATAAGAAAAAATATATATTTCGAAGAAATGTGAAATTCGCCAACACGCATTGGAGCAGCCGGCGGACATTTCCTTGCTCTAAAACCCTCTTTGAAATGAGAGGAGGCCTATGCCCAGCCGTGGGACGTATATATACTGTTACTTTTATTGTGTCACGGTTCTGTACACACATATAATGTGTATAAATCGAAAGTACATGCAAAAAATTAAGGTAATTAATATGTAGAATCAGGCGTTACTTTGCGAAAATCCATTATAATAAAGATGTTAATAGTTGATTAAAACTACTTTTACGGATTTTATCGCGTTTATTTTTACTTTTTACTTTTAATTCCCGACGTTTCGGGCGCTTTCCAGCACCCATGGTCACGGGGGACTGACATGGGTGCTGGAAAGCGCCCGAAACGTCGGGAATTAAAAGTAAAAAGTAAAAATAAACGCGATAAAATCCGTAAAAGTAGTTTTAATCATGTGTAGTGTTCGCGTAAATATAAGAAATCATTATGTTAATAGTTACTTTGCAACCATCCGCTCGATTTAAATGATGTGTCTTACCTAGTTTGAAGAGCACCTCCCGCCCTCCCTCGATTGCATGCACTAAATTGAGGAAGGGCGGGAGGTGCTCTTCAAACTTTAATAGGTAAAACACATCATTTTATTTTATTGAGCAGATGGTTGCAAAGTAACTATTCTTATATAGGCACTCTTTCATTTCATACCATAACCTGCCAATGTCACCAAAAAAAAAATCATTCTGAAGTAAGGGGTTTACACACCAATAATGCGCGACCTAGTATTTTAAATTAAAAAATAAGTGTTATTTTTTAATTGTGTGTATATTCCTTGTGATATAACAAACACGTAAATATATAATTCTCGAATCCGGCAACTTGTTCTATCACCGGGAGGGTCAACAACGTTGTAAAGATTGGGAGTGTGTCGACGAGGGTCGCGTACCTGATACTCAGAATCACCAAACGGTATTCGCTGAAGGTCATACAGGTTTACGCACCAACCTCGGCACATCCCGATGAGGAGGTGGAGGAAATGTATGAGGATATTTCCAAAGCCATGCATTCCCCCAAAACCCACTACACGGTGTGGATGGGAGACTTCAACGCAAAACTAGGCACAAGAGAAAGCGGTGAGCTGAAAACCGAAAATTTTCAGCTTGAGTTATACAACCGCTTTCAGTGCCTACAAGATCGCAATGCAGTGGACGATATGAATGACAATCTCGTGGAAACTGTCCATGCGGTCGGAGCTAAGTTCTGCAAGACCCGCCGCAGAAGAACACAAAAACTCTCCGATCACACTCTTAATCTCATGGCTGTTAGACGGGAGATGAGGCTGCAATCGTCAACAGATTTGACAGCATACAGGCAACTGAACAGACAGATCTCCAAATGCATGCGGCGAGACATACGCAACTTTAATACTGCTCGTATTAAAGAAGCGATCGAGCGGAACCAGGGCTCCAAAGTCTTTGCCAGAGATCTGTCTGCCCGTAAGAGCCAACTGTCAAAGCTGAAGACTGAGTGTGGCAGCATCGTTTCCGGGACACCTGAGATTTTGAGTGAGATTGAGAGGTTCTATGGGCAGCTGTACACATCATCGTTGGAGCCACCCGCAAGTGTGAGTAACGATCCAAGAGCAAGTCTTATCCGACACTATTCCGATGATATCCCGAACGTCAGTCTAAGCGAGATTAGAATGGCTCTCCAGCATCTTAAAAACGGCAGGGCCCCAGGCGAGGATGGAATTACAGCGGAGCTTCTGAAAGTGGGTGGAACGCCGGTACTTGAAGTCCTTCAGAAGCTCTTCAATTCCGTCCTCCATGGTGGCACTACTCCAGAGGCGTGGAGCAGAAGTGCGGTGGTCTTGTTCTTTAAGAAAGGCGACAACGCTCTCTTGAAGAACTACAGACCGATTTCCCTTCTAAGCCGTACGTGTGTACGTGCTGTTTTCGAGAGTCATTACGAATCGTCTCGCACGCAGACTCGACGACTTCCAGCCTCCCGAACAAGCCGGTTTCCGAAAAGGCTTCAGTACCATAGACCACATACATACCCTGCGGCAGATTGTACAGAAGACTGAAGAGTACAATTTGCCACTTTGCCTGGCGTATGTGGACTATGAGAAAGCCTTTGATTCCGTCGAAATTTGGGCTGTGCTGCAGTCCCTTCAGCGGTGCCAAGTTGACTGTCGGTATATCGAAGTGCTGAAGTGTTTGTACAGTAGGGCTACGATGGCTATCCGAGTACAGAACCAGAGCTCGAAACCTATCCAACTGCAGAGAGGTGTAAGACAGGGTGACGTTATATCCCCGAAACTCTTCACCGCTGCTTTGGAAGACGTTTTCAAGCTACTGGACTGGAAAGGATACGGTATTAACATCAATGGCGAGTACATCACTCACCTTCGATTTGCCGACGATATAGTCCTTATGGCATAATCGCTGGAGGACTTAAGCACTATGCTCAATGACCTCAATAGTGCCTCCCAACGGATAGGTCTTAAGATGAACATGGACAAAACAAAGATCATGTTTAATGTCCATGTCAGACCTATGCCGGTAGTTGTTGGGAGCACTATGCTCGAAGTTGTTGACGAGTACGTTTACCTGGGACAAATAGTCCGACTAGGTAAGTCCAACTTCGACCAAGAGGTCAATCGACGGATTCAACTCGGCTGGGCAGCGTTCGGGAAATTACGACATATCTTCTCGTCAGGTATACCTCAATCTCTAAAAACTAGATTGTACAACCAGTGCGTGTTGCCAGTGATGACTTACGGATCTGAGACGTGGTCCTTCACTGCTGGCCGTATGAGAACGCTCAAGGTCGCTCAGCGAGCTATGGAGAGGGCTATGCTCGGAGTTTCTCTGCGTGATAGACTCAGAAATGAGGATATCCGCAGTAAAACCAGAGTGGCCGACATAGTCCAACGGATTAGTAAGCTGAAGTGGCAATGGGCCGGCCATATAGCTCGAAGAACCGATAACCGATGGGGAAGAAAGGTTCTCGAGTGGCAGCCTCGTACCGGTAGGCGTAGTGTAGGGCGACCCCCCACTAGATGGAGTGACGACCTGGTAAGATATGCAGGAAGTCGATGGATGCAGGTGGCTCAGGACCGTGCTTTGTGGCATTACTTGGGGGAGGCCTATGTTCAGCAGTGGACTTGTGAAGGGCTGTAATGATGATGATGATGATGAGATATATAATTCGTGGCATAAAAGTATAAACGTTTGTGGCATAATATATTTTGTATTAATTAGATTAAAAATGGATAAACAAAACTACAGATTTGCCTAAAAGTGAAAGAATTCAAATAAAGTTAAAATAATGTAAAAATGTAAATAACACATAACTGAGGAATTATTTTGTGTATATATAAACCAAACTACTGATTTTCCTAAAAGAGGAAAAATTTTAAAAAAGTTACAATAATTTAAAAATTTAAATAACACATAACTGAGGCATTATTCTGTGTATATTTTCCATACACTAGACAGAAAAACTTTTATTTGAAACGCAAATTTTTAAGAGGATATAGTAAGTCAGCTCAAATTCTAATTTCGCCCCCACTTCCCCGCGCGTCGTATGCTATGTACCAACATGTTTGTAATCACTAATACTGTAAGTAGATAGGTCGTTAGATACTTATTTCATTAGGTTTATCATATTTATGCCTGTTTCTTAACGCCAACCCAGTCGCTTCTTATTTTTATCACGGTTATTTCCCATTTTAATTTTACGTCGTCCTGTTGCGTAATGTGTATTCTGATCGTAAGCGACACAACTTCTCCCTTCAAAAGCCTAAGCGATAGTTTAGGTAATTTCTTTTTACAGTGAAAATAATGGTATTTTAAAAAAGTAAGTAATATAAGCACTGCTTTATAGTTAGTTCAGTTAGTATGCAAAGTTTCATGATCTTATTAAAAGTATTTTATGAATAACAGCGGTTTATTGTTCAGTTTGTAGGTAGCTTTGGATTTTTTTCTATCGAGAAAATTTTACGGAATCGTGTTTTCGTCTAACATAATCTTTAAAATTAATCCTCAACTTTACCATATATTTATTTCAAAATTAATGCTGCAATACTTTCGGCATAACGGAGGATCTTGCTAAGCCATTTCAGGTTACATTTCCCCTTAATAATGATGACACTGTAACCATCTGCGTCACAAATAAGTTAACCTCAGTCTCAAATAGTGACATCTGGTGAGCATTAAATGTAGGAATAATAATATAATATTATATAAGTATTTGAATATTCTCGCTCTGTCGATACTTGACGCGATTCTGCTCCTTATTTACGTTACTTTACGGATCAATGTTCTGTCAAGATATATTTTAAAGGATTGGAAGTTTTATTTATATTTAATGCGACTCTGCTTCTTATTTATTTACGAAGTTACGAATCAATGTTCTGTGCAAGTGTTTTTCTTGAAACAATCTTTGAAAATTTACTATTTTAGCATATGCGATTGCACTCCTTATTTATATGACCTTGCGGATCAATTTTAGACGCCGAAAGAAAATACTTGAAAGTATCTCGAGCCCTGGTTTTTGGCGCTGGTATCTGTAGGTGGACCTACTTGGAGCCCTGGTACTCAATTTTACAAGTACGACCCATGTCTAATATATTTAATAAAATATAGGAAATGATTATAGTTAGAAATTAATTAATTCGCTATATACAAAAGTTTCTCATCGGTTGTCTTTACATTACTATGAAATGTCTTGCATTGCTTATTAGAGAAAATTTGTTTTATATAATATGTATATCAACATTTAAAAAAAATTGATGAGTGTGATTTATGCCTCCGTATAAATAATAAATGTTAGTAGTTGTGCCAAATTTTGAGAAAAATATGTAATAATAGTAGAGAAAATAGTACTTTTTACGACTGTGAGATGGTGCTAATATCAACATAAAAGCAAGCTACTGAGGACTTTCATACCTCTGACTGTTGTGAGAACCTAAACTTTTACTGCTATGTATAAAATTATATTCCACTTTTAATTATCCAGAAGCAGTTCCGTGGGTGCGCACCACAGACAAGTGGGACAGTGTCACCGCGCGGCGTGACGTCCCGCGATAAATCCCACTTCCGGTGCGTTATACATTCAAAATGGCAAATTAACAAAAAATAACAAAAAATAAGTGGCACCGCTTACGGGTCACTTTCATTTTTATTCTGAACCATACCATGTGCAAGTGAACACAAAAATATGGAAACGTTCCGGGAAATTATCATCCATCGTTGATCAATTTTAAATTCAAGTCAAGCGTCACCGTAACTTCAACTGATATAATATATTATACACATGCTGAATAGTTACTTTTATGACGGAACTTCGATGTACAAAGCCGCATCTTTGTTCGCGTAGTGTATACAGAATGGGTTCCACATATATGCAATAAATGACCACAAGTAATACTAGTCCGTAGAAGTGTAGAAAAATTAAATATTAAATTAAAACCCGTAAAATAAAAAAGTGAAATTTTCAAACAAAATAAATATTAAAATAAATTCAGTAAAAGTGAACACTCTGTTTAGACAACGAACCTTGACCCCTTGGAAGAGTGACAACGTTGCACGCGGGTGGCACGCCGACAAAAGACACCGCTGACGATATGTCGCAATACCAATAGTTTGCACTGCATGGCAACGTCGCTTTTTAATGTTCAAGGATTCATTCAAGTTCATTGAATCATTGACTTAGTGACCCAATTCTATAAAGTGTTCAAATTTGCTTAAAATTAAAACTCTACTTTTTGACCTAATTACTGGACCGATTACGTTCATTTTTTGTATATCGTCAGCAAAGGCGATAACAAGTATATGGTTTCATTTTTTGCGTATATGTGGAACCCATTCTGTATATTCTTTGTCTTTGTTGTGAATGTGTCGTTATAATTCTAATTTGTTTTATACTTACGACACGACCTATTTTTTTCGCCTGGGTGGGACATATTAGTGTGCTGTTATTTAGATTAAAGATTCATGAAATTACAATTCGGCAATTTTCCGATTTAAAAAAGAAACGAGTGTGCTTATGACCACACGACTGAAGAATCAAGAATCAAGAATCAAGAATCATTTATTTGCATAAAACACGGTAAATAAGTTGTTACATCAAATAAAAGATCAACATGTTTTGTCCTGTTAGGACGTGCAAATATTTAAGTATATGGTCAATTGAATTTAAATTAGTTATTATTTAAACAGTACAATTATTATTATTATTATAGTAGTCATATTTAAAATCAAAATACATTACAAACATTATATTCATGGTCAAGTGAATTTATTTGTAATTAAAAAACTCCTTAATATTATAGAAAGCCCTGTCCACCAACCACATAAAAAGTTTGCCTTTAAATTTACTAAGAGGCAATGACTTTATGTCGCTGGGCAGTTTGTTAAACACCTTTATTGCCATCGAGTAACAGCTCTTATGAGAGGTTGCCTTCTTTCTAAATGGAAGAACTAGTTTATCCTTATACCTTGTATTAAAACTAACAACATCACTATTTTTTGTAAAAAACTGTTTATGTTTTTTGACCAAGACACCCAACTCGAAAATATAAATGCTAGGAAGTGTTAGAATTTTTAGGGTTGGAAAAAGTTCTCTACAAGAATATAATGGACCAACCTTGCAGATTGCCCTTACACACTTTTTTTGAGCAATAAAAGCTTTGTTCACTGTAGATCCATTTCCCCAGAGTATTACGCCATATCTCAAAATGGAATCTATATAGCCATGATAGGCGAGTAAAGCAATTTTTTGAGATGAGGTCCTTGACAATCTTCGTAATGGGTAAATGAACTTATTGATTTTTGTACATACTTCTATAATATGTCTTTGCCAAGTACAACCATCATCAATATGTATCCCCAAGAATTTTGTATTTTGAACCTCCTCTAGTTTTTGTCCATTTATATTAATGTCAATAGTTTCTTTATATTTCCTTAGGTTAAATTGTATTATTTTTGTTTTGCTTAAATTTACTTTGAGTCTATTCTTGTATAGCCAATCTGTGACACTTATAACAGCTGTCATTATTTTATCATTGTAATTGGATTTAGTGTCAGTACTTATTATGATTGAAATGTCGTCAGCAAAAAGTACAGACTTGCAATTGATAAAGTCAGGTAGGTCATTAACGTAAAGCAAAAAGAGAAGAGGCCCCAGGACACTCCCTTGTGGGACTCCACTACGGTTGTGTTTATATTTGGATCTGTACGGTATCATTACATTATTAACGTCTATATCATTTATTTCAACACACTGTTCTCTACCGCTTAGATAAGATTTTATCCACTGTAATGCTGGGCCCCGAATGCCATAGCAGTACAGCTTATCAATTAAGATATCATGACACACTACATCGAAAGCTTTACTCATATCAAAAAATACTGCAGATACTAGGTGGTCTTTGTCTACACAATTAATTATTTCGGTAACCAATGAATAGGCTGCTAATGTGGTCGATTTATTTCTTTGAAATCCATTTTGCTCTACTTTTAGAATGCCAAATTTTGTTAGATAATCGTATATTCTAGAATACATAGTTTTTTTTAATTTTTTTGAAGTAAAACTTCTTTAGCTCTATCTGTAGATATACAAAATGTAACAAAAACCCAGTGGTTACCGTTAAGTGCCGTTAAGAATCAGGTATAATATATTATATAATATAATATTTTACTAGGGATACATCCGATACCGATACTGATACCGATATATCGGCAATACTCAAAGTTTGCCGATATATCGGCATCGGCGATATTTTTATGGCCGATTCAACGATACTTTTAAAACTTCGTGCTTTAAAATCTATTCCCTTGCAAACTTGCAACAAAAAGATACGAGCTAACTATGCTGTGCTGTGTCTTGTTTCCTTGTTTCCACTGTCTACTCTGAGCTGTAATTGTCTCAAAGAAAAAGATATTAAAGAAGGTATCTCTCTATCTAAGGTCTCCTAATATATTGAGAGGTGCAGAGCCGTTCGTTTTCTAGCGCAATAAGTAATGTTACGAGCTTAGGGTTCGTGACAATAAAAACTGCCGATTGAATTACCAAAATTAACACTTTAATATACACCAATTAAAATTTAAAAGACACTAATAATTAATCACACTGATTCACTTTATTTCGCTCCGAAGCTTCGCTTGTCTCGCTAAATTCAATACTGCCCCGATCGCGTCTTGCTACGCCTTTAAATACACCTTTTTCACTAAAACATCCAGAATATTCAAGTAAATACGGGCGCCAACTGACCAGGCACAGAAAGTTCGAGTGTGGGGCTTCTAGAAAGCTTAAATCAAAAGATAAGATTGACATTTTCTAGGAAGCCCTCCTCACTCTGGTCCCCGACACTAGATGGCGATAGTGTCAGGTACCTGACGTCACCTTAGGCGCGCAAGAGTTATAACGTCTTACGGCCTTATCATACTAACGCGTTTGCGAGCGGCTTCGGGGAGGAGCTGGCGCGCAGCGAATACGTCGTAGACGCTCAACGAGATCGCCACGAATAACAACTTAGACGCCATTTTGTACACTCTCGTACAAACGTTTAAGACATGCCTTATAGTAAAAACGAGTCTTTTTTCAGGTGACACTCGCAGCCACACAGCCACTCGCAAACGGCTAGTATGATAAGGCCATTATATCCAAATTTGAAATGGCGCAGAAGTACTCTAGTTTCCAAATGAGTTCTGTCGCATCTGAGAGACTATTTTACACTGCAGATCTTATTCAAACAGAGTTGCGAAATTACTTTTTTCCGCAAAACTTAGAATACTTTGTTTTTAAAACAAAAATCTCATGAATGTTAATTTTAACTACTATAACTATTAACTAATGTCAACCTTTCTATAGTTTTAAACGGTTTTATTTAGTTTGTCCTGTTATTTGTTCTTTTTGTATTAATAAAAAGATAATCTGACTTGTGTTTTAATTATTTCACCCTCATTTTTGAAGTCAATAAGCGTATCGGCCGATATTTTTAAACGAGCATTGATATCGGTATCGTATCGGCAAAAAGGCATTCCTAATATATATACATGTATATACTTAAACATATATTAATTTTCTACAAATATTTAAATTTATTATCGACTTCATTCTATAATTTGTTATTATTTACCCGAAAATTCACAGAACATGAACTTTAAAATGAATTTATAATTTTATTATTTAATTTATTGAACAAAATATTAATTCATAAAATTGTTTGACAAAAAAGGTACGAAAAATAACCGGCTATGAGAGAAAGAGCGAAAGAAAATGTGCGCGCGCACTGCTCTCTCTTCCTTATATCCCCCACACAACTCCCGTTCGCCTCGCAAACAGACAGACAGACAAAAAATTTTGAAATAGTTACTCATGGAATGTTTAATGTTATGTTACTTAAACATTAGTACCTGGTTGACCGAGCTTTGCTCGGTATTTTTCGCTCGGGTTTTTTTTTTTAATTCGTGTGTTTTGGAAATTATATTTAGATACAAATTACATACTGATGAAATACGAATAATATTTTTGATCGTAGCCACATAATAGAAAAAACTGAACTGGTTATTTGATTAAAAAATCATGAGTGCAATTAGTTTAATTTAAATTTTCGTGTTTTTTTAAAAAATACTAAAAAAAGGGCTCGAAAAAATAGATTTTCTCAAAAAAGAAAGGAACTTGAAAAAAAATTTAAAAAAAGTCGGTCGGCCGGTCTGGGCTCGAACCACGGTATTACGATTTTGTGACCGCCCAATATACCATTAAGCTATTTGTAATCGTAAATAAACTGTCAAAATTTACCGTCTTATTCTAATGATATTATAGCAGTTTTTCATTGCCTAAAAACACGAACAAAAAGACATTTTCTAAAAATAAATCCTAGCTAGATCGATTTATCGCCCCCGAAACTCCCTGCACACAACATTTTATGAAAATCGTTGGAGCCGTTTCCGAGATTCCGATTATATATTTATATATATACAAGAATTGCTCGTTTAATAGTATAGGATATTATTTTATCTAATGACAAAGTCAGGAACTCATAAGTCGCTTTTTGACGCGGTACAGCTACGCTGCAGCTATATTACAGCTGCTACACGGATGGGTGAACTCAACCAGGGAAGGGCCAGGCTCTCACGAAATACCGGCGGCAAACAGCAGAATAAAGCTGAGTTTCGTTTGGTGAGTATAGAGAACCGGGGTCCCCTTTTTACTGCTTAAGTGGCATTCGATCTTAATCCTCATGAGTGACAACGCATCTTCCCCCTGATCCTTAATTGAATTTAGTAGATGCCCACTTCTACAGCATCCACTTACCATCAGTTGCAGTGTGCACCCGCTTCTCACCGTAGGCTGGACTATTCTTGCGCATCTATACTCAAACGCTATCGTTAAGTCTTGTGCTGTCACAGTCACTTTGACTTTAAGTGATAGAGACAGCACCAGACTTAACGGCGTTTTCTTTTTATAGAAATAGGGTGACAAACGAGCACACAGTCCACCTAATGCTAAGTGGATGCTGTGGCACATAGACATCGACATCAAAACGCAGATGCGTTATCACCCCTGAGGACTAAGATGGAATGCTTCGTTTCCAGTAAAAAGGATTTCCGGATTTCTAAACTCACCGTACGAAACAGACTGTATATTTACGCTACTATTCTTTAAGAGCAAGATTCTTTCCCGGTCGAGCCAAAATTCAGATTTAAAGAAATAAAAAGTTCCGTAAATTATAAATCGCCATCACACTTGAGACAAAAATAAAAAAATTACCGTTTCCAAAAAACAGGAGGAGGTTCTTAATTCGACTGCATTTGTTTATGTGTATTAACTCAGAACTTTTTCTCTAGGTGAACCGATTTTGATTATTCTTTTTTAATTTGAAATCTGGTGCTTTTCATGTGGTCCTATATACATTTGATCGAGATCTGACCGGTAGTTTTTGAGTAATCCTTAATAACGCATCTTATTTGACTTCGAATACATTGATGATGTTCTCATTTTATTAATATTGAAGTTACTTGCACAAAGTTTTTAATTTTACCACTTGGCTTGCTAACAAAACTATAAAATTCCTAAATATATACCCGTACAGTATTTTGCAAGAAGACGTAAAAACAAAAAGGATATTAGATCAACAGCTCATTCAATTATTAAAAGTAAAATTATCGATTTCCAAAAAGCAAACAAAATGATCTACTTAATAACACATAACGATTGTCTTCGACAAAATTTCGCCCGCTGACTAGTGACTGCATAAGAAACGACCATGACAAAGCTAATTGAATCAGATAAATTGCTGGCTGGGTCGGCTTTCTCTAAGTAAATTGTGCGTCAAATTGCTAGAAAACGATCGGAGATCTGGTTATGATTAGTTCTTCCCCTTCCAATGTAACAGAAATTGGCAGAACATTTACCACTTCAAAAATAATGAAACTGTAAAATAAAAGGTGCCATGGTTTTCATGACAGCGACCATTAGACTATAAGAAAGAGGGAATAGAGAGGTCACCTGTGCTTGCGCATACACTCGGACACTATAATCCTGTCGTGCGCAGAAGGTTTCTCCGTTGAGACCGACGCCGTGGTCAAAATCGATCTGGAGGACATTATTTTTACCATTATTATACTCGTGTTATGGTTGCAGCATGATGTATCCGCTTGAGCGGGAAAGAATCACACGTTCACAGAATATAAGCATGAAATATAAACGCGAAGACGACTTCATAGACTGCAGAAACTAAACAAAGATTTTCTCACGATAGTTAACTATGGCGATGATATTCAATTAAATATAGGTCGCTATGACTATTTTTCCAATACACAGTTGGCGCTCCATCTTAGACCTTCAGAGGTGACAACACATTTGTAGCCTTCTATGTTGGAAGTTAGCTGCTGGTCAAAGAGTACAACTGCTGGTGTTCATGACTGCAATAGACACCTATAGGTTTATTTCTCCCTTCAGTTAAAAAAATAACACCAAAATATTATACAGGCTTACAAAATGTTGATATAAATGTGAGAACTAATTTGTAATGAAAGCAAATTAAGGATATTTAAATGAAACTAGTTTTTACGGATTATATTGCATAAATTAACTTATTTTATATCCCCGATGTTTCGGGCACTTTACAGCACCCACGGTCACGGCAACCCCAACCTCCTAGTTAACCACGGCTACCTCCAGATTGAAATTATACATTTTTGTACCGATCTACGCCGTATGAACTTATCTGGAAATCTTGCAGTCTTGTGCAGTCTTGTGTGCTATGGTTGGGAGTGCAAGACTTCAAGATACTGTAAGTTCAAACTGCGTAGAAAAATTTTTAATTTAAAGAGGTAGCCGAGGTTAACTAACTATGAGATTGGGACGTCTACTCCCCCCCCCCCCCCCCCAGTGACCATGGGTGCTAAAAAGTGCTATCAACGTTAGGAATATAAAATAAGTTAATATACGCGATATAATTCGTAAATCTAGTTTCATTTACATGTGTAGTGTTCACGTAAACATAATAAATTACAAAATTAGGGCTAATTCTATTTAATTCCTCATTTTGATTAAATCCTATAGTTGAAGTAAAAAATCTATTTAAATCAATAAAGGTGAAATTGCAGTCACTAAATAATCTCACTTTGATCACTTGAAAAACATCAAAATGGTTGAAATCGTAGAACTATTAATTTAATTTAATACTAATAAGTACTAATTTTGTGTAAAATAACGTTACGGTGGTGGTTTAACCAGATGGAGCGCATGACAGTGGTGCGGCGCGACCTTCCCTCGCAATCGCGCTCTCTATGCGCTCGCGTGGTGAGTGACACAGCACTCAGCACAAGATTTGCACTGAAACTGGGTTGTAGTCACATTAGTAGTTCATCTGTAATGTGCTTTGTTTATTTTTGGTTTTAGCTGCACTACACTTGTGTAGTTTTGTATAATTTTCTTAATAAAGTGAAAGTAGTACACGTAAAAGTTATTAATAGTAGAGCATTTTTTAATTTATGGCAGTAAAATGTATTATAATTAAGTATTATATCATAATAAAACTTATTATGCACAACACACTAATTTATTCGTTTGTTTTCTAAGCCGAATTCAAAAAGACAATGAGACAGTCACAATTGAAAATTATATGTACTACGCGATTTCTTCGTCAATTGTGAACCAATTTTTATAATTCTGTTTTCTTTTATTATTTGGTTATATACTCATACAATCATACTTTGGCCAGTGTCAAGTAATAAAAAATAATCCTTTACAATATTTTGTTTCAAAAACTTCTTCACAATACGTTGCGATATGTCACTTGTACTTACTAATGTGTGCCCCTCAAGGCTCAATTCTTGGCCCATTGTTATTTTTTGTGTATATTAATGACTTACCTTTCTTTGTAGGGATGATCATGATATAGTATTATTTGCTGATGATACTTGCTTGATTTTTAATATCAACGTCAATCATTTAAATGCATATTAAAATAAAAATTAAACGAAGTGAATAATGCCATACAAAATGGATTAAACGTATTAAATTTACAACAACGAATGTAAAATATCTGAATACCAATGTGTTTTTAAATTGGGAAGAATTGAGCCCTGTTGAATCCTCTGTTTTTCTTGGCGTCACTCTCGATACAAAGCTTCAGTGTGGCTTACGATCTTTTTTACAGTTTATGCTGTAAAAAAGATTAGAGGTCTCACTAGTGTCGAGACAGCTGGATTAGTTTATTTCAGTTATTTCCATAGCAATATGTCAGATTTAGAAACTAATTTTGTTTTGCAGAAGAGGGCGATAAGAGCTATTTACTAGAGAAAACTTTAAAGAAATAAATAATATATTAAATGTGGTCTCTCAATATATTGACGAAAATTTGATTCACAAAAACAAAGGTAGTTTTAGTTAAAAAAGTGATATACACTATGTAGACACTGAGAACAAACACAAGCTAGTGTTACCAGCTTCTCGACTCCATAAAGTCAGTAATTCATTTTTGGGGCAATGTATTCAAGATGTTTTTATACGTCTTTGCAATTTATACTCTAATTACAACAAAGTCCTAGAGAATATACAAGGTCTCTCTATTACCAAGTTTAAATATTTTGTTAAACAGAAACTGTATAAAAAGGGTTATTATGATATAAATGAATACATGGTTGATAATAACCCCTGGGAATAAGGTAGTAGTTTCCAAGCTGTTCCTAATATAAATTTTGTAAATAGATTGTAACGTGAATATGAACATATCGTGAATAAGCCGATTCAACACGAAATTCCACCCCTTAAAACGAAGAAGACGACGGATAGTCTAATTGATACCTTGAGCATGTGACATTCCTCAGGCCACCACTTTCAAAGGTAAAACTTAAACTTTTTACAAAAAGTGAAAGCCACTTAAACAAAAAACAAAATTTCATCAAATAGCATCTGAAGTCGGATCTGTAACTGATTTTTTTTTTAGTAATTTTACTTTACAATCACGTCTAATTAGTCTAATACTGGAGTTGGAAATGGGCCCTTCCATTTTTATACACAATATCTTTGCTTCAAC
Organism: Parnassius smintheus behrii; assembly: GCA_036936625.1. Lineage (NCBI taxonomy): Eukaryota > Metazoa > Arthropoda > Insecta > Lepidoptera > Papilionidae > Parnassius > Parnassius smintheus. The sequence continues at coordinate 1,628,322 of JAUPFT010000001.1, forward strand.
CTTACTCAACGTAATGTCACAGTTACTTTTGAGTTAGTAATAGAGACAGCACGAGAGTTAACGGCATCTTTAAATTTAGCAGCATTTGATTATTTGACTGTTGAATCTTACTGCTATTTCATAACACTGGTTAGAAGCAAAGCTTTCCTTACTTTAAATGTGTTTTATTGCTTGTAGATACTGACGATAGAGATTCGTGAAATCCAGAACAAATTATCGGCCAAATAGCATAATGACCATGTGAACCGGCGAGATTTTACCGCACTTTTACTACGACGAGGGCACGGGAAAGTGGTCAGGTATTTAACAACACATTACGCCGAATGATTGTAGTAATCGCGCTCGAATCATTCATTTCCTGCGATGATTTACTGGTGTTGTCCGACTGGAATGTGAATGACTAGCGTGTTTAACAAATAGGTACTTAATAAATTTTCACGCTCATTATTGTGTGAATTAGCCTATAAGGCTACGGTCATAACGGGGAGCGTTCAGGGTTGCATGTAGTGTAGAATACACTTTGGGCGGTTGGTGCTAAGGAGTGCTGCAACAACAAGAGCGTGTGCTCATTCGTGCACGCTGCCTGTTCATCATCACTATCATTACAGCCTTCAACAAGTCCACTATCACTCTTACTGCGCCCACGGGACCTATTGGGGTGACAGATTCTCATACGTCGTTACCACTTACCACTCACACGACTTCTTTACGTCGACGTATTCGTAAACCATTTCAAACGTATTTATGATAACAAAGGAAATTTGGCAGTCGATAGAAAATATCTTCCGCGAGATTAAGTGTTTAGCACGGGGAGAGTCAGTGCGCTGTGTGATAGTCCGGGCTTCTATATTTATAGCAGTCTTTCAGAAACTTTAATAGCGTGAATTGAAGCTTATGCTGTTGTTTGGTATATATTCGTCATCGCACCTCGGGAGAGGCCTGTTTCTAATCATGGCTAATCGAGATGATGATGATGACGTAGCGTGTCGATAGGTGATGATGATGACGTAGCGTGTCGACAGCCCCGCCACGACAATATATGTATGAATACTAAATGTAGCTAAAAGTTATATGAATAGTTTAGCTCTTTCATTTTAAATGAAATTACTATTGTAAGTTAAAACAATCAAGTACTTTACGTATGTTATTGTACAAAAAGCACAATTAACATTTTATGTTCCATTGTGAATTGATAAATGGGTGACAGCCGTCGCGCTCTGATAACGGAAATGGATCAAACTGTTTTTCTATTGATAATTGAATTTTTAATTGAATTTTTAATGAAAAAAATTGAAATAATTAAGAATTATTTTGCAACCATCCACTCATTAAAATATAATGATGTGCCCTCCCTCAATTGCGTGCACTAATCCCGTCACCACTAATCCCAGCACCACTACTCCCAACACCACTGCACTAGGCAAGACACACCATCGACAATAATACTTGTAAACTAGATAAGACAAATCATTTTATTTTATTGAGCGGATTTGTGCGAAATAATTCTTAACAACTTTAGTGCTCTTTATTTTAGTTTTATTATTACTATTTTGGGTTGGTAAGGTCACCGGCAGAAATATAATACCATAGTAATACCACAACGCTATCAGCGTTGTGGTATTACACCGCGGCACAATGCTGAGTCGGATTCCTTTTTGTTGCTGAATTAATAATAATCTAATATAATAACTTATACTTTACCATTGTTAACCTAAATTATTAGAGTAAATGAATATCATCATCATTACAGCCCTTCACAAGTCCACTGCTGAACATAGGCCTCCCCCAAGGAATGCCACAAAGCATGGTCCTGAGCCACTTGCATCCACGTTGTCACTCCATTTATTGGGGGGCACCCTACATTACGCCTACCGGTACGAGACTGCCACTCGAGAACCTTTTTTCCCCATCGGTTATCGGTTCTTCGAGCTACATATGTGGCCCACTGCAATTTCAGTTTACTAATCCGTTGAGCTATGTTGGTTAATAAATATAAATATATTATAAATAAATATATTATTATTAAAAAATATATTCATGTGGTGCATTAATTTATTACGTAGCTTAATATAAAGATGTTTCATACTTTCAAAATAATAAAGAGTACCTAACTAAAATGTTAAAATTCGCTTCGTTATCTATGCAAATCCTCAGTAGTACAGTGATATCTACTCATTCAAGCTCCCAATTCCCCTTCGCCAGGGCGTGTAGTTAAAGGAAATGACCACCCTCTGCCCTGGACAGTCGCGCGTGTCCGACACCAAATGTACAACAAGAATAGCAAATAAATTGAATTGAATTGAAGCACACGCACACCTCTACAATAATAGAATTGATTACACTGTTTAAGGAATGATATGAATGATTTAGTTGAGGGTAAAGACTGATGTTATTTCAGATGGTACTTAAACCTTATTTAGTAGGTATTATTATTTTTATTATCCTACCTCCGCTACATCTAGATAAATTAATTGCCATGGGTTGACTCGACCGGGGAAGGACCACACTCTCACAGAATACCAGCGTCAACTAGCAGCTTAACGCTGCTGTGTTTCGTATAGTGAGTGTAGAGAACCGGAGACCCTTTTTACTGGAAACGAGGCATTCTATCTTAGTCCTCACGGGTGATAATGCATCTGCATTTTGATTCGTAAACGAGGATAGATGTAGATGTCTAAGGGTAGGGTTGCTAGACGGTCGGGATTCGTCTAGATTCTCTCAACATTTAAAATGATCTCCAGACTCCCAACAAAACTCAAAATCTCCAGACGAACAACTTCTCTTCACATTACAGCTTGCATAGCAGCATTAATTTTAAAAGAGCCATTAACAATTTCTTTGGTTTCGGCGAGGATCATGGGAGTTTGACATATTCAGAGATATTGATTCATAGAGTTTGATGGATCAGTAGGCATATTATAATACTCCCCTTTTTGCAGTTTCAATAAGTTTTAAAATTTACATTGTCGTGAAATTGAAAAATTACGTTACCCAATTTTGAGTTAAGGCTATATAGGGGAAGTTTATCTTTAGCAGTGGACTGTAAATAGGCTGTAACAGAATGGAACAGATACTCGTAATTAGCAAAGTGAACTCTATTTCTAAGTGCTTATTGCCCTGAACCAATTTATACTTCATTTTCCGTATGTATAAAGTCGAATTAAAACTCCATACAAGTACAATTACCTTTTGTGCCTGAGAGTATTAACACCGTGTCAACGTTCTAATACACTACTTGATTACATTCATAATATCGTGACTTAACAAATGGGGGCATCAATACTATTTTGTTTTTGCTCCACTTTGTTGTTGTCTACACATACCTTATAGACAATTAATGCTTATACTGTAGATTCTACAGCAGCAGTTATCGATTAGCTGTAGTAAAAGAATACGTATAGAAGTAGAAAGTAAATAAACGGTATATTTTTATTTATCTATGGTATTTAGTTTTTTTTTAAAGTATAATGGTGACAAGTGAGCACACCTGATGATAAGTATATATTGAGGCCCATTGACATCTACATCAATCCTCGATCAATAATCAAAATGCAAATGCGTTGTCCCCACTAAGGACTAATATGGAATGTCTCGTTTTCAGTAAAAAGGGTTTCCGGTTCTCTACACTCACCATACGAAACACAGCAGCATTTAGCTGCCTTTTTACGCTGGTATTTTGTGAGAGCCTAGCTCTACACCTTTCGAGTCAACCCATTCGTACTAGAACCATAGTATAGCTCATAGAATACTATTATATATATATATATATATATATATATATATATATATATATATATATATATATATATATATATATAATTACAGCTGCAACGTGGCTCTACCACATACAAAATTTATATAAAACCTTGAGTGCAGCTAAAGTTTAAAATTGGCTTAATGCCTTTACGTATTCTCTACTAGTCAACTACAAGCTAAGTAGAGAAACTTAAGTAGGTGTCATAAATAAAATAAAAACATACATAATATACATATAAATATACTTATAAATATATATTACTACAAATTACCTAATAAATATACTCCTTACGTAATAAATATCATACGCAACTTTTAAATTATACTTTATACCATGCCTTTTAAGCATACCTACTTAGGAGTACATATGAATATATTATATTTTAGTTAGAAAGTATAATATCAATCCATATAAAAGTAGAAAAGTTTTAGAAAGTTAGCCAGAAGAAGAAAGGTAAGGATCAAACACCAACCAACTCTTAAAGACAGATAAAGAAGATTTTTTACAATTATGAATTAGTGATCGTCTAATTGAAAACTAGAAACGCAGTTACTTGTATATTAGACAAGATTTTGTTACGGTTACCATATTATTTTTTATAAAAACTGAATCTGCGCGCCCTTTCTACTTTCAATCTTTACAATACATTTTTCATTAATACCTTCAGCTATCTAAGCAAAATTTAAGCAGAATTAAATCTTTAATCTCATTGTTTATTTTTCTCATTATTTCGCTTTTTTATTACTATAATAGAATTTTATTGATATTTCTACTGTCTTATTATTTTACAAAATTGATTTATAACCGTAAGAAAAAGTATAAACAATCTACCAAAACAACAAGGGAGGCGTAACAAACAAACACAGTTCACTTGATGGAAAGAAAATGTTACCCAGTTTTTGTCACTCACCATACGAAACATAGCAGCAGCGTCGCTATTTCACACTCGCACAGAGCGCGTGGTCCTTCCCCGATCGTGCCGACCTATTCGTTTAGCGGCAATAATACAAATGGCTCTTTTAAGTGCTTGCTTTCCTTAACTCTATTCTGCACATTTTGAGCACAAAGAAATTCGATTTTAATAATTCATAGAAACCTTTAGATAATTTTACATAAGAAATGAAAATCAGTTTTGTATTGAAAGATTGAAACCACTGACTTGCTCTGCGTGGAATTCAGATTAACAACAAAGTTATAAACTACTTGACGGTTCAGTGCGGATGCAACCGCATCCCGACCGCATCAGTACATTGTGTTTAAGCTCTTGGATACCTTTTACTAGAAGATTACAGAGTAAAAAATCAGTTGTCTTGTGTTTTACAGCTATTCAAGACAGTCGGTGCTATTTGATGAACGGCGGGGCAGTCGAGAGTTTTTTTATAAGCGAAGACACTCCAGTCGGTAGTGTAATTGGTAAGTTGCGCCTAAAATCATTGAAGTATCGACTAAGTACTAGAACAGACACCGCAAACAAAATCTGTGTGGCAGGATCCGCGTGGAAGGAGGCAGAGGATAAATTTTTATGGCGCTGAGAAAGTTTGAGTCCGTGGGCTCTTAAGTGTATTGCAAACGAATCTCAGCATCCCTTTTAGTACTTAGTATAAGTATATAGCTTCAAGGTCAATAATTAAGATTATAGTACGCGAGGGTAATACGGTTATCCGGTTAATATAGTCACTTTCTTATAACTCAAAACTTCAGCCTTGGTTGCATAGATGGCTCTGTGATACGATAGCTTTTCATCAAATAGTAAAGGGTCAAAAGGCTGATGACGCCATTTTGACAGTTGACATTATAGTAAATGTTTTAGTCGGTTGTGGTATGGTGTTGTGTGGTTTTTTTTTTTAAATGATTTTTCAAAGTGTATATTAGTTTTGGTATACGGCTTATTATTTTTGTTTTTGCCCTCCTGTTAGTTTTTATCTATCTATCTTCAGTGGACATTTGACAGGCTATAATGGTAATGGTTAAGTTCCTCCCGCAGGTACGCTAAGCGTGAACGGTGACCCGAGTCCGTCGGGCGACATCTCGCTGTCAGTGCAGGAGCGAGATGCTGCACTGCGTATCCCGGCTGGCAGCAAGAATCTCACGCTTGCACGCGCGCTGGACCGCGAGCAGCGCGCCGGCCCCGCCAGCCTCTACGTCAACGTGCGCTGTGACAGACGTGGCACCACTGATCCCGTATGTCATTTGCTTACTACATTTTTAATAGAATAGGGGTGACAAGATGATGAAATTCAATAAGTTGAGTAATGAAAGTTAATTAATAATAATAATCTTTATTTCTCTCTACAATTGCAGTTTATAACATCATTACATCTAAAATTTTTTAAGTAACTTACAAATGCTAGTTGTAGGGACTGGTGACAATACTAGAATTACCTGTGCTACAGCCACCAGGCCTCCACCACCGGACAAATAATCATGGAAAGTATGTACTCATGAGAAGTGTATTTCAAAAGAGGTATAATATAATTTTAAAAAGAGAAAATAAAACAAAAATAAAATGTGTGTGTGTGTGTGTGTGTGTGTGTTCAAGATGATCAAATTGTTTTGATAAGAGCCTCACTATCATCATAGTCGTTAGTCAGTAACCATGTTCTAATAGTAAATTTGCAGTTTGATCTTGTTAAAGGGTATATACCAAGTATACGATTTACTCTATTATATAGTAAAGGTGCAATATAACAAAAAAACCTCTTTGCGAATGCTGTTCTAAATTTTTGGTGGACACAAACAATATCCTTTCTCCGTACACGTTGTGTCGAAGGGTCATAGGCGGTATTAGAATGTTGTTTTAGGACAGTGTACAATATAAAGAGTTGACGAACCGTTAGTACTTTCCATTCCTTGTATAAATCCCTGGTCGGGTAAAGGAAATAGTGAAACTTTGCCACTTTTAGGATGGAAGATAGAATTAATAAATAAATGATAGAATTAATTCCATTTGGCAGCGATTTTTTATTCCCAAAATCATCAATTACATCGTTGTATGAAATCTTGTTCATTAGCTGACTCTATGCACAAAAGCGCTACGGTGTTTAGGTTTTTATCTTATGGTAGATCTTACATAATTTTTTATCCGTTTTAAGTAAGAAAAGCTTCCCCCACCCGAAAAATTTGTCGCTGGTATACAAGCCATGCGAACTGCTGTATCAAAGTTTGGATAAACTTTTTGCAAATTCTCTTTTAGCAGGAACGAAGATAGACTTTCCAATGACCCAGAATCAGGTTTCACTAAAATTCTTTCAAAAAAGTCTTAGTGAAATCTGTTTCTAAATTATCGGAATTCATTTCTTCCAAGAAAAAGACCTTTTTCCGCAAGAGTTGATGATAATATTTTCACTAATTTTGCTCAAACACTAAAACTTTTCGTTGAATCTGAAGAAGGCTTTCTGTCGTTTTTCTAATTTGAATACAAGTCTATCAATAAAGAAGAGAAATATGTTATCCTTGAAAATATCACTCATAGTTATTCTCAATTCTTCATCGGGTGTTTTTTTTCCTTTTCGGTTGTCTTTTCCCTCATGTCTTTTGTATACTGATTCGAAACGCTTACTAACTCCAACGCATTTTCTTCGATATACTTAAAATCTTCTCTTATAGCTACAAAAAACTTGGATAAAGATTCCTATTAAAGTATTCCTTAGAAACCTAAATGTGAATATTCACTTTAACATTCCACACAATAACCATTACCGCCATTTTCAGTTTTCCGAATTCAATAGAATTCCTGTCGCTTTGTTTCGCGTTACAGGCTTCTCGGTATTATTTTATCATCTTTGATTGATTCCAAAGTTTTAAGGCTCACCAACGTGTCAAATTTACTCTATTCAGCGTTTTACCTTTCTTGATTTAAGTCATTAATTTTTTCCTAGCGTTTTGTTGAACTTACAAAAATATGTAGATTTTTTGAAGCAACGACGAGTTTTTGTGCAACATTAAGCAGTCGCGGTTGCCACTTAATCTAAAGAGTGAGCAAAGCAAGGAACGAAAAAGTGTTTTAGAGTTCGGAGAGCTACATTATGGTTGTAGCATGAATGGGTCGGCTCAACCGGGGAAGGACCACATTCTCACAGAATACTAGAGTAAAATAGCACCTTAATACTGCTGTGTTTCGTATGGTGAGTTTCGACCGGAGACCCTTTTTTACTGTGAACGAGGCATTCCATCTTAGTCCCCAGGGGTAACAACACATTTGCGTTTTGATTTTAATCGAGGATAAATGTAGATGTCTATGGGCCACAGCATCCACTTACCATCAGGTGGACTGTATGCTCGTTTGTTACCCTTATTCTATATAAAAAATAACGGACGAAAATATTTCTTCAACTTCTCTTTCATTCACTTCTTCAAAATCTCTTTAATTTGTGTAAGACATAACAAAAATTTTGCCTTAAATTTTCCGCCCCAAAAATCTGCCGCCCTAGGCTCCAGCCTACTAAGCCTGCTGATAAATCCGCCACTGCTTGGGAAAAGATAAAGATACATTTATTGCATAACTGTGTACAATATGATCTTAGTACAAAAACATATAGTTTCAGTTTACCCATTTCGGATATGCAACAATTAAAAAAATAAATTTTAAATTTACTACTTATTAACATTAATTTTATTAAAAAACTCATTGAGATTGTAAAAAACATTTTCAATCAACAATTTCTTTAATTTTGTTTTAAACATTCCATTTAATTGTTTAATAGCTGGTGGTAACTGATTGTATACACGACTAGCAGTAATATAGGTACTTCTATAGTAAATCATATTTTTAATAATAGGTAATATAATACTATCCTGCGCAAATGAATATTCTCCGTTGAGACTATGAACCTCAACTATGGGCAGTTCATTGAGTCCAGAGCCAAAGCAGTTGCGAGGAAACTTAGTGTTCTTGTAAGGGTGCGGCAGTAATTCACGCCGGCGCAGCTTTTTACCTCATATAAAGCGCAAGTCCGGTCGTGCTTCGAGTACTACCGTCACATAAGGGTTGGTACTGCAAAATACCTGGCAGCATTGGACTAGCGTGACGCGTGGCCAAACGTGGAGAGAAGTGCTGAGAGGCTCATTGGTGACCTTGACTTGTTTGAAACCAACCTTGTCAGCCTCGAGCATATCTGCAGAGTAGCAAGCCTCTCGTTATTCTATAGGATGCATTTCGGTGAGTGTGCGCAGGAATTGCACGCTTTATTATCTCCCTCTCCTTTCCACCAATGGATGACCAGGTGGTCGGCGGGTCTTCGCCCCTTTGTTGTCGATATTTCACGCATTAGAACCGAACTGTTTACTTCATCTTTTGTAATGCGTACAGCAAATCATCATCATCATCATCATTACAGCCCTTCACAAGTCCACAGCTGAACATAGGCCTCCCCCAAGTAATGCTACAAAACGCGGTCCTGAGCCACCTGCATCTATCGACTTCCTGCATGTCTTACAAGGTCGTCACTCCATCTAGTGGGGGGTCACCCTACACTACGCCTACCGGTACGAGGCTGCCACTCGAGAACATTTCTTCCCCATCGGTTATCGGTTCTTCGAGCTATATGGCCGGCCCATTGCCACTTGAGCTTACTAAACCGTTGGGCTATGTCGGTCACTCTGGTTTTACTGTGGATATGCTCATTTCTGAGTCTATCACGCAGAGAAACTCCGAGCATAGCCCTCTCCATAGCTTGCTGAGCGACCTTTTTTTATAGGAAAAGGGTGACAAGCGAGCACACAGTCCACCTGATGGTAAGTGGTTACTGTAGCCCATAGACATCTATATCCATCCTCGTTTGCGAATCAAAATGAAGATGCGTTGTCAGCCTTGAGGACTAAGATGGAATGCCTCTTTTCCAGTAAAACGGGTCTCCGGTTCTTTACACTCACCATACGAAACACAGCAACATTAAGCTGCTATTTGACACTGGTATTCTGTGAGAGCGTGGTCCTTCCCCGGTTGAGCCAACCCATTCGTGCTACAACTATACAATTAATATAGCTGCAGCATGGCTCTACAACGTAAAATGACCTTGAGCGTCCTCATACGGCCAGCAGTGAAGGACCACGTCTCTGATCCGTAAGTCATCACTGGCAACACCTACTGGTTGTACAATCTAGTTTTCAGATTTTGAGGTAAATCTGACGAGAAGATGTGCCGTAATTTCCCGAACGCTGCCCAGCCGAGTTGAATCCATCAATTGACCTCTCGGTCGAAGTTGGACTTACCTATTCGGACTATTTGTCCCAGGTAAACGTACTCGTCAAACACTTCGAGCGTAGTGCTCCCAACAACTACCGGCATAGTGTGACATGGATATTAAACATGATCTTTGTTTTGTCCATGTATATCTTAAGACCTATCCGTTGGGAGACACCATTGAGGTGATTGAGCATAGTGCTTAGGTCCTCCAGTGATTCTGTCATAAGAACTATATCGTCGGTAAATCGAAGATGAGTGATGTACTCGCAATTGATGTTAATCCGTATCCTTTCCAGTCCAGTACCTTGAAAACGTCTTCCATAATATAACGTCACCCTGTCCTACACTTCTCTGTAGTTGGATAGGTTTCGTACTCTGGTTCTGTACTCGGATAGCCATCGTAGCCCTACTGTATAAACACTTCAGCACTTCAATATACCGACAGTCAACTTGGCACCGCTGAAGGGACTGCCCAAATTTCGACGGAATCATCGGCTTTCTCATAGTCCACATACGCCAGGCAAAGTGGCAGATTTTACTCTTCGGTCTACTGCACAATCTGCCACACGGTATATATGTGGTCTATGGTACTGAAGCATTTTTGAAAACCGGCTAGTTTGGGAGGCTGGAAGTCGAGTCTGCGTGTGAGACGATTCGTAATGACTCTCGAAAACAGCACTCTACGTGCTCAGAAGGAAAATCGGTCTGTAGTTCTTCAAGAAACTGTTGTCACCGAAAAAGACCACCGCACTTCTGCTCCACGTCTCTGGAGTAGTGCCACCATGGAGGACGTAATTGAAGAGCCTATGAAGGACTTTAAGTACTGGTGTTCCACTCGTTTTCAGAAGCTCGAAGAAGAAGAAGAAGCAAGCTGTGTGTCTGTAATTCCATCCTCGCCTGGGGCCCTGCCGTTTTTAAATTGCTGGAGAGCCATTCTAATCTCGCTCAGACTGACGTCCGGGATATCATCGGAATAGTGTCGGATAAGACTTGGTCTTGGATCATTACTCACACTTGCGTGTGGCTCCAACGATGATGTGTACAGCTGCCCATAGAACCTCTCAATCTCACTCAGAATCTCAGGTGTCCCGGAAACGATGCTGTCATACTCAGTCTTCAGCTTTGACAGTTGGCTCTTTCTGGCAGACAGATCTCTGGCAAAGACTTTGAAGCCCTGGTTCCGTTTAATGCGAGCAGTATTAAAGTTGCGTAAGTCTCGCCGCATGCATTTGGAGATCTGTCTGTTCAGTTGCCTGTATGCTGTCAAATCTGTTGACGATCGCAGCCTCATCTCCCGTCTAACAGCCAAGAGTGTGATCGGAGAGTTTTTGTGTTCTTCTGCAGTGGGTCTTGCAGAACTTAGCTCCGACCACATAGAGAGTTTCCACTAGCTTGTCATTCAAATCGTCCACTGCATTGCAATATTCTAGGGACTGAAAGCGGTTACGTAACTCGAGTTTTCGAGACTCAAGGTTTTGGGATTCTGGATTAGAGCATGAAGGGGACGGAGCGTTAACTTCATTAGACGAGACCTCTCCAACTTAACATTTAGGTTCAGTTGCCTCTAACCGTTCGGTGATCGCTGCGAGTTTTCACCCTTGCGGTCACTGAGACATCACTGAACAGTTGGTCTGGTCGTCATAATGAAGTCAATCTGATTTTTTTTGACGAACCGTCGGGGCTCGAACAGGTCAACTTTCAGTTGCGCTGCTTTTGGAAGAAAGAGTTCATCATAAAGAGTCCCTCTTTCTCCATAAAGTCGGCCAGCTGCTGGTCCTTAGGGTTTCGTTGCCCTACTCCAAATTTCCCTAACTTCAGCTCACCGCTTTCTCTTGTGCCTAGTTTTGCGTTGAAGTCTCCCATCAACACCGTGTATTGGGTTTTGGAGGAATGCATGGATCTGGAAATATCCTCATACATTTCCTCCACCTCCTCATCGGGATGTGCCGAGGTTGGTGCGTAAACCTGTATGACCTTCAGCGAATACCGTTTGGTGATTCTGAGTATCAGGTACGCGAACCTCGTCGACACACTCCCAATCTTTACAACGTTGTTAACGAGAGACTTGTGGACGATAAATGCAACACCTCCTTGGGACAGATGGTCACCCTCCCGGTGATAGAACAAGTTGCCGGATTCGAGAATCACCGTGTCCTCTCCCTCTCTTCGGACCTCGGATAATCCTATCGTATTCCAACGCAACTTGTCTATTTCTTCTTCCAGCTCCAGGATCTTCTCGTCAGTCCTCAGGGTGCGTGCGTTATATGTTGCCAGGTCGAGTCGTCGTAGGTGGCAACCGAACCTCCACCGGAGATTCTTAGCAGTCCCTGCCCCGCCGTTACCATGGTCGGCACCGTAGCCAGGAATAGCGGGGCCGTCGGGGACTGGGGGCTGTCTATTTGTGTAATTGTTCATGGGGGGTATGTTGCCATAGTTGCCACGCTTGGCAAGCGGGCTTGCAACCTCAGTTTTTTTGTTGTACAGTTGCTGTTATCAGAAAAAGGCTGCTTGCCCATCTCCTGACTGTTTTCCTCTGTCGCCTTTTACGACACCCACGGGAATTTATGGGGTAGTGGATATTCTTAGCCGCTACTACATGGCAACTCCTACCCCAGAAACTAATCAGCGTAATGGATCTGGCGGTGAAACCAATTGTTCCGCTGGAAAGGAAAGAAATTAGTGGACGTAGAAATTACCTACCGCTGGCTCGGGGTGGCAACTAATTAGTTGACGAAATACTGCCCTATGAAAAAATACTTTTTCATAGGGCAAAACCAAAGACAATATGCAATGAATAATAGAGTCAAAGACAAAGATTTGTTTTAAACCATAACCTGGCAATGTTTCTTAGAAAAAAAAAGAAATCACTCTGAACTTCCGGCGTTCCACCTGTCGCATTGCAGAAGGTGCTGCGTCTTTTTATAGAATTTTATATTTGTGTCTGGACTAAAAATGAAAGTATTATACTTTTTTTGTATTCCTTGTAATATAATAAACACGTAGATATATAATTTGTGGCATAAAATGTGAAAAGTAAGTGCCAAGAGTACTTCGAAATCGAGAAGGCCCATTTTAGCGGTTGGGCCAAAAATGTGTTATTTTTCCAATTCTCATTTATTTTTAGTGTAAAGTTTAACTAAAGAATAATTTTATAACATATTTCAAATAACTTGACGTTGTATTTATTTCAAATTCACACAAAAATATATTTGAAATATTGTTCGAAATTTCATACAGATAAAAATTAATTTTTTTTAATTCTTTTTTTATATTTTGGTATTAGTAACGAATAGAAATACATAAAACATAAAAATATACATATTTGCAAACATTTTCATGTAAATTTCTCCCAAAAAAATGTGTAGAATTCAAATTAGTACTAATTTTGGCACTAAAAGTGAAGTCTACTACTACTATGCTATAAGCGGTAATTTATGAATTTTATTACAATTTCTAGCAACTAAAATAATTTTATTCGATAGTTTATAGATTCAACAAGAATTCCTGTAAGTTTTATCCATAAATATTGTCTCAAAGTGAAAATATAGAAAAATTTGCGAGTTAGCAAAAAATTTGCAATTCCCGCCATTTTAAGGTCACGAGCAAACAGGAGTATCAAATTACGTGACCTTCCGATCTTACGGGCCGCCACTACACGGCAAACAACACAGGAGTGGAGTAATTTGCCGGCGTTTATCTTTCCTTCCGAATACAATCTGCGCGTCTGGCAAGAGTGAATAGGGGTCGGCTTTAGTAATCTGCTGCACGATTTAAGTGATTATTTTAGCTTTAGTTGACAGGCAATGATTATATTGATTACCATTTAGCTGCTTTTTATGCCGGAAATCTTTATTTTACGAGATATCGATAGTTAAAGTTTTGAGGTTATATCGAGTTGGCTAGACATCCGGTACTTGATTTTGATAATGTTTTTAGTCTAGGAGGCTTGTTAGGGTTAATCTTAAACCTACTACACTGTTTTTAGATGTCGGAAATGCATTTTGAATTAATTACGATAAAAAGAAATTTCACCAAAAATAGTTTAAAAGTCAATTTGTTCTCGTATTATGAAGTAGATTTCCGATACTTGATTTTTTAATTATATTTTCAATTTAGGAGGATTGTCAGGGTTAAGCTCGAACAATTTACACTGATTTTGGATTTCGGAAATGCCTTTTGAATTAATTACTTACGATAAAAATAAATTTCACTTTAAATTACATATAACAAAACGCAAATATGTCAGTTTGTTTTTTAACACAGATACACTCATAAAAAAGTTAATCACTCGGACCCAGACAATCCATTTGTTGTGGTGGAGATGGAACTTATATACAACAAATTGAGTTGCAGTGGAGAGCAGTCATGAGGTTTATCCGAAAACAAAATTATAACAATTCACATTACATTATTTCATTTACCACTCTAGTAGCAGAGTTAAGAGCAACTAGACTTTGTAGATAAAATAGGTCGAATCGGTTCTAAAACCGAATTAGCACCCCCGACTCCACGTAGTCTTGTCTGCCCTACCCCTAGAGTGTTTTTGTAAAGCCGTAGGCACGGAGGGAGAGCAGCTCCCGCCTGCTGTAGCAAATCGCAGGCAGGCATCACAGGCATGGGTGCCTGTGATTTGCTACGCAAGGGCCAAGGGGCTGCACTTCCCGCAGTGCCGAAGCCGTTGCAGAAGTAACTGCGTCAATATTCCTGTATAAAAAATGAGGTTATGATTTTACAAAAAAAAAGGGGGGGTTTCCGGCACTTCCCCCTTTTAGGGCGAGGTTCCTACCCCAGCCCCCCCCCCCCACTCGGTGACCATATATTCATGCGGCAGATTACTAAAAAAATTCATAAAAAATGGGGGGGGGGGTTTCCGGCACTTAATTCTTTTAGGGGGAGGTTCCTACCCCTCTCCCCCCATCTACCCGCGCACTCGGCGACCAATAATACGTGCAGCAGATTACTAAAGAATCACCGTGAATAGGCTTTTGTTACGCTACGACAGTGCGTACGATTTACCGTTATCACCACTCACCATGGGTGGGATTGTGATCAAGCACTGGCTTATATTAAGTAAAAAAAAGACTGGCTGCCGTGACCAAAATAATAATTACTATTATATACATTATGTGATATTAGTAAGCGAGTTATGATTCGACGAGTTGCTAAGTGGCTACTGTAACCCAAAGACTAGTCCAAACAAATACAACAAAAGGCAGACGGTTTCCCACCCCTAGGGCTAATAACAAATATCTCTCATTCTGTATTACGCTGGCTCAGGGCCCATATACCCTTACTTTAAATTGTTTACAACAAAATAATTAATAAATATATACCAATAGAAGTTACCCTGGACTTAAATATCGATAGTTAAGTTAAAAATTGGCACTTCACTATTATCATCATAGCAGCGTATCAAGAATCCAAAATGATAAATGCTGGTAATATTTGCCATAGTTAAAATGCTTGGTCCAAAATTACCATTTGAACCGAGCGAGTAGGCAATTGCAAATTTTTGAATTTTTTAATTGTTCATAACCATGAGATGATACGGAGTAGTGGTTCTGAGATTATACGATATTGTAAAATTGGAAGGTAGATGTAGTTTGGTTTTCTTTTCGAAAAAAGAAACGGTCTGGACTTGATTTTCACTAAAGCAAAAGGTGTGCAGAAAAACAAACAAAACTACGATGTGTTCGCATCTTTCTTGCTATTTTCAAGCCTACCTCTAATCCTCATAGCAAGTGTTCATTTGTTAAAGAGTTTTGTTATAGGATAAAGGTGACAAACGAGCACACAGTTCATTTGATGATAAGCGGTTGCTGTGACTGATAGACATCTACATCTATCCTCAATAAAGAATCAAAATGTAAACGCGCTTTCAATTCTAAAGACTAAGATGGAATGCTTCTTTCTAGTGAAAATGGGCCTCTGGTTCTGTACTCTCACCATTACGAAACACAACAGCATTAATCTGCTATTTTAGAACGTGGTCCTTTCCCGGTCGCTATTCGTGCTACAACTATAATAAACATAGTTACATCATGGCTTAACCACATAAAAGATTAGGGCGATTGAGTACATTTGTGTTAAGGCACTATATTTCATTCCGAGCACCGAATGGTTAGAGGCACACTGAACCTAAACGTTAAGTTGGAGAGGTCTCGTCTAATGAAGTCAACGCTCCGTCCCCCTCGTGCTCTAATCCAGAATCCCGAAACCTTTCAGCTCGAGTTACGTAACCGCTTCCAGTGCCTAGAAGATTGCAATGCAGTGGACGATATGAACGACAAGCTCGTGGAAACTGTCCATGCGGTCGGAGCTAAGTTCTGCAAGACCCGCCGCAGAAGAACACAAAAACTCTCCGATCACACTCTTAATCTCATGGCTGTTAGACGGGAGATGAGGCTGCAATCGTCAACAGATTTGACAGCATACAGGCAACTGAACAGACAGATCTCCAAATGCATGCGGCGAGACTTACGCAACTTTAATACTTCTCGTATTAAAGAAGCGATCGAGCGGAACCAGGGCTCCAAAGTCTTTGCCAGAGATCTGTCTGCCAGAAAGAGCCAACTGTCAAAGCTGAAGACTGAGACTGAGGCAACATCGTTTCCGGGACACCTGAGATTTTGAGTGAGATTGAGAGGTTCTATGGGCAGCTGTACACATCATCGTTGGAGCCACACGCAAGTGTGAGTAACGATCCAAGAGCAAGTCTTATCCGACACTATTCCGATGATATCCCGGACGTCAGTCTAAGCGAGATTAGAATGGCTCTCCAGCACCTTAAAAACGGCAGGGCCCCAGGCGAGGATGGAATTACAGCGGAGCTTCTGAAAGCGGGTGGAACACCGGTACTTGTAGTCCTTCAGAAGCTCTTCAATTCCGTCCTCCATGGTGGCACTACTCCAGAGGCGTGGAGCAGAAGTGCGGTGGTCTTGTTCTTTAAGAAAGGCGACAACGCTCTCTTAAAGAACTACAGACCGATTTCCCTTCTGAGCCGCGTCTACGTGCTGTTTTCGAGAGTCATTACGAATCGTCTCGCACGCAGACTTGACGACTTCCAGCCTCCCGAACAAGCCGGTTTCCGAAAAGGCTTCAGTACCATAGACCACATACATACCCTGCGGCAGATTGTACAGAAGACTGAAGAGTACAATCTGCCACTTTGCCTGGCGTATGTGGACTATGAGAAAGCCTTTGATTCCGTCGAAATTTGGGCGGTGCTACAGTCCCTTCAGCGGTGCCAAGTTGACTATCGGTATATCGAAGTGCTGAAGTGTTTGTACAGTAGGGCTACGATGGCTATCCGAGTACAGAACCAGAGCTCGAAACCTATCCAACTGCAGAGAGGTGTAAGACAGGGTGACGTTATATCCCCGAAACTCTTCACCGCTGCATTGGAAGACGTTTTCAAGCTACTGGACTGGAAAGGATACGGTATTGACATCAATGGCGAGTACATCACTCACCTTCGATTTGCCGACGATATAGTCCTTATGGCAGAATCGCTGGAGGACTTAAGCACTATGCTCAATGACCTCAATAGTGCCTCCCAACGGATAGGTCTTAAGATGAACATGGACAAAACAAAGATCATGTTCAATGTCCATGTCACACCTATGCCGGTAGTTGTTGGGAGCACTATGCTCGAAGTTGTTGACGAGTACGTTTACCTGGGACAAATAGTCCGACTAGGTAAGTCCAACTTCGACCGAGAGGTCAATCGACGGATTCAACTCGGCTGGGCAGCGTTCGGGAAATTACGACATATCTTTTCGTCAGGTATACCTCAATCTCTAAAAACTAGATTGTACAACCAGTGCGTGTTGCCAGTGATGACTTATGGATCTGAGACGTGGTCCTTCACTGCTGGCCGTATGAGGACGCTTAAGGTCGCTCAGCGAGCTATGGAGAGGGCTATGCTCGGAGTTTCTCTGCGTGATAGACTCAGAAATGAGGATATCCGCAGTAAAACCAGAGTGACCGACATAGCCCAACGGATTAGTAAGCTGAAGTGGCAATGGGCCGGCCATATAGCTCGAAGAACCGATAACCGATGGGGAAGAAAGGTTCTCGAGTGGCAGCCTCGTACCGGTAGGCGTAGTGTAGGGCGACCCCCCACTAGATGGAGTGACGACCTGGTAAGACATGCAGGAAGTCGATGGATGCAGGTGGCTCAGGACCGTGCTTTGTGGCATTACTTGGGGGAGGCCTATGTTCAGCAGTGGACTTGTGAAAGGCTGTAATGATGATGATGATGATGACACAGTTACAACCTTCTACCTCACATGACCTGGTGGTTATACGATCCGAATCTCAAGAGATGCACGAGATACTTGCGCGAGGCTCTATTCCACGTGCACTTTTTTGACTCTCTATTTATTCAACCCTTTGTTCCGTATCGCGACTCTTCTGACAGAGACATAACGTCTCCGGATCCGGGTAGATCTCTTTTGTGTTTATATTTTTAGCGCATATAGTTATTGTTATTGTTACAGACATTGTTGTTTGCTTGCAGAGTTTCATAATCCCGGTGTCGGTGCGCGTATGGGATGTGAACGACAACGCGCCGGAGTGGATCGGTGCGCCGTTCGAGGCGCGTGTGTCGGAGCTGGCGAGCGTCGGCAGCCGCGTGCTGGCGGCGCCGGCGCGCGACGCAGACCAGCCCGGCCCGCACGCTACCGTGCACTACGTAGTGCTGCCCGGCCTGCACAGCGTACGTACCGCACTCTTGCTGAGCCGGCCCGCACGCCCTCGTGCACTACATAGTGCTTGCTGGTAATTCTACCCATCACCAGCCTTTGGGTTTGGCTTCATTATGATTGGAATACCTTTTTCAACATTAAATGAAACTTACTTTACGGATTTTATCACGTTTAAACTTAACTTTTTAATATCCAACGTTAGGGTGCTTTACAACATCCATGATCACGTGCAGGACAGAGGTGTTTGACGTTCTGATCTCATAGTAAGCCCGGCTACTTTAAGTTTTCGCTCTCTGAAACAAAGATTTTTCCACGATAGCTAACTGTGATGGATTGTGATAAGATTCACTATATTAAATATTGGTTGGCATGGGTCATTATCCTATACACATTGTGTACACGTGAGAAATAATTACAATTTTTTCAACATTGTTTTGTTGTGAATTTTAAATCTATTAGCAGGGTGCGCCGAGAATAGCATTACATAATATTACATAATATGCAAGTTAACGATTTTCGATATTCGGTAGGAGTTCATCGGGTTCGCGAATGAACTGGACAGTACATTAGTGGTGAAGAAACCTTTGGACTACGAACGAGTGCGGAATTTTACACTGACGTTGCGCGCTCAGGACGCGGGCACGCCCCCACGGTACAGTGACACGCAGTTGACTGTGCGTGTGCTCGACGCAGACGACCAGAACCCCAAGTTCACGCACGACCACTACACCGCGCTTGTACCAGATGATGTCCAAGAGGTCAGTGAGTAAATCTATTGCTTTTTCATAGAAGTAAGGGAAAAAAAGATTACGCAGTCTGACCATTTGATGGTAAGTAGATACTGTGATTCATAGGCACTTTCATCTCTTTTGTATTAAAAATACCTTACCCCTATAGTAGGATTTTGTCCTGTATAGTGGAGGCAGTTTACAACCATAAATTGCACAGGGCCAGATCAGGAACAATTATTGGCTATACATATACATGTACTGTCATTGTTTAAACCAGTGGCTCTCAGAGCTGTAACTCATTGCTAAGCAGGCATGGGTAATACCATTCTTACCTTTTGAAAAATAACCCCTTTGTCGTCTATCCTCAGTTTTAAGGCACTCCCCTTGTTGCCTCAACCGGTATCGGAATCGGTGGGAATATCGAGTAACGTGCAGTTTCGTGGTCACTTGGAAATGAAGGCCAAATTTGGCCTCTAAAAAGCTTGGCGTGCTCGACAGAACGAGACCGCTTGACCGCATCCAGCGCAGAGCAGCTTGAATCATCAACGACAGAGTGCTTTACGATCGGTTCAATTCGACGACTCCGTTTTCAATAGTTCCAATCCGTGTTCCAATTTGACGACTCCGTGGCGTAGTGGCTTAGCAATGAGTGGTTCGGATCCCGCACGGAACAAGTATTTTGTATAGCCTACAAATAATTGTTCCGGGTCTGGATGTTTGTCCTTGTGCAATTTATGTTTGTAAACTGCCTCCACGATACAGGAGAAAATCCTAGTGTAGGGGTAAAGTCTTTTTTTTTTAAATAAAAAGAGAAAAAAAAGAGAAAAAAAATTCACTTGGGCACTGCGAAGAGATGTTGCATCCTTTTGTATTTTCTTTCGCATCTACCATGGGGAGTACCAAATTTTATGAACGCACATCGCAGCCAAACTACCGATACCATCCACACTATCTGGATGCTTGGCGGTCCACCACTGTACGTTTCACTAGGAGTTTTCTTCCGCGTACGACCTCTCTGTGGAATAGTTTACCACCGATGATTTTTCCTGACCGATACGACTTAGGGAACTTCAAAAAAAGAGTGTACTCCTTGCTCAAACGCTGGCAACGCATCTGCCAGTTCCTTGGTGTTGCAGTTGTTCACGGGCGGCGGTAGTCACTTACCACCAGGTGAGCCGTATGCTCGTTTGCCCCGTCTCCTATAAAAAAAAAACCTCAAAAAATATCAAATTGTACCTACGTATTGGATTTGAACAATTGCGTGATATATGTGAGCAGGGTACCATACTGAGGACGTCGCCGGGGCCGATTTCAGCCACGGATCAGGACGTGGGTATCAACGCCCCGCTGTACTACGCTGTGGCGAGCGAGGCGGGCAGCGGCGCGGCACTGGTGCGCGTGGAGCGCGAGTCGGGCCGCGTGGCTGCCGCCGCCGCGCTGCGCGACGCCGACCTGCCCGCCACAATCGTCATCAAGGTCAGTGTCACATATGTATATAAATACGACATATAATAATGTAATATCCTCCACACTGATTTCGATCCTGGAGATCAGTCCCAACGGAGACTAGCTATCTGCACGGAATAGAGAGGACAGGTACACTCTCTATTCCCTCACTATCATAATTCGATGAGACGTTAATCTACCGCAACCGAAGAGAGATCAGGTACAGGACCAACGACTTTACGTGCTTTTCGAGGTACGGGGGTGAAATATCGCTAAATTCCTTATTAGAGGAGGATACTGAGAATCTCTTGACAGAAAAACCCAATAACTGGTTTTTGACCTGACCAGGGATTCAAACTCGGGTCGAAACGGCATTTGCGTTTACGATCATTATACCTACAAGGCAGTCGTATATTTATAAACGAAATACCACTGCCTCACTCACTCGTCAGCCTTTCCTACGTTACACATCTGATAAGTCAATTCTTCGCAACACTACTTACTTTTGAAACTGAAGAAATAGTCATTTATTTGTACTTATTATCAGCCAGGGATTGACCATCACCCCACCTTAAGCGGCGATAAATCCCTAAATAAGAATAGAAGGGGAGTTAATCGAGCAAGTAAATCAGTTTGTATATTTGGGATACGTATTTAGCAGGGACGGGAGACATGATAAGAATATAGAACGACGAGTGAATACAGGAAATAGAGTAAATGGGGCCCTACACTCTGATGTGAAAAGTCAGAATGTATCAAAAAAGGCACGTATGGCAATTCACAATGCTGTGTTAGTCCCTACTTTAACGTATGGTAGTGAAAGTTGGGTGTGGCAGAAGAAGCACGAGAGAAGAATAAACGCAGTAGAAATGCGGTCGTTAAGAAGTATGTTAGGGCTGAATCTGAATGACAGGGTGAGAAATTGTGTGATAAAAGAAGAGTGTGATTTGCAAGATGATGTTGTGACCAGGATTAAGAAAACAATGCTTCGGTGGTTTGGTCATGTGGAAAGAATGAATAAGGAAAGTGTGACAAAGAAAATTTATGTTGCCGAAGTGAACGGCAGAGTCGGTAAAGGGACGTCCTAGGCGAAAGTTTATCGACCAAATTGGCGATATGTTGAAAACAGGCCAAATTGGGAGTACCCTTAACTGACTAGCATGTATGCGTAGGTATATGGATGTGGAGGAGGCGAGAGAGGTGTGTCAGGATCGTGCCAAATGGAATTCTGTAGTCTCTGCCTACCCCTCTGGTAGATATGCGTGAGTGTATATGTTTTAATGTTTATGTTATATTGAATCCCACTTGCAGCTTGTCTCTTGCCTTCAAGGCATCCAGATTGTATTCGGACAGAACGATAGACGCCGGTAAATTATTCTACTCCTTTGCTGTACGCATTATGGAAAACGAAGCAAACTGTTTGGTTCAAATATGTGGAATATCTACCACAAAGAGAGATTTCGTGGCAGAGCCATGCTGCAGCTATAGTTGTAGCACGAATGGTTTGGCTCGCCCTGGTCAACACACTCTCAGAGAATACAAGCGTGTTTTGTATGTTTAATATATATAGAGCCGAAGACCCTTTTATTGGAATCGAGATATGCCATCTTAGTTCTCATGGGTGGCAATACAGATGCATTGTGATTTTTAATCGAGGATTAATATCGATGTCTAATGGGCCACAGCATCCACTGACCATCAGGTGAACAGTCTGCTCGTTTCTCACACTAATTCTATAAAAAAGATTCATTGTCACCCCCGAGGGTTTAGATGGAATGCACGAGGCATTCCATCTAAACCCTAAAAAGGGTCTCTTGCCTCCCCACACTCATTATACGAAATATAGCAGCATTAAGCTGCTGTTTTACGCTGGTATTCTGTGAGAGCGTGATCCTACTCCGATCGAGTCGATCCATTCGTGTTTAAAGCATTTATAGCTGCAGCATAGCTCTATCACATAAAGTTATAAGTGAAATAGAGAGTTTGTAAAATGAAGTAAGATAGGTTTGTGTACTGTAGGCAACGCAGGTGGACAACGCGGACCGCTATGCACTCGCAGCACTGGAGTTATCGAGTGCGGCTCCGCGGCGAGTGCGCTTCCTGCGGCGAGCGTTCGCAGCGCGCGTGCGCGAGGACGCCGCGCCCGGCGCGCTGCTGCTCGCGCTGCACACCGCGCCGCCGCAGGTGCTGCACGCTGCACACTACATGCTATACGCTAAATTCTGCACATAGTACAATAGTTAATATAATTGATTTCCGCAAAGTAACGCCTGATTCTATTAATAATAACAGAGTTTTATTTACTTAAGTTAGTCATGTATTTAATATTGATAAAAATAATAAAAAATTAAAAATCAAATCATTGATTGCAGGCTCCTCTTCAATTCTACGTGTCAGACAAAAGTTTTCTGGACAAATTTGCGATTAACAGTGCTGGTGAAGTATTGCTGAAGAAATCACTCGATTACGAAACAACGGACTCCTACAACTACCAAGTTATGGTCACCGACGGAGTCAGTGTAAGTGACAAAAGAAATTTAACCTTGATGTACATATAATTAAAGTACAATTTGATATTAGAATAATACCGAACTATTACAGAACGATACGGCGACAGTGAACATAACGGTGCTAAACGTCAACGAGTGGGAGCCGCGGTTCCGTTTCCCGCACTATGAGTTTCAACTGGACACAGATGCTATGGAGGATGAGGATAGCGATGTAGCGTATGTGATATCATACTATATACTTTTACTTATTTAAGTATTTAGTCTATATGCCTTTTAACACATTGCTATTATGCAAATATTTCTAAAAATACTCCACCTGACGGTACGTAGATGCTGTAATTCAATGACATCCATCTTCGATAAGGAATCAAATTGCAGACGACTAAGATGGAATACCTTATTTCCAGTAAAAAGGAGTACAAATGACAGTAAGTAGTGGAATGACGAAGTCGGAAGACGTGAAGGAGAGCGCACCATGTGTTCCGGTGTGCTTTACCTGACTAGGAGATTAGAGAGGAGTAGTCCTCTCCCGGGCAGGGACTGCCGTGGTGCTGCGGACGTGAGCATGCGCGCTTCCATGACTCTGCAACTATGTGGCGAAGGAAGAACACCATGAGGTATTAGCCGGTGCGAGTTCGATGCAACCCATCCTTGCCCCCGCGAGGAGAGTATGCGTAGGTTTCTCCACGTTAACAAGCAGTGATATGACGTTAGATGTGTTTGTGCAGCGCGAGCGGGCTGGTGGCGGTGGGGCGGCTGGAGGTGCATGACGGCGACCGAGCGGACTCTGTCTCGCTCACACTACGCGGCGCGCACGCACCGTGAGACCTACTGCCTTCTTACTCACTCACACTCTATCTATCTATCACTATCCATCTCTTTATATATATATATATATATATATATATATATATATATATATATATATATATACATATATATGTATCTTTTTTTTTTAATAAAACGTGGACTAAAAAGCTTGGTATTTCTACCTCCCTCTTTATCTTTCTCCATCTCTCTCTGCTCTATTGTGTGTAGACTTCTTATACGTACATACTATTAAGTCGGATTTTATAAAAAAATTATTCTATAAACATAAATATAAAAATATTAAATATTTAATTTTATAATTTTATTAAGTTGATTGGTTTCTTATAAGTCTAAAGAAGCTTAAAAAAATGTTGAAAAAATTATCGTACATATGGTTTTTGGAAAATCAAATGTAGGTGACGTACAACACTGCGAGATACTTAGATAATTTTAAAGAATAATGAATGTTGTTCTCTACCAACACTGCACCTGTGGTAAGAAAACAAAAGGTGAAATGGATACAACTGTTTATTTTGAAAAGTAACTATTTATTTTATTAAAATAGGAAACTTAGGGACCTTAGACAGAGACATGGTAACTGTAAAAACAATTTCATTTTTCCAAAAGACATAAACGCAAGTTACATTTATTGCAAAAAACACTTGTAAATCCTTTTTTACAATATTTACATCTACCTTGCGGTACAAATGTTGGTAAGTGACCAACACTGTCATATCGCACAGAATCCGGTGGTCTTGGGGCTGATGGAGTCTTTATCTTTACAGTAGGCTCATTTTCTTTTGCATCTGACTGCCGAATCCTGTTACATTGTAACAGTTCATTTGCTAGCTCTACACGGAATACTTTAAGAGGGAGACTTTTCTTATCACCTGGACGATCTCTTCTATAAGTAAGCCATATACCATCGCTTGGTCTTAAAGTTTGAACGATACAATGATATTAACATATCGGCTAAATCGACTCCACCCATATGGGCATTGTATTGCTTTACAATTTGTGAACACTCTATATCAACTCTCGATTTGGCCTCTTTAGAGTATCTCTTAATTTTTTCCTTTGGGTGGGAGTCCACAAATGAACTTGCCAACGTAACGACTTTGTTATCAAATCATTTGACAACGGCAAGTTTATTATCGTTGCAAATGAGCTGATGACTAGCGCCTCTGCCTTTTTTCGCTAAAGCCTTGTCAGTAGTCATTTTTGTATCACAGCCTCTCAAGCGATTCTTTTTTATAGTTCCCAAACTGAAAATGCCATAGTCCTCCCTTAAGTGACGAATCAATTCTAAGGATGTAAAAAAATTATCAAAGTAAACTGTTGCAGGTTTATTTTTTATAGTTTGACACAATGCTAAGACTACTTTTGCCCCAAGACCTAAGCTGTTTTCGTAGTCCGAAAAACAATGATTCCTAAAAGTATCGTCGCCAGCATAAGGGATAAAAAATCATAGATTACGCCAGAGACCCCCGCACGAATAAAAATTTTAAATCCCCATTTCTTCGGTTTCTACTTCTCTTCGTTTTCTTCGTTTCTACTTCAAGCTCTAGTTCCTTTGCAGGGGACCATCATCTCGTCTATACTAAAACGCCCTTCTTCTTCGAGTTGTAAACAGTTCAGTCGGATCCGTTCTAGTATTGGACGAACTTTGAAATACCGATCGTCATTCATACTTGAGTTGTCACAAAAATGGAGGTACTTTCTAATTTTTTCATATTTTCTTAGTGGCATAACATCAGCAATTTTAGAAAACCTAAGCTTATCACTCCAATAATCACGATGAAAGGGCAACTGAACAACACCCATTAGTATCGTTATGGCAATAAAATCTTTTATATCTTCATTGGTGACATTGATACTTTTGGTAGCTGTACATTGTACTGAATATAAGTTAGTATTATCGGCGATGAGGTCAACTATGTCGTCGGAAAAAAATATAGTTATATATATATATATATATATATATATATATATATATATATATATATATATATATATATATATATATATATATATATATATATATATATTGCAAAATATACAGGTACAATCTATTTTTTACCAAAAAGAACGTCTAAACGACCGAGAACGTCTGTTCTCCTAAAATATGTTGAGTTTAGTTGTTCTTTTTGTTTTCAGTTTTTCAGTTTCAACTTTCGTCTGATACCTGATACAATTTAATTTTTTCTCGTAAATACCTTTTACCTGGGACAAATAGTTGGGTTTTGGTTTAATTGGGACAAATATTTGGTATTTGATTTATGCTTTGGGTGCGGTTTTGCATATTTTTTTTTTGCATTGCTTGTTTCAGATGAAGCTAAAATGGCAAAGAACGCAAAAAATAATGGCTTTGGTACCACCTGAAAAAGCAGCTTCTTCAGATAGCAGCAGTGCCTCTGAAGAAGAAATGTTTCAGAAGCCCAATGATGATGATGACGATTTGACGTATTGTAGTTCTGAACCGAGATTATATCCATCATCTTTAGATTGCATGCACATTTTGTCAAGTTTTCTCAAGTTCCGATGAAGACGAATATGTTGAGCCTGAAAATGTAGGACTAGCACGAGAAAACCCAATTTTATCCGATGAAGATACCGTTCCACTATCTCCTGTTATTCAAGAAATGTTTCCTACTGGTCAACCTCAACAACAACTCCCTTTCATGCTACATTCAGTTTCATCCGTTTTGTCGCCATTAGACTCGCCAGCTAATAAAACTCGTTCAAAAAGAGCAGCTAATACTGTGCCTCGACTTACAACCAAACGAGTAAAGAAATTTGTTAGGAAATCTTTAAAATTTAAATAGAAATCTGCAAAATTTGAACAAGCTGCAACAGTTGAGTTACCTGAATATCAACCCCCTTTCGAAGCCACAGCGAAAACGCCTTTAGATTATTTTAGAACCTTTTTTTTCCGACGACATAGTTGACCTCATCGCCGATAATACTAACTTATATTCAGTACAATGTACAGCTACCAAAAGTATCAATGTCACCAATGAAGATATAAAAGATTTTTAATGTTCAAGGATTCATTCAAGTTCATTGAATCACTGACTTAGTGACCCAATTCTATAGAGTGTTCAAATTTGCTTAAAATTAAAACTCTACTTTTTGACCTAATTACTGGACCGATTACGTTCATTTTTTGTATATCGTCAGTAAAGGCGATAACTAGTATATGGTTTCATTTATTGCATATATGTGGGACCCATTCTGTATATATAGAGTTTAATTCAAAAAAAAACGCAAATGAAATAAAAAACACTGTTATAAAATAAATCGTCAATATACCTACTAAAGGGACAGCGTTGTCTGTCAACAACATATATAACTCACATTATTTTTCTCAATACTTCGCACTGTAGATGCCCTACAACATATTTCCTTCTTTACAAGTAATTACTATAGGTTTTACACACAAATTACAACAGTAAGTATCTTAGAGGTAAATAGTAACACATAATAGGCAATATTGTTGCTTCAAACTAATAAATAAAAAAAATCTAACCTTAGATCCGCGAGGTGCTAGTAGTCTCGACGCCATTTTGCGAGTAAATGACATATCAATGACACTTTGTGACGTTCTATATATTTTTTTCGAAACAGTTATTTTTTTTTGTTGAAATATTTTTCTATTTGTTATGTTGTTCACATACAACATTGCGAATTAAAGGGTTAATCATCATCATCATCATCATCACTACAGCCCTTCACAAGTCCACTGCTGAACATAGGCCTCCCCCAAGTAATGCCACAAAGCACGGTCCTGAGCCACCTGCATCCATCGACTTCCTGCATATCTTACCAGGTCGTCACTCCATCTAGTGGGGGGTCGCCCCACACTACGCCTACCGGTACGAGGCTGCCACTCGAGAACCTTTCTTCCCCATCGGTTATCGGTTCTTCGAGCTATATGGCCGGCCCATTGCCACTTCAGCTTACTAATCCGTTGGGCTATGTCGGTCACTCTGGTTTTACTGCGGATATCCTCATTTCTGAGTCTATCACGCAGAGAAACTCCGAGCATAGCCCTCTCCATAGCTCGCTGAGCGACCTTGAGCGTCCTCATACGGCCAGCAGTGAAGGACCACGTCTCAGATCCGTAAGTCATCACTGGCAACACGCACTGGTTGTACAATCTAGTTTTTAGAGATTGAGGTATACCTGACGAGAAGATATGTCGTAATTTTCCGAACGCTGCCCAGCCGAGTTGAATCCGTCGATTGACCTCTCGGTCGAAGTTGGACTTACCTAGTCGGACTATTTGTCCCAGGTAAACGTACTCGTCAACAACTTCGAGCATAGTGCTCCCAACAACTACCGGCATAGGAGTGACATGGACATTAAACATGATCTTTGTTTTGTCCATGTTCATCTTAAGACCTATTCGTTGGGAGGCACTATTGAGGTCATTGAGCATGGTACTTAAGTCCTCCAGCGATTCTGCCATAAGGACTATATCGTCGGCAAATCGAAGGTGAGTGATGTACTCGCCATTGATGTTAATACCGTATCCTTTCCAGTCCAGTAGCTTGAAAACATCTTCCAAAGCAGCGGTGAAGAGTTTCGGGGATATAACGTCACCCTGTCTTACACCTCTCTGCAGTTGGATAGGTTTCGAGCTCTGGTTCTGTACTCGGATAGCCATCGTAGCCCTACTGTACAAACACTTCAGCACTTCGATATACCGACAGTCAACTTGGCACCGCTGAAGGGACTGCAGCACCGCCCAAATTTCGACGGAATCAAAGGCTTTCTCATAGTCCACATACGCCAGGCAAAGTGGCAAATTGTACTCTTCAGTCTTCTGCCGTGTAGTGGCGATTAAGAATATCCACTACCCCATATCTTCCCGTGGGTGTCGTAAAAGGCGACAGAGGGAGACAGGCAGGAGATGGGCAGCAGCATCTTCCTGATAACAGCAACTGTACGACAAAAAAACTGCGGTTGCCAACCCGCTCGCCAAGCGTGGCAATTATGGCAATATACCCCCCATGAACAATTACACAAATAGACGGCCCCAGTCCCCGGCAGCCCCGCTATTCCTGGCTACGGTGGCGACCATGGTAACGGCGGGGCAGGGGGTGCTAAGAATCTCCGGTGGAGGTTCGGTTGCCACCTACGACGACTCGACCTGGCAACATTTAACGCACGCACACTGAGGACTGATGAGAAGATCCTAGAGCTGGAAGAAGAGATAGACAAGTTGCGCTGGAGTATTAGAGGATTATCCGAGGTCCGAAGAGAGGGGGAGGACACGGTGATTCTCGAATCCGGCAACTTGTTCTATCACCGGGAGGGCGACCATCTGTCCCAAGGAGGTGTCGGATTTATCGTCCACAAGTCTCTCGTCAACAACGTTGTAAAGATTGGGAGTGTGTCGACGAGGGTCGCGTACCTGATACTCAGAATCACCAAACGGTATTCGCTGAAGGTCATACAGGTTTACGCACCAACCTCGGCACATCCCGATGAGGAGGTGGAGTAAATGTATGAGGATATTTCCAAAGCCATGCATTCCTCCAAAACCCACTACACGGTGTTGATGGGAGACTTCAACGCAAAACTAGGCACAAGAGAAAGCGGTGAGCTGAAGTTAGGGAAATTTGGAGTAGGGCAACGGAACCGAAGGGGCCAGCAGCTGGCCGACTTTATGGAGAAAGAGGGACTCTTTATGATGAACTCTTTCTTCCAGAAGCGGCCCCACGGGAAGTGGACCTGGTCGAGCCCCGACGGTTCGACAAAAAATGAGATTGACTTCATTATGACGACCAGACGCCAACTGTTCAGTGATGTCTCGGTGATTGCAAGGGTGAAAACTGGCAGCGATCACCGAATGGTTAGAGGCACACTGAACCTAAACGTTAAGTTGGAGAGGTCTCGTCTAATGAAGTCAATGCTCCGTCCCCCTCGTGCTCTAATCCAGAATCCCGAAAACTTTCAGCTCGAGTTACACAACCGCTTTCAGTGCCTACAAGATTGCAATGCAGTGGACGATATGAATGACAAGCTCGTGGAAACTGTCCATGCGGTCGGAGCTAAGTTCTGCAAGACCCGCCGCAGAAGAACACAAAAACTCTCCGATCACACTCTTAATCTCATGGCTGTTAGACGGGAGATGAGGCTGCAATCGTCAACAGATTTGACAGCATACAGGCAACTGAACAGACAGATCTCCAAATCCTCTTGCCAGAGATCTGTCTGCCCGTAAGAGCCAACTGTCGAAGCTGAAGACTGAGTGTGGCAGCATCGTTTCCGGGACACCTGAGATTTTGAGTGAGATTGAGAGGTTCTATGGGCAGCTGTACACATCATCGTTGGAGCCACACGCAAGTGTGAGTAACGATCCAAGAGCAAGTCTTATCCGACACTATTCCGATGATATCCCGGACGTCACTCTAAGCGAGATTAGAATGGCTCTCCAGCACCTTAAAAACGGCAGGGCCCCAGGCGAGGATGGAATTACAGCGGAGCTTCTGAAAGCGGGTGGAACACCGGTACTTGAAGTCCTTCAGAAGCTCTTCAATTCCGTCCTCCATGGTGGCACTACTCCAGAGGCGTGGAGCAGAAGTGCGGTGGTCTTGTTCTTTAAGAGAGGCGACAACGCTCTCTTGAAGAACTACAGACCGATTTCCCTTCTGAGCCGCGTCTACGTGCTGTTTTCGAGAGTCATTACGAATCGTCTCGCACGCAGACTCGACGACTTCCAGCCTCCCGAACAAGCCGGTTTCCGAAAAGGCTTCAGTACCATAGACCACATACATACCCTGCGGCAGATTGTACAGAAGGGTTAATACTTGTGTGTTTTTTTAAATTCTTTGTTTAATACTTGTGTTTGAATGTGTTTGCATGCGCTTTTATGTGTTTTTAAGCTTTATTCTATCCTAGTGATTTTTTATACAGAATAATGATAACAAATGTCCACACTATCCATCTGATGGTAAGTGGATTCTGTATACCATAGTTGTCTTCATTTATTCTCTATTGATAATCAAAATGCAGTTGCGTTGTCACCTCTGAGGACTAAGTTTAAACGTCTCGTTTCCAGTAAAAAAGTTCACCTAACAAACGCCATTATCACTAATCTGAGTCTTGAAACCCGAATATACATTTGAAGTCATACTTATATGACGATAGCAGCTATCTTCATATAAGAATAACTTCCACGACACTAAACGATAAGAGACATCTACAACACTTAAATATAAGATTTTGTTATTTACACAAAATAATATATAAGCGTCGTTGATCTCGAATTTACAATCAATTGAAAAAAAAGAAATGTATACGTATAATGTATAAAGTATATATGGCATGTATGTAAAATTTAAAAGATCTTATCCATATAATTAACAAAAGCCCTGCGATTACCCAAACATTCTTTACTTAAACAAATTCCTCATGATCGGAAAAGTCAAAATCGACTCGTGCAATTATCTTCTTCAATATCACTTTACAAAAGCTTAAGCTAAAGAACTTAAACTTCTTTAAGTTGTTCATTTATATATTTTTACTTGACTACGAGCCCGATACGTATTAATGTAGCCGAAGAGGTAAAGCCATCTGGCTCCTCTTAACAAAAGTCTATTCACTTTGAACTTAAAGACACAAAAGTTTTATTAGATGAGAAGGTTTAGTATAACTGTTATAATACACAGGTATCGGCGATGTAAGAATATGTGCTACCCCGTAACGTCCCCTGGGTGTCGTAAAAGGCGACAGAGGTGAACTAAAACTCTTATTAACAAATAAAAATAACAAAACGCTGCGCTTGCCAACCCGCCAGCCAAACCTGGCCACTCTGGCAAAATCCTCCCTACGTGGCAATCTATGGGCGAGGCCCGTGTGCAGCAGAGAACTTTTATGGGCTGTAATGGTAATGATTTAGACTGAATAATAAGGGAAATGTTACATATTCATTATGGATTTTACTGCACCGTGATAGAGTATAAATTAGCTCTTTGTAATACCATTTTCCAGGTTCTTCTACATAAACGACTCGGGCGAGATGTTCCTGCGACGAGAAGCGTTGGCAACAATGAATTCATCGGTACTGCACGTCGTCGCTACTGCTGTAGACTCCGGCGATCCGCCCCGACAGGTAACATACAAAAGTGATATCACTTCTAATTTCCGCGCAAAGTTAAGTTACAGCCAATATACGAACCACTGCTGGGCACATACCTCCTCTCATTTCTGAGAGGGTCTTAGGCCATCAAACTATATTACTAGCGTATAGAACAGACACCCCGAACCAAAAGTTTGCTTCATTTTGGTAAGAGTGAGAACTAAAGTTCGCTGCAAAACTAAAATAGTAAAATAGTTACGTCGTCTAACCAAACTATTAAAACATGCAGCGCTAGTTTGCATTAGGGATCAGTTTTCTCGCGACCAAAACGTCATAAGCGCCAGGAATTTCATGGCGTTTACGCGTATCGTTCAACGTAGTGTACAACAAGTCGCTCGCATAGATTTTACATGTTGCCCGATTCTCGTGAGCATTGTAACAATGCGAAAAACTTTAAATCAAAGAGTTTTAAACGTTTTAACGTTTACTTACCGATGAAATATTAAACCGTTACTTTTTTTGTTCTGAAGTGTTTACTGCACTCTTTAAGAACACAACCAGGCATTTCGAAGTTGTTATTTATGTGAAGCGAACACGACTCGTATATGCGGACGGTGGACACTCACTAAACAGTTGCGGTACAGTGTACCGCAAAGCATGGCGCAAAATCATGCAAGGTGTTGTCTTCTCTATACGTAGTAGTAGTAATACTTCAATGTCTTAAGCCCGGTTTACATTTTGAGAAGTGACAAGTGCGAGTGACAACAAGTGCTTAGTGCGTGTGAACAGGCAGTGAAAGTGCGAGTGACAAGTGATGAGTGTGAAATGAAAAGTAAGAGGTGAATAGCAGTCTGCTCTATTCTCTGACAAGTATCTCTAATATTTTATATATATATATATATATATATATATATATATATATATATATATATATATATATATATATATATATATATATATATATATATATATATATATATATATATTTATAATAATTTTGGTCTATTACGCTATTGTTTTTAACAATGGCGAAGTGGTCAGATAGCAATACCATTAAAAGGTCCAGAAATTATTGAAATACGAATGTTTATACAATATTAAGTCGCCGAATTTAAAAAATAAAATGATGTGAGACGCAAAAGAAGTATATGCGAAGTTAAGAAGCATTAAGTCTACATATTACATAGAAAAGAAGTAAATTAAAGACTTCCTGTAGGTCGGGGGCTGGAGCCATATTATTTTCAGGTATAAATTGTTTCCCTCTTATAGCTTCAAGACACATTTTTCTCACTTTAGCGTTTTTAGGAAATTGGTGTGCACCAATATCTTTGCAATAGGGCACTTCACGCTTTACTCATACTATACTTTACATCTTAGCTTTTTTTGCTTAAAATTTTTAAACTTTAAAGCTATGTATATAGTGTATAGCTATATAATACTTTGACAATTACCAATTCAATTTCACACTCGAAGATTTCGCATAATAATGACATCCACTTGCCACATGTGTGAACACCAACTTGCTATTTGTCACTTGTCATTGCCTCTCGCACTTGTCACTTATCAAAATGTAAACCGGGCCTTAGGCCAAAGAAGTGTCAGCCCCGCTGCCCTAACACGTAGCAAACTTCACATGTCTTCGCAATATTTTTTTTAATTCACAGACACGCAAGTTTCCTCACGATATTTTCCTTCACCACCGAGCAAATGGCAATCCTGCTAGTAAAGATAAACATATTTTTGATTTGATTTATCATCTATCGATTTTTTTTTGCTCAGTTTAGTTTTCTCAAAAATTTCCTACTTTTTTTGCGCCCGAAGCAAATATGGGCAACCCTCCGGAAAGCGGGGGAGGGAGGTTGGGAATGCTCATAGCATACCACGCAGCCGGCTGCGTGGTTATGTGGTGACTTTTACCCACTAAATCCAACCTTTTAGGAACTGGCTTAACGATCTAACTAGAGATCTCTAAGCCGTATACGAACGCGACCCTCGTTGGCAGAAAGGAGGGCGCAAGCGGCGAAAAGCCGCTTAGAAGAGTGCCTAACTAAGGCAGATTAAGGGATGTGTTATGTAGGCTCGGCCTGAGCCGCCAGGAGGCAGTTCAGGTCAGCCGAAAGCTTGTTGGGGGGGTCCGAGAGAGAGTTTCTCGGTCTGCGCACACTATAGCGAGTGTGGATAGGGGCTGCATAGGCAGCTGTCTCACGAATGAGATGATTTGGGTGGGACTCTGAGGCTTTGAAAAATCTCTCAGAGAGTGATTTAAGGAACTGCTGGATTGTTGGGAGCTCTAAGTCTCGATGTAGGTCGGCATTACGGACATAATAGGGCGAGCTTGTGGCCCTGCGACGGAATAGATTTTGGACTATTTGAAGTTCATTTATAGCTTTGGGCTTAGCATGTGCGAAAATGGGGGCCGCGTTGGTCATGACAGGTCGTATGCAGACCTTATATAGAGTTCGCTTGCTGCGGAGGGACATTTTACTGTATCTGCCCAACATGCTGTTGAGCCTACCCATGTAAAATCGTGCGGTGCGAGTAACCTTCTTGATATGGGGCTCGAAAGTGAGCCTTGCATCAAGGGTGACGCCTAAGTATTTAGCTTTAGTTTGCCATGGGACAGGGGTTCCTAACATCCTGATTGGCGGAGTGGTGGTGAGACGACGTCGTTTATATTCGAAGCAAACGGCGGAGCTTTTCTCCGGGTTTACGTTGATACGCCATTTTCGGAACCAAGCTCCTAAGTCGCTTACTGACTTTTGGATCTTGTTCCGAATCTGTGGTAGTGAGTTGCTTTTAGAGTAAAGGGCTGTGTCATCTGCAAAGAGGGCTAGTTTGACACCATTCGACGGGATAGGGATGTCGTTGGTGAATAGTATATATAGGAGGGGGGCAAGCACAGAGCCTTGAGGGACAGCGGCTTTTATTTGACGAGTCCTTCAGATAGGAGGCTACAAGGCGAACGAGACGGTCCGGGAGGCCTAAGTCGTACAGTTTGTAGATAAGGCCCTCGTGCCAGACTCTGTCGAATGCCTTGGCAATGTCAAAGAAGACCGCGATGGTTTTTTGCCGACGAGGATAAAAACCGCTGAGGATGTATTCCACTATGTGGTGAACTTGCTGGGGGCACGAGTGTTTGGCTCGAAACCCGAATTGTAGTGGGATGACAAGAGGGTCGCCGTCTGTGGGAAACAAATGGCGCCTTATGCGCACGAGAATAATTCGTTCGAAAAGTTTGCCCATGGCCTTGAGGAGGCTGATGGGACGATGATTGGAGGGGAGGTGGTGAGGTTTGCCTGGCTTGGGAATGCCAATGACTGTTGCCTCTTTCCAAGAGATGGGAAAGTAACTGAATTCGAAGCAGGTGTTAAAGATTATGGCTAATAAGGCGATTACCTGCTCCGGAAAATGTTCGAGGGCTTGGTTGGAGATGCCATCCGCACCCGGTGCTTTTTTGGGCTTAAGTCCTTTGATGGTAGATGAAATCTCATCTTTGGACACAGTGATAGGGTCAGAGGCCGTAGGGGGCGAGTTCCTGCGACGGACCTCGTCCTCCACTAGTTGGATGTGTATGGGGTCAGTGGGTTGTGAGCTAGGAAAGCATTGAGCGGCGACGCTGTCAGCGAAGCACTCAGCCTTTTCTTCGTCCTCGAAGGCAATGGAGCCGTCGGGACGAGACTGAGGGTGAGTATGCGTTATAGCGTCTATCCGGAGGGCTCTCGCCATCTGGTAGTACGCTGTGTGAGAGGGAGAGATTTTCTCCACTAGATTGCCCCTTTCGTGGTCTCTGTAATCTTGGAGGCGGTAACGGAGTTTGCGTTGAAGGCGGTGGGCCGCGAGTCTATATTCGGGAGTGGGATAGCGTGCAGCTCTACGGAGGGCAGCTTTTTTGGCTTTTAGCAGGTTGCTAATATCTAGGGGAAGACTAGTTTTAGCAACCGGGACAACTTTTTCATTCTTTTTAAGAGAGGATGTTATAAGTGAGGTGAGATTTTCGACCGCGGTGTCTATTTTCCCCGTACTGTCGAGGGCGTCGGAAGAAAGGGTTATGGGAGGGTCCGGAGAGTCTATAGCCGAGGATGGAGACTTCTTGAAGCCCTTCCAGTTGGTGTAGGTTTTGGATGTGGGAGTTGGAGATGGCTGATGGTCAAGAAGGAAGGATACAGGACGGTGGTCGGATGCTAGATCATCGAGAGACTCGATTGCTCTAAGGTTAAGGGAGACTCCTTTAACTAGAGCAAAGTCTAGCACGTCAGGAGCGTAGTTAACAATGTCTGGATAGTGAGTGACAGCGAGGGGGCTGTAGATAGTCAGGTCGAGAGACTGAGTGATATTGAGCAGCACCCTGCCACTACTGGTAGTAGTGCGACAGGTCCACTCAGTATGCTTGGAGTTAAAGTCTCCAAACATAATGACTGAGTCGCCTAATGCAAGGATGGCTTCGAAATCACTCTTAACGGGGAGGGTTCCGCTAGGGATATAGCAAGAGGCTATAATGATTGACTGGTGTCCAGTCATGGCTAATCTAGTGATAGTGGCTTCCATACTGGTAAGCGTCGAAGTAGATATGTGGGAGCAATGAAGGGACTTTTTGTAATAAATGGCAGTACCGCCGCCTTTGCGGTCGGGTCTGTCATTACGCAGAAGTGAATAATTTTTAATAGAAAGGCCTTTAGAGACCTTGGGGCTGAGGTGGGTCTCCTGAAGGAGGAGGAGGTTGGCTTCGCGATCTCGAAGAAATAGCCTAAGCTCTGGGAGGTTATTTCGCA
Organism: Parnassius smintheus behrii; assembly: GCA_036936625.1. NCBI lineage: Eukaryota > Metazoa > Arthropoda > Insecta > Lepidoptera > Papilionidae > Parnassius > Parnassius smintheus. The sequence goes on from JAUPFT010000001.1 coordinate 1,665,326, forward strand.
AACCGCGGATATTGAATGAAACAAGCGACAAACCCTTTGGTTTGATACGACCACAGAACACCTAATATTTAAGTGTTCTGTGGATACGACCGTGCGGTATTGCGGGAGCAGAGGGCTCCGGCATAGTGTAATTACAAAGACCTTAGTAAGTTGATGTGCTCAGTAAGAGCAAGGAGACGGTCCTGAGGGGACTGAGCGGTGCGCAGTTTACGCGCAAGGACAAGGATTTCCTCTATATTGATCTTATTCATAGTGTTATACACTAGGTTTAGATCTTCTACTACAGAGTCTGCCTGTTTTTGTGGGTCGGCGGAGGGCCGCGGGATATTTGATTCCTTTGGGAACCAAGGGTTTATTGAAATTTCCTACTCTACTACCAAGATATATATAAGACTAAAATAAAGAATAGAATATGCTCTTTAAAAAGAAGTATGATTTATTTCTCCTATGTAAAGTCGTGTTACAAGATATTTACTGGGATACGAGGGGGTGAAGCTCATCCAAAGGGAGGAGTGGAGCGGATAAATTTAAATTCGTTCTATAACATATTTTTATACGTGGTAGAGCCATGCTGCTGTTATATTAATAGTATTGTTACGCGCTCAAGTCGACGGCACTAGCGCCATCTAGTCTCGAACCGAAGAACTAAACTTCTTAAAGTCGAAACACGAACTCTCGGTACCTTGCGCGTGTTTACTTGAATATTCTGGATATTTCGCTGCTAATTTATATAAATAGGCGCTGCAAGATGCGATCAGGGAAGTATTGGAGTTGGCGACACAAGCGAAGCTTCGGAGCGGAATAAAGTGAATCAGTGTGATTAATTATTAGTGTTTTTAACTTGAATTGGTGTAAAGTGAATAAAAGTGTTAATTTAGGTAATTTTATCGGCAATTTTTATTGTCACGAACCTCAAGCTCGTAACAGTATAGTCGTAGCACGCTCTCACAGAATATCAGCGTAAAATAGTAGCTTAATTCTGCTGAGTTTCGAATGGTGAATGTAGAGAACCGGAGACCCTTTTTACTGGAACCGAGGTATTCCATTTTAGTCCTCACGGGTGACAACGCATCTGCATTTTGATTCGTAATCGAGGATAGATGTAGATGTCTATGGGCCACAGCAACCACTTACCATCAGGTGGACTGTGTGCTTTTTTGTCACCCAATCATATAAAAAAACATACATACGCCGATGAAAGTACTCCATAAATTTTTCCAACTTTTTCATACGTTTCTATCTAAAATGTTGCTACTGTGAATGCTGGTTTATCTCGGCTTTCATCGGGACAGCTTGCGTTTGGGCGTCGTTCGCACAATTTTGATTGATAATTCAAATACAATTAAATGGCTTTATTCATAACGATTTGATACGTTTAAGTTTTATATGTAGCTGGTATACAATATTAAAATTATATCATTTTTTACATTAACATTACTGCAATGGGCGGCCTTCCGTACAGAACCAAACGTTTGGCACGTAGAAAAGAAAAAAGGCCAATCGCTTAACGGGTTAACAAAAGTCAATATTTAAGGCTAGCTGAGAAGTGTAGCCTAGTATTCCTCATAAATCTGGCTATAATATACAAAGCGAATTTTTCAAATCTGTGATGGCAGAACTTTATAACCGATTGGTAAAAAGCAAAAACGTAATAATAACCGGAATAATGGAAACAAACATATCTGATTACAAAGAGAGAAAAGAAGCTGAAAAGAGAGAAGTACTTAGCTTAATAATGATTTCTCATATTTACGCGAACACTACACGTCTTATTCATTCTTATCTTATCATATCATATCTTAATTAATCCAATCTCTTCTCGGTAGGTTGAGGACTGTGATTTTAGTGTGTTTGCTTTTATTTATAGATACTAAATAAGATTTTTTCCTCCAGTTTTACATAATCATAATTATTACTGTTTCCAGTAATTATATTACACAATTTGGTTTATAGTTCTTGATCTCAAAATAGATCTGCTTATGATTAGACATAGATCATTTTATTATATCAAGGTAAAATTGATATTATTTGAGACTCGTGCTGACGTGATCAGTGATAGTATCCGAAAAAAAGCGGCCAAGAGCGTGTCGGGCCACGCTCAGTGTAGGGTTCCGTAGTTTCCCGTCCGTCACAGTAATGGTTCCCTTATGAGTAGTACTGTGAGAGTACTTATGAGTTTGTACAAAAACTGTTGTTTCCATCCAAGTTCAATATAATTTTCCTAGAAAGTCCTTATAAAGTTCTACTTTCCAGATTTTTTTCATATTTTCTAAACTTATGGTTCAAAAGTTAGAGGATTTGTTTTTTACTTTTGGAGCGATTATTTCCGAAATTATTGACATCATCAAAAAATGATTTTAGTAAACCCCTATTCATTTTTAAATACCTTTCCAACAATATATCACACGTTAGGGTTGAAATTAAAAAAAATCACTTCCCACTTTACATATAGGGGGGCTACCCTAATAAAACATTGTTTTCCAATTTTTATTTTACCACTTTGTCGGCGTGATTGATACACATATTGGTACCAAATTTCAGCTTTCTAGTGCTAAAGGTCACAGAGATTAAGCGAGGACGGGCAGACGGACTGACAGACATGGCGAAACTATAAGGGTTCCTAGTTGACTACGGAACCCTAAAAGGAGTTTGGAGTCAATTTTATTTATTAATTTGTAGCCACACTATTCCAACATTTCCATTACATAGCAGACTGCAGACTGCAGACTTTGTGATCATATCCTAGACGTAATATTTGCTTATATTTGTTAGTTATAGTCATAGTCATTTATTCCATAGAACAATATTACATTGTATTGGAAAATTAACTACACAAAATCAAAAATTACGTTTACATGCAATTGACTTAAATAAAACAAAAATCGAATAAAATTTAAATATCATTTGAAAATCATTCTATATACTTATATACATTTAATACTTTTCATGTCATAATTAAATATTTTTCATGTCATTAAAATATAGTACATAAACAAAAAAAAATTAACATTCATTAAGTTTATTTCTGTCATTTAGGTATTCGTCAACTGAGTAGTAGCTTTTCTTAATTAATAATGATTTGAGTTTATTTTGGAATTTTCGGTGGCAATAAATAACTTTAAATGAGATAGGTAAAGAATTAAATAGTGCAATCGCTTGATGCCTTGTGCGTACAACATTCATTGTTGGTGTAATTGAAGTTTTTAAATCTTTTCGACGTGTCATTTCTCTTTTTTTACTTTCTTCGTTTGTTTCATATTTGTAAAAAATTTTTACTAAGTATGTAAGTGAAACTAAGATATACAGAGAGGTAACCGTAAGTATGCCAAGTTTTCGAAAATGTTCTTTACACGACTCAATTTGTGGAATACGTAACATGGTGCGGATCGCTCTTTTTTGTAATACAAATGCTTTCTTAATATTATATTTATAACTGTTGCCCCAGAATTGTATGCTATAACGAAGTTGTGATTCTACTAGAGCAAAATAAACCAACTTAAGCTGCTTTAACGTAACTTCGTCTCGTAAACTTCTTAAGGCATATGCTGAACTGATAGTAGATTCTAGTGCCGTCATTTCCTTTTTCCAGTTCAAGTACATGTCAATGTGGATTCCTAGAAATTTTACTGATTGAACAGAGTCAATATTTTTTGTTCCTAGTGTTTAAAGTATTACATGTTTATTCTTATGAAAGCTACTTATGTTTATATGTACATACATTACATTTTCATAAGTGTATTGCGATGCCAAAGTTAATATGTTTATTTATTTAAAGTTTTCTCTAAGGGACTCTACAATTTAATTTATTAATCGCCCGTACGGCTCTCTTTTGCAAAACAAATATGACTTCAATGTCAGTCGCGTCACCCCATAGTAACATTCCATAAGACATTACGCTATGAAAGTAAGAAAACAAACTAATCTAGCTGTCTCAACAATGGTAAGACTTCTAATCTTTCTTACAGAATACGCTCAGAACTAAGTCTGCCTGCAAATTTAGATATATTGCGGCACCATTGAAGCTTCGTTGATTCGACAAGACTCAACTCTTCCTCATTTAAGAACACATTGGTATTTCACTGTTTAACATTGGGTATTGTAAATTTAATACATTTTGTCTTATTGCTGTTTAAGAGCAAGTTTTTACGGTTAATCCAATGTACTAATTTCAATTACATTTTCAAAATTAAATGACTGTCGTTTGAGTTTAAAAATTAAAGAATTAAACATCAGCAAATAATACTATATCGTGATTATCCCTTACAAGATAAGGTAAGTTAATATAGACTCAGAAAAGGAATGGGACAAGAATCGAGCCCTGAGGAACGCCCATTGATACCACTGATCCGGAGAATCTTTTTGAGTTATATTTCAGTTTTGTTATTTAAATTTGAAATAATAAGTCTAAGCGTAATATTTTTGACACCGTAAAGTTGTAGTGCCGCCATGTCGTGGTGGTATATGTGGCAGCATAAGGGAATCCATTACCACATATCACGCCATGGGTGTTGTGAGGGGCGACACAGGGAAATGAAACAGGAAATGGGCAGCAGAGTCCTCCTGACATCAACTGAGAATATTTTGTCATGCAGTGGTCCCGCTGACATGTAGCAAACATGACCAAGATTCCCCTTATAAGGCAATCTATCCTCCTGACATATATATCTATCCTCAATAAAGAATCAAAATATAGATGAGTTATCACCCCTGAGGATTAAGATCAAATTCAGCTACGCTGCAGATGTATTAAGGTTTTAGCACAAATCTGTCGGCTCGAGCAGAGCAGGACCTCGCTCTGCCAGCGTAAAAAAGCTGCGTATTAGCTTAGCTCTGCTTTTTCATTCCGTGATATAAAATTAATTACTCATTCGTGCTACTATTATAATGTAGCTGCAGTATGCCTCTACCATGTTCAAACTTTTATTAGTGCGTAGTCCGTAGGGAAAAGCCGTAGGCGTTGCTTGCGCTTTACTTGCTATCAGTCATCATATTATCAACAGCTCATGCTCAGCTGTGGTCTTTTCATAGGCTTTAAAGAATGAATAAGATTTCTCTGAATAATCTCAGCTATGCTGACGTCATGATACTTTTGAGTTCTTCAATCAGAGGCCATATGTATAGCCATATGTGAGCGTTATTTTGTTTTACATCGCCTGACGTATAATGTTAAAAACGGAGATAATGATGTTCCGCTCGGGTAGAGGCCCGGAGAAGTTTTAACTTCAACATTAACTTATCATTTTCGTTAATTTTTTTTCGATTATTGAATTGTAATAATTATAGTAATTTTCGTTCATAACATTTATTAATATTTTCACCGTAAATTTGAAATGGGTGGAAAAAGCCTGAAATAAATGACTAGCGCACGTGAAGGTAATAGAGACACTTTCATATCTCAAAAACTACAGCCTTGTTTGCATAGATGGCTCTGTGGTACGATAGGACTTTATCAGTTAATCAGATACTAAAAGGGTCAAAACAACGCTGATTTATTGACTCTATATTGACAGTTGACGGTATTGTAAATATAAATATAGTCGTTAGCTTTTTTAAGTTGATTTATCGAAGTGTCCTTAATTATTATCAAAGCTTGTTTAATATTTTTTTCTTAACATAAGGCATGGGCTTAATATTATACAATTTTGTGTTTTTATCTCTATCCTGCTCCCAGTTTTGGCTGTATAGAGCGGCAAAGCTTATGGTGATCACATTACCCTCACGTACCTTATTATTATTGATTCCTGTGTAGACGTCTGTGCCGGTGTCCGTGCGTGTGGTGGGGCGAGGCTGGGGCGCGCTGGGAGGCGCGCGGGGCGGCAGCGGGACGCGCGGTGCGGCGCTGGGTGCGCTGGGCGCCGCGCTGGCGCTGCTCGCACTGCTCGTGCTGGCGCTGCTCCTCTACATCTGCCGCAGGTGCGTCACACCACACGACAACTACTGACCTCACTAAGTACTAATCAAACAAGTGTGCGAATGTTCGCAGTACACGCACACAAGCACGGAATTCACCTACAGTAGAACACAGAGAAAGTAACGCGATGTTTAGTATAAGTAGTTTAGTATGAGTCTCAAGTTAATTCGTACGTGTTGTAATAATCGCGTAATTTTCTCTGTTTGCTGTTCCATTCTAAAATCTTGTTCACTCTGCTATTTAAACCTACATATCTATATCTATACTTATTAAGTACTTATATTATATTGTAATAAAGAGAAATGTTTTCTTTTTGGTTGCTTAAACACGCTAACCTCCGGAACAGGTAGTTCAGTCCGATTTAAAAAAAATCTTTTTGTACATGATAGCAAGATTCATGAGAATGAGAAATAGTATAGGCTATCTGGCATTAGACTACAACTCTCAGCTAGCTTTAAATATTGATTTTTGTTATGCAAGTCGAAAGAAAAACCGCTTCAGATCTTCCTTATCCGCGTGCGCTGGAATAAAGGCTACTGATACCTAAATAGAATGTTCTACAAAAATATAGATTTTTACTCCATCTGAAAAAATTCCGCGATACCATACGCATTTTTCTTAAATAAAACACAATGAGGTATTTTGTGACAAAACATGTAGAAAAATAAAGAGTGTGAGCGTAATTATTAGGCATGGCATATTAATACTGAAAACAAAAGTTAAAGATAACTTTAAATTAACTTTGCTCCTGATAGCATGTTATTGAGTTAAAGAGATAGTGAAAAATTAAAATAATTCAACTCGGCGACATAACCTTAGCCGCTCAGTGAGAACCAAGGGAACCAACATATTATTTAATATCACATGAAAATGTTGCAAAAATATTGTCTACACTGAACTATTATAAAGCAATCATTCAATAGCCTTTTTATATAAATTTAATCATTTTCATCAATCATTACATTATTACTCCCCCAAGAAATGCCACGAAGCACGGTCCTTAGCCAACATAACTGACGTAGCCCAAAGGATCAATATGCTGAAATTACAACGGGCTGGCCATATACTCGAAGAAGCGACAACCGATGCGAGCAATAAGTTCTCAAGTGTCAGCCTCATATCAGTTAAAGAAGTCTAGGGCCCAAAGATGTTTTATAGGTAAAAACATCTTTGTCTAGGGCCCTACTAAACGGAGAGACGTGTAAAAATGTGACCCGGTAAAGATGCATAAAATTAATGGATAAAGGTGACTCAGGAGTCAGGACTGTGCTCTATAGTAGTAGAATTGACAAAATTCTAAATGGAAATTTTGTGCGTGATAAAATTCATAATCAAAACCAGTCAGAGTTAATGATATAACCTAACGGATAAGTAAGCTCAAAAAACTAACAACCGATGGGGAAGTGGGGGTCCACTGGATGCGTGCGTCCGAAGCGTTTGGAAATCATAAAACCAGCGAGAATAAGGATGTGGATTCTTCGGCTGGTGAATACAATGGTGACAGACGTAATGTAATTTAAACGATTTCCCTGTTCCTCATTTTATAAGAATTGAATGAGTTAGGGCTTTGAGATCTAACTTCACTTCTGTTTCTCGTTATTTTCTGCTATCCGTTAATTTAGGTCTAGTATAAAAGTTATTATATCAACTTGATCGAGTCAGCTCAACCGAAGTAGGACCACGTTCTCACAGAATACCAGTGTCAAATAGCACATTAATGTTGTATGTTTCGTATTGTGAATGTAGTGAACTCGAGAGTCTAGAAATGATGCATTCCATCTTAATCCTCAGAAGTGACAACGCATATGCATCTTGACTCTTAATCGAGGATAAATGGAGATTCCTTTGGTCTACAGCATCCACTTACCATCGGGTGGACTGTGTGCTCGGTTGCTACGCTTATTCTTTAAAAATAAAAAACAGTACAGCGCCATTTAACCTTGGTCGAGTCGAGGCTTGATAAGATTTTTCTAACCTTTCTCATGGTCGCTTTTACTACACCCAAGGGATTAAATGAGATAATGGCAAATACATTACGCTGCTACCTCAGAGCATCATTCTCAGCTTAAACTAATTTTCTTATCTCAAAAACTACAGCTAAACTAATTTTCAAAATACAGGCGAAGACGACGAAGTAAAAACGGCAGCGCTTCTGCTCTCACTCTGCCTCCGGAGAAGCCCCCTAGTGCAGTGGGTGTAGGGAGTGTGGGTAGTACAGGAGGAGCGAGAAATGCTGGAAATGCAGGGGAGGCAGTAGGGGGCGGTGAGGGAGGGGGGCGCGCGGACTCTCCGCTGAGCGTGTCGGCGGGTGCCAGTACCATCCTGGCCGGCTCCACCGCCAGCCTGGACCCCGCAGACAGTGGTGAGTACCTTGCTGACATTTTTTTATAGAATAAGGGTGACAAACAAGCTCGCACTCCACCTGGTGCTATGTGAACGCTGAAGCTTATAGACATCTGCGTATATTATCCTCGATTAAGAATGAAAACGCAGATGTTTTATCACCCCTGAGTACTAAGATGGAATGCCTCGTTTGTAGTAAAAATAGTCTCCGGTTCTGTTAAAAAGGTCTACTGCTCACAATACGAAACACTGCAGTATTAAGCTGCTATTTTACGCTGGTATTCTGTGAGAGCATGGTCCTGCCCCGATCGAGCCGACACATTTATACTACAACCATAATATAGCTTAGCGAGGCTTTACCGCATATATAATAGCATGATTCCTTGGAGTAATTAAAAACGCCCTGAAAACTTTAATTTTATCATTTTCTACAAAACTGCAAGATCACAAAAAGAAAAAAAAATAACTGTCTCAACGTCCATAAGGCGTTCAATTATACATACGCGGTAGTTATACAATTCTAGCGAACTTCCGTTTATTTCATATAATTTCAGTTTATTTTTATCAACAGTCATGTAGAATAGACCAGAATAGAATAATTTTATTCAATATAAGTTACAAGTAATTCATATTGAGTCATTTTTTAATTTTACTCCTGGTTCGAAAATACCTTTGTCCTGAAAAAAACCACCAACAAAAAGAGCAGAATTTTTTTCTCTAAATAAAATCATCTAATAAATACAAGTTGTACAAATTACTAAAAAACTTATGTAATATAAGAAACAGTTTGAAAGCAGTAGTATCAACTATTTATATTAATTTATATTATAAAAATTCTATTTATACAGTGAAATGTTCACAGAGAGACCTTGTATGCATATTTTCTGGGACTTAGTAATAACATGTTCATTGCCCCATGAATAATACCTGACTCTGTGCAGTGGAGAAACTGTTATTATTTGTTTGTGTTTGTTCCTAGTGTTTACAGTAGTGATGAGTAAAATCGGTCTTGGTCTTGCAATATCGACTCAGACCATGACCAAGATCATAGATATACTAGCAAGATCAAGACCGAATGAACAAGAACAAGACTGAGAAAAAGAAAGACTCAAAATTGTAACTTCCATTGTAAATAGGACATAATATGAGAATATTTTTCATTTTCCGGAGCAAAACATTTTAAGTGTTTAATATTTACCCCACTAATTAAACACACAAAATATAAAAAGGTAACTAGTAAATTCTCCCATTGCCTGAAAAAAAGGATCTACAAGAATATTCTCAAACTATTATTTTACGATGTCGGTTAACATATGGCTGATTTAGAGCTAAGGTAATTGTTTTTCGTTCTTCGAGTACTCTGTACGTGTTTTGATTATTGTAAAATAAAATTTTATTTATATTAATTTTTGATCATTACCATTTTTAAAACCACATAAGTAGTGAGTTAGACCGAATTCAAGACCAAGAACAAGACAAGTATTTGAGCAAAACAAAGACCGAGAACGATACCAAGACAGTCTTGATCTTGGTTTGATATTAGTCTTGGTCATGGTCTAATTCTTGGTCCGGGTCTTGGTCTTACTTTGCTGATGAGCAAAGTAAGACCAAGACCTAGTGATGACTAGTTTACAGAGTTTATATCACTTTTTTCACTAAAACTACGTTTGTTTTTGTGAACATTCATTAAATTTTCGGAAATATATTGAGAGACCAAAGTTAATATAGTTATATTTTTATTGTTTTATGATTTAAAATAAATAAAGGTATTTACTTATTCAAATTTTTTCTGAGATGTTAATGAGGCCTCATGTCTCGTTTTCTTGAGCTAAAATGTCTTGCTTGAGAAATTTCTCTTTTGTGATGTTATATTATATTAATATATAAGTATTAATTTCATTCTCTAAACCATTTCCCATTATCTGGGGTTGGCGCAGTAAACCTTCTTGTTCCATTCCTCTCTATCAGCCGTCATTTCCATACTTACTCTTTTCATTCTCATATCACTCTTCACACAATCGATCCATCTTTTATTCGGCCTTCCTCTGCCCGTGTGTCCCTCCACATTCATATTCAACACTCGTTTTGTGACATGACTTTCATTCCTCCGCATCACATGCCCAAACCATGCCAATCTGCTTCCTCTCACCTTTTCTACCACTGGCGCTACTTTCAGGCTTCCTCTTATATACTCATTCCTTATCTTATCCATCCTTGTCACACCACACATCCATCGTAACATTCTCATTTCATTCGCATGCAGTCTATTTTCATCCTTCTTCTTGACGGCCCAGCATTCACTTCCATACATGACGACAGGTCGGATGATCGATTTGTAAATTTTCCCCTTCAGCCTTATTGGCATTCGGGGATCGCACGTTGTGGCTGTGACCTGTCGCCATTTCATCCACCCTGCGTTAATCCTATGCTGCACAGCTCTATCTATTCCGCCGTCGCCTTGAATGAGGGAACCGAGGTACTTGAAATCTGAGCAGGTAGGCAGTATAGCGCCATCCAACGACATGGGTACAGGACTGGAAAGACCGCCGAAATCACAGCACAGATATTCGGTTTTGGATCTGCTGATCTTCAAGCCAACAATTTCCAGCCTCTGTTGCCACCCCGTCAGTCTGCTCTGTACCTCGATGCCTTCTTCCCCGACAAGCACGATGTCATCGGCAAAGAGCATGCACCAGGGTGCCTCATCCTGCAGGTCCGACGTCAAAGCGTCCATAATCAGTAGGAAGAGGTAAGGGCTCAATGCCGACCCTTGGTGCAGACCTACCGCCACATCGATACTGCTCGTAGTTCCCGCGGCAGATCGTACACATGTACGGGATGCTCTGTAAATAGCACGGACTAACCTCACATACTTCCCAGGCATACCTTTCATGTTTAACGCCCACCACAAAACCTCACGGGGAACCCGATTGTACGCCTTTTCAAGGTCGACAAAAACCATGTGCAGATTTTTATGCACGCGCTTGTACTTTTCGCACAATTGGCGTAATGCGGAAATGGCATCTGTCATACCTCGACCGGGCATGAATCCGAACTGGTTTTGTGTTATCTCACACTCTTCTCTCATTCTTCTCTCTATTATTCTTTCCCAGACTTTCATCGTATGTGACATGAGTTTTATTCCCCGGTAACTGCTGCAGTTTTGAACGTCTCCTTTGTTTTTAAAAATGGGGACCAGTATACTACTGCATCATTCCTCAGGTATTTGTTCTTCCTGCAACAATTTACCGAAAAATAAACTCAACCACTTCCATCCATCCGCACTCAGCAACTTCCACACTTCTACTAGTATTCCATCTGGGCCGACTGCCTTCCCATTCTTCATATTCCTAACAGCCATTTTTACTTCTTCCACACTAATTTCTCTCACTAAGCCCATATTCACTGGTGGGTTTTCAAGCATACCATTCCATTCATTCTCCTCATTCATCAATTTCTCAAAATACTCCTTCCATCGCTTCTTTATACTTTCATCGTCAGTCAAAATCCTTCCAGAATCATCTTTTATACATTTCACATGTGAAACATCTCTTCCATTCCTTTCTCTCGCTCTTGCAATTTGAAAAAGTCGTTTTTGACCTTCGGGGCTTTCAAGGGACCGATATAATTTATCTTGCGCCTCTGCCCTACAAATAGCAACTTCCTTCTTCGCTCTCTTCTTACATTCTTTATACGCCCCTCTCTTACTTTCTTTTATGGATTCATTCTGGTCTTCTACGCTCTGCCATTCTTTAAAGGCATTTTTCTTTTCTCTCAAAACTTCTCTAATACTTTCACTCCACCACCACCCATCCTTATCTATCATACGCTTCCCTTTTGTTTCGCCTAACACCTTCCTTGCCACACTTCGGATACAATCAGCCATTTCCTTCCAGCACTCATTCACACTCATTCCTTCCATATCACCCATCTCTATCATCTTGTTTACAACTAGCTCTCTAAATTCAGTATGCAAGTGAATTTAGAGAGCTAGTTATGCAACAAATGCCACTTTATTTTGGGTGGGGGACGATCCTTATGTTTGTTGAGGCGAACAGTTAAGCAGATGTCAGCCAGCAGAATTCGGTGCTGGGATACTAAGTCTTCACCTGGAAGCACTTTGCAGTTTTTTACACTCTTGATTTGGTTCCATCTTAACAGAAGATAGTCGATCTGTGTCGCGTGGTGGCCACTTTTATAAGTAACAAGATGGTGATCTCGTTTTTGGAACCACGTGTTTACTACAGCCAGGTCGAAAGCACATGCTGCTTGCAGAAGAACTTCCCCCTCACGGTTGCGCACTCCGTACCCCCATCCACCGTGTACTCTTTCATACCCGTCATTCACTCTCCCTACATGTCCATTAAAATCTCCTCCCATATAAACATCCTCACTCTCAGGTATTCCCATCATCATACAATCAAATTCCTCCCAAAACTTCTCTTTCACACTCTCTTCACAGCCTGTTTGCGGAGCATACACACTTACAACATTCACTACTTTGTTTTCAATCATTAATTTAACAACTATCATTCTGTCATTTACTCTTTTCACATCTGTCACTCGTTCTTTCATTCCACTATCTAACACAACTCCTACTCCATTTCGCTTCCCGTCACTTCCACAGTAATAAAACTTGTATCCTTCCCCAATCTCTCTTGCTTTATTGCCCTTCCATTTTGTTTCCTGCAAACAGGCAACATTCACTCTTCGTCGTTTCAAAACATCTGCTAACTCTCTTCCTCTTCCAGTCATCGTACCTATATTCCAGCTTGCAAACCTCACTCTGACATTCTTCTCTCTACGGGCTCGCCTCTTACGTCGCACCCGCTCCGTAAGGTGCGACAACCCTTGCCCACTTCCCACAGGAGCCGGGTGCTGCCCCTGCGCGTCGCCTGCGGGGTACGCCCTAGCCCTGTCATATATCCCACAACTCGTAATATTCATAAGTTTACTGCATGGGATTTGGCAAAAGTTTTACAGTCGGCCGCCTGCCTGACACCAACCCTCTTTGGGTATGCTATTGTTGGTAGAGGAAGCTACCATTTTGGGAAAAGGAAAAAGAAGGTTGGGGGTAGGAGCGTAGGTGTAAGGATACTGTTATCTCGGCAGGAAAGGTATGAGAATAACAGTAGCTCGGGGAGCCGGGGTCGCGTACCCGTATTCCATAACAGGATCACCGGAAAGGTAGACCAGCATGAAAACCCCCTGACTTTAATATATAAGTATTAATGAGACAAAATAAATCATCTTATTATCTTTATTGTTTTTTAAACCTTATTATCGAAAGTATATAAAATTGAAGAAACAAAAATATTGTTATGATGTAGAATTCAATACTTGCTGTAACACAATAGCAGAGCAACAAATTACCTCATATTCGTCAGAATGAGAGGTCAGCAGAAGGTTCAATAGAGAAGGTGCATTTTTCTCCACTTCGCAAGCAATCAGTTGTGTCATGGCAAAGTCAGAGCAGAACAGCAGAATTAACGAGAAACTAATTTCCTTTTCTTCGGGAACCCGCGAATACTGATCTCTCACCATAGCTGTCCAAGGGAACTCTTTCACCCATCTCTTCAATCTCTGAACAGGGGGGATTAGGCTCTATTTTTCGTCCAACTCGACTCTCGTATGTGCTCTGTGCCGGATGTGCGGCTTACACAGCGCTTGATGCCAAACCACCCCTCTCCCTGGACGTCAACAAGTCGAGTGGGCCTATTGGAGACCCTCTTATTGTGTTGAGAACGTGTGATACGGAGTTGGCACCGGTTTTAATCCGAATTTTTCGGTACTCCGCCTCCCTAGTCGTAGCCCCGAACTCATGGGAAACAGCTTTAGTACATCCAGTGTTTCATGCCGGCACACCGCTTGCAATTTTACAAGACGCAGGTTTAGCCTCATATGGAATAACGTTCTAATATCTGAGCTGAGAGCTCTCCAGTGCCAGCTCCTTCCACTTGATCGTATTCAGAACAGAGTGGCCCAAACAACCGAGTTCTTTCTGATCAGCTCAACTCAGTGGTGCTGCGAAGAGAATTCCAAACTGAATTCCCTTGTATTTTCTATCGCATTTGCCACGGGCAGTGCTGAGGAATTGTTCGGATTCATTCAAACCATCACATCCTACCAACGTACATAGCAACAAAACTCACTATACCATCCACATCATCGGGATGCTTTGCGGCTCACCACTGCGATTTACTAGAAGTTTTCTTCCTCGCATGACTTAGTTTACCACCGGCGATTTTTCCAGACCAATATAACTTAAGGACCTTCAAACAACGAGTTTACTCCTATTTAAAAGGTTGGAAATGCAGCTTGCAATTCTCCTGGTTTTTCATTTGTTCTTGGGCGGCGGTCAACACATACCAATAGGTGAACAGCTTGTTCGTTTGCCTTCTCTTTTATGAAAAAACACACATTGCATATGATGATTCAAACCATCATCATTACAGATAAACAGATAACCAAAATTCCACTGTTGCACATAGGCCATAGACTGACCGCATAGGGGGGATATTTGCCATAGTTCAAACGTTTGGCAGGCGGTTTTTTTTTGAATAATTATTACATTCTTATCAGGTAGGTTTATAAGTGGTAGAGCCCTGCTGCAGTTATATTAGTAGTATAGTTGTAGTACAAATGGGTCGGCTCGACCGGGGAAGCATCACGCTCTCACAGAATACCAGCGTGAAATAGTAGCTTAATGCTGCTGTGTTTCGTATGGTGAGTGTAGAGAACCGGAGACCCTTTTTACTGGAAACGAGGCATTCCATCTTAGTCCTCACGGGTGACAACGCATCTGAATTTCGATTTGTAATCGAGGATAGATGTAGATGTCTATGGTCCGCAGCAACCACTTACCATCAAGTGGACTGCGTGCTCGTTTGTCACCCTATCCTATAAAAAATGTTGCTGTCCTTCTAACTAAGTATCATCTGTTGATACACCCATTCGATTAAATAATGGATTCCCTTACGTTGCCACAACACGGCATCTACAAAACCTACCTAAATAAAGACAGAATTGTTGTAGGTGTGCCAGCGAATAGGCAATCTCAACGATTCCCAGCCAAAAGCAAAGTGGCGCCTGCGCCTCCCGTACTGACAAACTGCACGGCGCTAATGAGCGACCACCTGCACGCGCGAGGCACCGGTCGCTCCGGCGTGGCCTGGCCCAGCGCCACCATTCCCGCGCGCGTCAAGAAGCTCAGCTGGGACGACGCACAGGTACCGCACCACTGCACCAACACACCGCTACACTCCGCTATACAAGTACACCCAGCGACAACATAACCCGGGGAGCGAGCGGGTAGTTCAGAGTTAATCTATATATAACGCAGTATTTTGAAACTTTGATAGCGCGATTTAGGCTTCAGTGCGTTTTGCTTGAGGCGTAACAACTGCTCCACCACAAGTATTTAATCCGGGCTTGGTTTACAGCAAGCTAGGCGTATGTCGGAGTTATAAAAGGGTCCATACTCACAAATCGTCCGTAGGTGTAGTGAGAGGCACCACGTACGATCACGTCAACGCCAGAGCAAAATAGCGTCAAAAGGGCGTGATTTCAGGTACTGCGAGCGTCAATCTGCCTGGCAAGAGTGACGTTTAAAGCAAATTATCTTTACAAAAGAAAAGACCCATTTCCAACGGTAAACTCTTACGGGCAGGTGATAATGATAACAATGATAATTATTTATTTCATCATTCGTCATCATTATAGCCCTTCACAAATCCACTTCTGAACATAGGCCTCCCCCAAGGAATCCATCGACTTCCTGCATGTCTTACCAGGTCGTCAATCCATCTAGTGGGGGGTCGTCATTCCATCTAGTGGGGGGCCGCCCTACAGTTCGCCAACCGGTACGAGGCTGCCACTCGAGAATTTATTTTCCTCAACGGTTGTCGGTTCTTCGGGGTATATGGCCGGCCCATTGCCACTTCAGCTTACTAATCCGTTGGGCTATCACTCTGGTTTTACTGCGGATATCCTCATTTCTAAGTTTATCACGCAGAGATACCCCGAGCATAGCCCTCTCCATAGATCATTGAGCGACCTTGACCGTCCTCATACAGCCAGCAGTGAAGGACCACGTTTCAGTTCCGTAAGTCATCACTGGCAACACGCACTGGTTGTACAGTCTCGTTTTCGGGGTTTGAGGTATATCTGACAAGAAGATGTGCCGTAATTTCCCGAACGCTGCCCAGCCGAGTTGAATCCGTCGATTGACCTCTTGGCCGAAGTTACCTAGTCGGACTATTTGTCCCAGGTCATAACATACTCGTCAACAACTTCGAGCTTAGATCTCCCAACAACTACCGGCATAGGTGTGACATGGACGTTACGCATGATCTTCGTTTTGTCCATGTTCATCTTAAGGCTATCCCTTTGGAGACACCATTGAGGTCATTGAGCATAGTGCTTAGGTCCTCGCCATTGCTGTTGATATCGTATCCTTTCCAGTCCAGTAGCTTGAATACGTCTTCCAATGCAGCTGTGAAGAGTTTCGGTGATATAACGTCACCCTGTCTTACACCTCTCTGCAGTTGGATAGGTTTCGTACTCTGGTTCTGTACTCGGATAGTCGTCGTAGCCCTAATGTACAAACATTTCGGCACTTCGATATACCGACGGTCCACTTGGCACCGCTGAAGAGACTGTAGCACCGACCAAATTTCGACGGAATCAACGGCTTTCTAATAGTCCACATACACTGGGCAAAGTGGCAGATTGTTCGCTTCGGTCTTCTGTACAATTTTCTGAAGGGTATGTATTTGGTCTATGGTGCTAAAGTCTTTTCGGATACCGGCTTGTTTGGGAGGCTGGAAGTCGTCAAGTCTGCCTGTGAGACGATTCGTAATGACTCTCGAAAACAGCACGTCGAGGTGGCTCAGAAGAGATATCGGTCTGTAGTTCTTTAAGAGAGCGTTGTCACCTTTCTTGAAGAACAATACCATCTCACCTCTGCTCCGTGCCTCGGGAGTAGTACCACTATGGAGGACGAAACTAAAGAACTTCTGAAGGACTTCAAGTACTGAATTTCCACACGCTTTCAGAAGCTCCGCTGTAATTACATCCTCACCCGGGGGCTTGCCGTCTGTAAGGTTGGTGCGTAAATCTGTATGACCTTCAGCTTATACCGTTTGGTGATTATGAGCATTAGGTACGCAACCCTCGACGACACACTCCCAATCTTTACAACATTGTTGACGAGAGGGACGTTAAATCCGACACCTCCTTGGGACAGATGGTTGCCCTCCTGGTGATAGAACAAGTTGCCGGATTCGAGGATTATCGTGTCCTCCCCCTCTCTTCGGACCCCGGATAATCCTGTAATATGCCAACGCAACTTGTCTAGCTCTTCTTCCAGCTCCATGATCTTCTCGTCAGTCCTCAGGTTGCCTGCGTTATGTGTTGCCAGGTCGAGTCGTCGTAGTTGTCAACCCAACCTCCACCGGAGATTCTTAGCACCCCCTGCCCCGCCGTTACCATGGTCGCCACCGTAGCCAGGAATAGCGGGGCAGCCGGGGGCTGGGGCCGTTTGTTTGTGTCTTATCATGTTTGCCATGGTTGCCACGCTTGGCGAGCGGGTTGGCAACCGCAGTTTTTTGTTGTATAATTGCTGTTATCAGGAAGATGCTGCTGCCCATCTCCTGCCTGGTTCCCTCTGTCGCCTCCTACCACACCCACGGGAAGATATGGGGTAGTGGATATTCTCAACCGCCACTACACGGCACGGCATATTTTTTTAATTTTTTTAAAGAATAATAACAATACTATAAACATTACTAATATTCCCCTTAGCCACTCATGGTAAGCTTAAATTGCTTGTGTTAGGTACGAGTTTTTAACGCCAGTAGTCGAAGGACGGATTCGAACCCACGACCTTTTTGAGTTCGCGTTCCGCGCCATGCCATTAGGCTACTGTCGCTTTTATTTTCATTTATTTCTTTATTTGTATTTATTTATTTAATCTTTAATATTGAACCTTAAAGAACGGTATAGGATCAAAAGGCGGATTTTATGATAAAATCCAAAAACGCTAAGATCTTTTTCTGCCCGACAACCCTAGGGCAGTAATAACACTACGAAGGCGGCTACAGAGAACATAAAAATATTACAAGAAGTAAACGTATACACATATACTTTTAAACAACAGCGATTACAGCAAAAAGTTTTGGATAGTTGATATAATATTAAAAACATCTCTCAGCCAGTGCTTCTTTAAACTTGAATATTTTGCAGGGCAGTGCTGAGAGGGGTGAAGTGAACGAGGCGACCAACGCGGCGGTCGCCGAGAACATGAACCTCACGGTCTACTTCTGACCTAAACGAAATACGTGATACCGTCTTGTATTTAACGATTAACTTGTGTACTTAACGATTTAGAAAAATACTAAGTTATCGGATTTATTACCGTTCAATACCTATATCTTCTATTATAAATACTCTATATATTATATTTTAAAATATTCGCCTGTTCTGTCAAACAAAGAAAGACCGGTTATAGGACTAAGTAATGTTCACCCACACATGTATTATGAATCTAATATCATTTGCAACCGACAGTGGACATTTAGGTTCCAATAAAGAAAGAAAGATACATATTTTTTAATTTTTTTAACTTTTTGTAACACAGCTAATGCTGTGATTGCCTATAGTTATGAGAGCAGTTAATTATGTTAAATTAGTAATACTGAAATGTAGCTATACACTAATTTGTCACAGTTATTCTATTAAAAAAATCCACTGCTTATTCTTATGTTGGCAATATAAATAAATTAAAAAAGATAATATGTGCCACCTGGAATGAACGCAGCGCTGCTTCTATCTTTCTATTGCAAGCGATTTCTTATTTTTCAAGTACAAGAACCAAATATTAAATGAAACTCGTACCAAATGTATACGAAGGTTGTTAAGATTTTATACGGAAGTTTTATTCGCATTATATTTAAGCATACGTGATACTTTAATTAATGTACGTAATTGTGTAAATATGGAAATTGAGCGTAGAATAACTTAGCCTGTAAGAAAGTATTATTAAATACAATTAATATTTATTCTTAAAACTAATTAATAAATTCTAAAACCTGTTTATTACTGCTGTTTTTTTACACTATCTACTATCTTTATTATACTTCAACCGTCAAAGAAATGAAGACAGAATACCTACTATGTACATTTCAATTGAAGCCGAAAACCATGTTTAACTAATGTAAGAATGCACACACGCACGCATCCTCCTTCTTTAATATTTATATTAATTATTGCTGTTAATTTCAGATACATACATTATGTGTGCGTGCATGGCTTTTGGTTTTGACGTCACATGAATGTGTTTGTCTGTGTTTTCTTGTTGGTCTGTGAATACAAGTATAGGTGTACTATATTTTATTTTATATATCGATTATAAATTTTCCTCACTCTAGGAATTTCTCTTGTGTTTTGTAGACGTTTTATAAATATAAATTGCGTGAAAAAGTAACATATATATTGTTATACATATTTGTAGGCTCTATATATTGTTTTCCACAGAAATCGAACCAGTGATCCAATGGGACTCAACTAAACACTAAGCTCCTGTACTATCGAGTCGTGAATATTAACATTAAATATGCTATAACTTATTTAAAGGTCGTCAACGTAATTATACTTATAATAGCATAACGTGCTAAATATATTTACCTATTGTCATACATATTTTTTATTGCCTCGTTAATCTAGTGGTTAGGCCAAAAATCAGTAATTTGGTTTATCTGTAAATAATTTGTCTCGTGCATAGAAATGAAGTAGCACCGTTGGACCTGCGCCTTATCTCGCTTCGGTCATGTCAAACTGCCGTCCCATCAGGATATGTCGAACTGCCGTCCCATCAGGATATGAGAGTGAGGTAAAAGGAATCCAGTCCAGTGCAGGTGACTGATCTCCATTGAGACAGTTCTACCCAAAATTCGGTCTGGAAAACATTATATTATTACATTTGAAACCTGTGCAACAATACGTTTTTAATATTAAAGCATAATAAGTATCTCACTAAATAATAAAATTATTCGTAGGTACGTTACCAACACGATATTACTTTAAAATATAAGACTACAAATCTTATACTTAATTAAAATGTAAATAAGTTCGTAACCGATTTTGTTAATTTTAGACTCCTCTACCCTACCCTATGTAAGGATACATAAGATTTCTCCTTCCTTCCTCCCTCTTCTTATGAAAGATTCTATCATTTTTATTTAAATTAGATTAATACGCGGGAAGAATGTACTACAATTATTATTTATAACATTTCAAACGGATAAAAATGAACACATTTAAGATTTTAAAATGTTTAATAAACTATAAAAATTTGTAAAATAAGATTTACATCGAAGTGTACATTATAGGATGAAGAAAATCATTCGGCATCCGAAATGGGATTAGATTTTTGATATTAAATTTCGACTTACAAAATATTACGTGGGTTTTAGCTCAACTCCCGCCCAAGTTAGGGCATGTTGACATTTTAACCTACCCCTCCCGCTTGGGACTACGGATGAATGGCCCCCCCAGTACATTTTATATTAAAACAAATAAAATGCTGTATCGGTTGTAAAGGTGCCTTAAAATGTAAAACGTGCTATTTTCTCTTTATCTATATTTCGTTCTTAATATTGTCTTCAACAAATTAGTTTCGCAAAATTCTACTAACTAAAAAGCGATTTACGATAATGTAATTTTGTATTTTGAATGTAAGTTAGATTAAGTAAGTGTTAAGTGATATTGTTTTAAATTGTTATTAAAATGTTTCGTTACTCAACTTTCTTTTATTTTGAAATCTTTTTAATTTCATTTGGACCTTCTGTATCTCTGAATTTCTCATCACTTCATTTCATACATTCATACTTAACTAAGTAAGTATATCCCTGGTGGTCGAAATTCTAAATACGCACGATAAAGGTGATCAAAATGCTTAACACACCTGCCTATTTTTTGTTTTCTGCACATCTTTTTATACCTAGAACTTTTAAAAATTTTATATATAATATCGACGGCTCCGTAGCGCAGTGGCCTAGCTATGAGTTACAGCGCTAAGGGTTGCGGGTTTGAACCCCGCACGGAACAAGTATTTGTATGGCCTACAACTACAAGTAATTCTTCCGGGTCTGGATGTTTGTCCTTGTGCAATTTATGTTTGTAAACTGCCTCCACGATACAGGAGAAAATCCTAGTGTACAGGTAACGTTTTTAAAAGAAAGAGAAAAAAAATAGAACAAGGGTGAGAAACGAGCACACAGTCCACCTGTTAGCAAACGAATACTTTGGCTCATGGACATCTACATCTATGATCGATAAAAAATTCAAAGGTAGGCACTGAACTTTGAACTAAGGTAGAATGCCTCGCTTCTATTAAAAAAGGTCACCAGTTTACTACACTCGCCATACAAAACACAGCAGTACTAAGCTGCTACTTTACGCAGCTATTCTGTTAGAGCAACGTCCTTCCCCGGTCGAGACGACCCATTCGTACAACAACCGTATAGCTGCAGCATGGCTCTACCATGCTTATAAAATCTATGATAGTACCACAGAACACCTAATATCTATATTAAGTGTTCTGTGGATAGTACCGTTGCCGAAATTGATAATGATATAAGTTTTATTCTACTCTTTTAATAGATAAGTACTAAAGCAATTCGACAATTTCGATGTTCAAGTACTTATTTGTATTTAATTAATACAAGTAAATATTTATTACCCGGAAACTAAAAAATATAACGGTTGCTGTAAAGCACCCGAACGCCGGGAATTAAAAAGATTCGTAAAAATTAGTTTCATTTAATAAGTAACTGAGGTAAATTATGAACAAATGAAATAATTTGGAAATGAAGAAAATATTCTTACCTAATAAAAACAAAACAAAGGTCTTAATCCGTCACTAAACGTACAACTCCTAGCAATGAAGGCTAGCATGTCCCAATAAATAATATAATAAAATAAAATAAAAATAATTTTATTGTATACCTATAGATGAAGATTACCATGTGTTAGGGTTCCGTAGTTGAACAACACGGAACCCTTATAGTTTTGCCATGTCCGACCTGGACGATACTGGACAAAATACTAGTGTGAAGTCCAATAAGACAGATTACAAAATATATAAAATATATCGGTTTGCGCAGTAGCTTAGTATTAAATTTCAGTGCTGAGAACTGCGTGTTCGATTACCGCACGGAAAAGTATTTATATTTTACAAATCGATTCGTTAATAAAACGTCATTTGTTTATTTAATCATCAATCATTTAATCAGTAATAAAAAAGACTTGTTAAAATTTTCTTTTATACCTTCTATCCTAAGCAATAATTCTGCCATCAGTTATATCAGTTATATATATATATATATATATATATATATATATATATATATATATATATATATATATTATATTATATATATATATATATATATATATATATATATACATATATATATATATATATATATATATATATCACGATCTGTCTTGAAGAAGAATTTTCGTAATGATGTATAGAATGATGTAAAAGTAGTTCAACTTGAATATTTAAATTCAAATCATTTTAAAACGGAACGCATAGCTAAAACGTAAAGCGTTACGTTTTCAAAAATAAAATAAGAATAGGACAGACAGACAGACAGACAGGCAAACATTTTAATAATTATTATTCCTGTCTTACTGATGTGCAAAAAGGCCTTTGAGCTTAAGAGAAGGCAGTTATATCGATATTACAGAGAGTCACCTCAATTTTCTGTGTATGATGTATATACAGAGCGATAGACTGCTTATTTTTTGAAGAATACACATTAATTAAAGTAAAATAAATTTAAACCGATTTACATACAAGTAAAACTAAACTCTATTATTGAATAGCTTAAGCATAGTTTTCATCGAATTCCGTAGCTTAGCGCGTGGTGAGCTGTTTACATACAAAGTGTCAGTGGGGGAAGCTGTACTCTCTCCGCCGACCTTGTATGAAAGTTGTTCTTACGCAACCCACTCTCGCGTAGAACACGCGAAAGACAACCAAAAGACATGACGCCACGCGTTGATCCTGTTCAAAATATCTTTTATTGATATTCCTATAATATAAAAAGTGACAAATTAATTATAATTTATTACCCTTCAATCTCCATAAAATTCTCATGCAGTCGCATTCGTCCGTCAAATCCCTAGTGGGTCGCATATGACCGCACCCACCCACAGCACTTTAAACAATTAAAACTTATATAATTTATAGACTACTTTTCTATAAAGAAAATTGGCATTATAGAATCTATACAAAATTCTCTATCCTGTGGTCTAAACAAATCTATTACCATATGGATTTTTATTTTTAATCTACCCTAAAATTGCGCCGTTTTCGTATGATTGTCAAATATCGTAAATTGACAGTAGAATAAAAATAAAAATACAAAGAGTAACTGACTTTTGTTTAGACCACAGGATAAAAAAATTCGTATAGATTCTATAATGCCAAACTTCTTCATAGAAAAGTAGTCTCTAAATATAAGTGTTTATGGGTTAAAATACTGTGGGTGAGTGCGGTCGCATCCAACCCCTTGATATTTGACGGAACATCACCTTGGTCGGATCCGACCGTGTGCCCATTGTAAGGTTAATCTACCTGATGGTAAGTGGTTACCGTAGCCTATGGACACCAACATAGTTCGAGGACATCTACAGAAGCGTTGTCATTCCTGAATACTAGGATGGAATGCATCACAGCCTATAATTATATATATATATATATATATATATATATATATATATATATATATATATATATATATATATACAAGCAAGCAAGCAAGCACTATATTTCTGGGCATAAATTTGTAAGAGTGCACCAACCCAGGCGGACTCCTCAGTGGGGCAGGAGTCCTACCACCTAGTTAAGTGAACTGAAAGTTTGATTAACAACAATTCGTTCGTGCTGCCAGGGATGCCGGGGCTGGAACATCGCAATGTTTTTCTTCATCGCTGATATATTTTTTTTATACTGGATGACCTTTTTTAACGTGTGGAAAAGAATATGTGAACGGCGTAGAAGCCTATGGCACTGATATTTTACAAAAAATAAAAACAAACATTTTAAAGTATACGTTTGAATTTTTTTGTGAACAATTACTTTGCCTTTTGCCTGTGACCCTGCGAAGTGACAAAGATGCCTACTAAATGTATTGTTTTATTGCCGTTCGTAAAGTAGGGTGGATATGATTTGAATTTCGAGAGATTTTAATTAGATTAAGAATCTGAAATTTAGACGTGTTTTTATCTCTGAGCACTAAGATGGAATGTGTCGTTACCGGTAAAATGGTTCTCCAGCTCTTATCACTCACCAAGCTGAACACAGCAGCATTAAGTTTCTATTTCACGATTGTCCTCCCAGTTGGGCCGACCCCTATACAACCATAAAATAGCTGCGGCGTGGCTATATCACGTTAAAACTCTTAGCTTCGTCCGAACTGAATTGAAACAAAACTGCAATGCTGTTTAAGAAACGATGCCAAATTTCCAACGATCACAGTACACACCGCACAAGGTATGCAGCAACGCATCATTGCCTCTTGCTATAAACCCCACCACCAGCCGGTACGCACTGCTGAGTGCTGACTAACTATTCTCTAAGCATTCGATCGCACACGCGAAAATTAACTTTCTTTTTTCTGTTATTGCATAAGAACTAGAGCGTCTGCACAATGTTTAAGAATAGTCTTTAAATATAACAAAATTGATTAAGTTAATTATTAAATTTAAAAATAGAGTGCACATACAAATTCCCTTAGTGCATAAATGCTTACACTTTAATAAGACTTTTTATATAAATACACTCCTTGTATTTAAAAGAAAGGATACAATACAAACATACATTGCTATGCAGATGACAGCACTGGTGATGCTCTGTACACCGGCCGAGCCAATATTTCTCGGGAAAACGTCTCCGAGTACGGGACAAACTTGTGTCTGAAGTCGTGTCTTTGCTGAACAAAGTCTCAGATCGGGCGACTAAATCTAGTCAAGTTTAACCCTCAGAAGACACAAGTTTGCGAGTTAACCGCTAAAAAGAACCCCTTCGTCTTATTTCCTCAGTTTCAAGGCACTCCCCTTGTGCCTCAGCCTGTATTGGCCAATATATCGAGTGACGTGCAGTTTCATGGTCACTTGGAAGAGAAGGCCAAATTGGCCTCTAAAAAGCTTGGCTTGCTCAGCAGAGCGGGACATTATTTTGTACCGACACACCGCCTGCAACTTTACAAGGCGCAGGTTCGGCTACACATGGAATACTGTTTCCATCTCTGGGCTGGGGACCCCTAGTGCCAGCTCCTTCCCCTTGACCGCATCCAGTGCAGAGCGGCTCGAATCGTCGACGACCGAGTGTTTTCCGATCGGCTCGATTCACAGGCGTTACGAAGAGATGTTGCATCTCTTTGCATTTTTTACGCATATACCATGGGGAGTGCTCTGAGGAATTGTTCGGATTAATCCCAGCCGCCAAATTTCGTGAACGCACTACTCGGCAAACGTCATGATACCATTCACACCATCTGGATGCTTGGTGGTCCACCACTGTACGTTTCAAAAAGAGTTTTCTTCTGCGTACGACCTCTCTGTGTAATAGTTTACCACCGGCGATTTTACCGGACCGATATGACCTGGGGACCTTTAAGAAAAGAGCTTACTCCTTTCTGAAGGGCCGGCAACGCACCTGCAATTAATCTGGTGTTGCGGTTGATCATGGGCGGCGGTAGTCACTTAACATCAGGTGAGCCGCATGCAGCAACCGAAAACGTTTTACTGGTTGATGTGACTCCTCTTCTGCCGATGAGTCTAAGTACTACCGTCTTGTTTACTTCTGTCGTCAAGTACAATAAAATAATAGGCCGTAAGGCGTTCCAGGACAGATTCTCGCAGTTGACAAATCTTCTGAAGCCTCCTTTATTTGTAGTAGGTTGGTTCAAGGACTGCAGTAACTTTTGTCACTTTGATTTTATGAAAAAGAGCTAATTCAAGCAAAATGGAAAACAGAAACGCCACCTAGCGAAAGGTAAGCAAAAAATTTTTTTATAGAATAAGGGTGACAAACGAGCACACAGTCCACCTGCTGTGGCCCATATACATCTATATTTACGAATCGTTATAACACGAATGTACTCACTGGACAACCCTGAGGACTAAGACGGAATGCCTCGTTTCCAATAAAAAGGATTTTCGGATCTCTACACTCACCATACGAAACACATCAGTATTAAGCTGCTATTTTACGCTGATAATCTGTGAAAATTCTCCGTTCGAACCGACATATTATTCCTTTTACAACCATAATATAGCTACAGCGTGGCTCTACCACGTATGAAAAACAGTTTTCTAAAGTAACAATTGCATTTTGTTTCTATATATGGACGGATACATGCAAATACACATTACATGATATATGTTGGAGTTATATTGCAACAGTATGAGTGTCAGTGTACACTGTTCAGTGCCTGCTGCGTAGAATTAATCGTTCGACAAATAACCACGTGTCGGACAGTCCTCGGTTACCCTAAGAGACAGAACGATCCCCGTCGCGTGTGTCTATCGCCGGCGAGACCAGTACGTACCGAGACACCGCCTGAGTAGCGGATACAATCCGATTAACAATTCTTGGTAAGAGTGTTGTGCTTCAGATCCGCGTCTTGAAATTCACTTATGGTGAGTATTAGCTGCCTTTCATATTTGCTTTCCAATTTTAATATTCCTGTTTTAAAAAGTTAATGCATCCTTAAGTTTCATTATTAAATTAAACATTTTTAATGAATTACTGTATTTTATAAAAAAACCTTGGTGTTTTTAACTAACTTGAAAAAATGGTAGTTTCACATTTCGACTGTACTTTGTCTTATGTATATGTAAATCGATGTTTTTGGCGATTGTAAACCATTATTTTAATTGAATTTTACCACCTTGAAGGTAGCCCCGTGGACTTTTGAAGAAAAAATTCCACTCCCATCGTCATCATTATTTTTATATAGAATTAGGGTAACAAGCGAGCGCAAACAGTCCAAGTGATGATAAGTGGATGCTGTGGTTTTAAGAAATGGACATCCTTAATAAGAGTCGAAACTCAGATACGTTAACCACAATAAGGACTACCTATGAAGGAATTTCGCGTTACCAGTAAAAAGTGTCTCCGTTTCTCCACACTCATTATACAAAGCATTATTCTTTTGTTTCACGCATGTGTTCTGTGCGAGCGTGGTCCTTCCCCGGTCGAGTCAACCCACGTTTTCGTTCTGTCGCATTAAAATTGTGTCATTGTTTTCCTAATCCACGCCAAGGGATCAGTTAATTAAACATTTGAAAATGTAAAGCAACGAGTTCAAAATTTAAAAAGAATAAAATGATACCCCTGACGTGCTTCTATAGAATATTTAATAAAATCGATTTTAAAAATCGATTGAAAATTTTCTAGTGCATGGCGTAACATCAGTCTAATTGAATATTATCACTGTGTAGGAATACCCAGTACCCCATACCGTCTGGTGGACCACGGGTGGGGTAAGAGGCGACTGAGGGAGACTGAAACAGAGGATGGGCGCAGCGTCTTTCTTATAATCACTCATAATTGTAAAAAACTATGTTGCTGCTACGCGTGGCAATTCCCCTTATTAGACAATCTACGTGAGAGGCATATTTCTAAGGGTACTACAAAAAATTGATAATAACCCCTTTGAACGAGGTGATCGCAGCCATGCTGTTTCTAAATGTATTCATACTATTAATATAAAATATCTAAATATGTTACAAATTACAATCAGTTATATTTTTAAAGTCCCGCTGGGTTTCTTGATGTGAAGTAGTTTCAATAAAAACTGTTCGTAATCTATATTGAATAAAAATATTCAGCAGAGGACTTTCATAGGCTGTAGTGGATGGGAGGTAAGATGTGTGGTGGCAGTGTAGAAATGTTTACCACCCTATTGCGTTCCGTTGGTGTCGTCTGACGGGACTATGTGAAATGTCTGCAAATTCTTATGTCTAAAAATAGATGGCGCTATTCTCATCTACTTTACGTCTGACGTATTTATATCCAGGCGAAGGGAGCAGCGTCAAAGGGCATCCGGAACAGCGATCACAACGAGACGATCAAAGCAAATTCTTAGGCCAATGTCTGGTTGTAATTGATAGCTCAGAGCCTAAGCTCTCGCCCTGAATTCGGAAAACTTGGGTTGGATCTACGCCATACAATACAATTGTTAATTGCAATTTTAAGTGCTGATTTACCACGTGCTTAGCTGTGAAGGAAACATCATGAGGAAAACTACATAATTGAAAATAAAAATATTTCGAAGACATGTGGAGTTCTCACACACAAAATCATTACGGCGGATTTACTTCTATATAACTCTGTCATAAATTGGAGGAAGCTTTATGCCTAGCTGTAGATATAGAGCGAGAGACCGATGGCAGGCTGTGAGGATGTAATCGTTAAATTTTATCCTTATGCGTCGACAATAAACAAAACGGATACGGTGAAGTTGACGTTCGTTGTATAACTTTCACCTTACGTAACGACCGCGTGACGCATGCGCAACGATTCCACAACTCGCTCGTGATGACGCACCACTGATATAATAATTTAATAACGGATATAGAAATGCAGAGAAACACAGACATTATACATACTAGCATTCTATGAATTTTTTGTTTTTCAAATAAAACCTTAGTCACAGGTACTTTTTGTATACCTGAAACTCAAAGTTTTAGGACTGCATACTATATACGTAGGCGGTCCCATAAAGAATTGGCCTAACTATGAACCAATGAAGGAAATGAAACGAAACCAATTTTATTTTTCAATATAATCACCATGAATACTAACACACTTCTGACATCTGTGAATCAACATCTCTAAACCTTTATAAAAATAATCACATTTTTTATCCTCAAAATGACTGAAGACGGCCGCCTGCAACTCTTCATCGCTTGAAAATTTTCTTCCTCTTAAGTCCCGCTTTAAATTTGGAAATAAATAATAGTCGGACGGGGCCATGTCTGGACTGTAAGATGGATGTTGAACTTCTGTGAACCCGCATTGACGAACTGCATCCTTCGAAACACCAGCGGTATGAACAGGGGCGTTGTCATGGAGCAACAGGACACCTTTAGACAGCTTGCCTCTTCGTTTTTCCTTTATATTGTCTCGTAATTTATATATTAAAGAAGCATAATATTCGCCGTTCACGACTGTATTACGTTCTTTAAAATCCACCATCAAAATGCCTTGAAAATCCCAAAATATTGTGCACATCAGTTTTTTAGTCGATTGTTGCACCTTTGCCTTTCTAGGGGGCTTTTCACCCTTATAACGCCATTCCATTGACTCGCGCTTGATTTGTGGATCATAATACAAGATCATAGTTCCATCACCCGTCACTAGCCGCTCGATCACAGTCTTTGGATTTTCGCCACAAAGATCCAAAAACTCCGAAGCGCAGCGCACTCTTTCCTGTCTCTGTACCGCTGTAAGAAGTTTCGGTACCCATCTTGCACTCACTTTTTTCATGTGAAGATGTTCATGGATCGCGCGATGAACGGTACTCTTAGAGAGCCCAAGCCTTGCTGCAATTTCTCTAATCTTTAAACGGCGGTCACACAGAACCTCCTCTTCGATAAGAGCAATCGTATCGGGAGTGAGCACTTCCACAGGTCGACCGTCGTGGCCAAAGTCTTCGACGGTTTCTCTCCCGAGGCGAAACTCTTTCACCCAATTTTTCACTGTGCTATAGGAGGGGGCAGACTCCTTATACACGCCATCCAATCGTTCTTTTATTTGGGCAGGGGATAAACCTTCTTTAAACAGAAACTTTATGACACTTCGATACTCAGTTTTCGACATTTTGAAAAAATACGCGACTCTCGTTATTCAAATGCCTGTTAAACTAAAACTAGGCATTTCATATCGATGGATGTTTCTTATATTAAGTGCACGATAAACGTACCATTTAATGCAACACAACATGTAGCGACATTTCGCGTTGAACTATATCAGGCCCGTTCATTATGGGACCGCCTGGTACTCCTAACATTCACTTCTCTCTCTATCTATCTATCTATCTATCTAACTCTCTGTTCGTGAATTTTCATTACAATTGGTTCAGTCATTCCTAAGATTAACCCGGATTAAGCCAAGTAGACAATAAAGTTAAAATTATATTAAACTCGAAAAGTAGCCACCTTTTCACTTTTTATAGGATGCATATTGAAGAGTTTGCACAGGAATTGCATGAAATAATTTCTCCCTCTACGTTTCATCATGTGACCACGAGACTCGGCTGGTGTCCGCCCCTTTGTTGCCATCACACCACGCATTCGAACCAAATGGTTTAGCTTCGTCGTTCGGAATGCGTACAGCAAAGGAGTGGAATAATCTGCCACCATCTGTCTTTCCATCCGATTATAATGTGATTGACTTCAAGACTTATGTTAAGCTAAGTCATTGTGTTTTACCACTTTCGGCTGCATCACCACTTACCATCAGGTGGGATAGTAGTCAAGGAAAAGTATTCATGTCTCAATAACGTGCAATCCCCCCCTCCCCCCCCCCTCCCCCCAGTTCAATAAAAGACAGTTGTTTTGATATTACACATATAGACACTTTAATTTTATTTATAAGTACAGAAAGCCTCTATAGAGTAGACCTTTGTCACAGATTAACTAATAGTTATCACGTAACCTCTATGCCTTAGGCCCGGTTTACATTTTGAGACGTGACAAGTGCGGGTCGCAACTGCAACTGACTATTGACAAGTGCTTAGTGCGTGTGAACAGGCAGTGACGAGTGATAAGTGTGAATAAAATTTGCACTTAGCGCTTGTTATTTGTCGGTTGCACTTACCACTCGCACTTGTCACTTCACAAAATGTAAGCCGGGCCTTATGATTTGACGGAGCTTAGTTTTGCGTCGTGCCTAATCCATTATTCCGATGGTGTTAAGCTACATTGAATAATCTAACGTTACGTCAACAAAACTGTTACATGTTGAATTTGTGTCAAACAGTTCTTTCACGGTCACGCTATAGGTCACGATATAGGTACATAAAATTGAGACGCCTGTCCGTATCTGCATAAACGACTTCTGCTAAGCTCAGGAAGTGCACGCTACTGAGACATAAATAGCCATTTAAAAAGTTTCAACTGTCTGTCTGTTTTGGCTGATCTAAAATGGCTGAACCGATAATGATTAAACTTTACGAATACGAGTAGATAGAAAACAATACCAGAGGGGATCTAGGCTATAATTTATTTTTATAACTTGAAGAAGTTTTTGATTAACTTTAATCACATAAATAGATCCTCTCAAGGCAAGGCCTGGGTGAGTCGCTCTTTAACCAATTTTTAAAAAACATATATTTCTTTTAGAACACCCACCTATGTCAATATTAAGTTACATAATGTGTTCTTGTTTTTGTAGGTACACAGGAAAATCTCGCGACAAAAAGCTTGTCGCGATATCATCAGTCATATAAATTGTGTAATGTAATAAAATGATAGGTTTGATTTGATTTAATTTTTATTTTCTTATCTTTAGCGCATTTTAATAAAATCTTGTTTCTAAAAATGTTTTTTTAATGTTAGCGTTTATTCTAGACACTTCCAAGTCTGTTTATTTCATTTAATGCGTATTTTTGGTTTTTTATCTCAACTCAATCAAACAACTTAATTTACGGCTATTTTGATTTCTTCACCACTGCTAAAATTTGACCGAAGTGACAGGGTGCAGGTCGATAATAAATAAGACACGACCCCACTTAGTCCTACCGTGTAGCCGTTATTGCAGGCCGCAAAGCACGTAGGTATGTTCTACTAGCACCTAAAAATCAAAAATCCAACGTTTTGTCGCATGAAATCCGAAATCCGAAATCGTATTTAAGAATCATTTTGAACATAGCTATAAACAATATAAAAAGCACATTGTCAGAAAGAGAAATTATTGTTGAACTTTTTTAATCGATTAATTTTACATTAAAAAAAAGTGATTTTACTGGATTATGGTGTAGATTTATCAAGTCCACATGGAGGGGTAAACACGATAACTTTTGAAAATATCAATTGTTCAACTCAATCTATTTTTTAATCTCTTCATTTATCATGTGGGAAGCCATGGAATGTAAATGGCTGTTTAATTAGGTTTTGTTTAGTTATAATTAAGTTTTTTCAGCTGAGAAATTCCGAAATTTTTGGTGTCTTGAACAGCCTTGTAATAATTTATGTATTTTACTAAATACCAATACACTTTGGCTGCCGTCTTGAGTGGGTTATATAGTTTGTTTACCGCGACTCGTGGTGAAAATTATCAGTCGCTGTAGAAATACAAAATATTCCAAAAACCAAATTTGATACATTCTTGACCAAGGTAAAATATTATTGTTATTTTATAATCACTTTTCACTTATTTTCACTTATTATTTCGCTAAAAGTACGTAGGGTTTATATATAAATATGACCAGGAGTACTTTGGTGAATGCTAAATTAAAATACTGGTTACTTAAAAGACTAGTTGAAAAACTTTTTGAAAACGAAATAAAATTGATGAGAATTATTTTATCATACCAAAAACTTTAAGTAATATTAAAGTTGATTTCTGATCGTTTTAAGATAATTCTGTTAAAAGTTTTTTCTATTAACAATAATATTTCTTATGAATCTTAATAATAATAATACTATAATTTCTTAATTTCTATTATTGATTGACAATTTTTATGTATATTTTAATTTTATATATTATTGATAAAATTGTCGGAAAATTAGAAGTAATAATAATAAGGTTATTAGTGAAAACTTGTGTCATTAAAATACTTTAAAAATTTGACATATAGTATGAGCACTTAAGGCATGCAGATTTAGATTTACCAAAAGTTTTTATTTGTATTATTTTCAGCTAACAAAACAAAGGGTTTATATGTATCTCGGTTCTCGGCATCGCTTGAATCCATAAGTTCATTTGATATTCGTGGGTGTCCATATCGTAGGGGAATTACTATAAAAATTATAAATCGGCATTTTGTGACGTCCGCCATATTGGATTTAGAATGACGTCACTTGACATATTGTGTTTTGCTCATCAAGCCCTTTCATTTGAAAGTTTGATACCCATATCATAGGGGTTACTACGGAAATTATGCATTGCCGTTTTGTGACGTCCGCCATATTATTGGATTTAGACATTGAGCTATTATGTACTAAGTACTAGAGGCGACACTGCATTCAGCTACTCTGTTCCACTCAACTGCGGTGCATACACCGCACTTTAATCCGTCACTCGCTAGGCGATTGTAGAGTTGTCACGTGTTGTATTGATTTAAAAAAAAATCTCTTGATAAAAATATGCTGTTGTGTGTATTTAGATATTGCACAAATAATTCAAGAAATGTCAGTAAAAACCAAGGAATTACTTTTCATGGGTTAATAAGATACTTAATCAATAAAAAAGTATTATAGATTAATAATGAAACAAATTATTCCTAAGACGCCATCTCGTGTCATGTAATATAGATTATGAAAGTAAGAAAGAAGTAAAAAAAAAGTAAGAAGTAATCCTTCTGTTT
Source organism: Parnassius smintheus behrii (assembly GCA_036936625.1). Taxonomy (NCBI): domain Eukaryota; kingdom Metazoa; phylum Arthropoda; class Insecta; order Lepidoptera; family Papilionidae; genus Parnassius; species Parnassius smintheus. The sequence continues at coordinate 1,699,193 of JAUPFT010000001.1, forward strand.
CTTCATAGTTTAACTGATGAAGAAGTTCAAATAATTTAGATTTTGTTGTAAAGAAATGGTTCAAGATGATAAACATATTTACTAACGAAAAAATGCTATATGAAAAATAGGTATTTTTGCAATCTTTATCTTTTCTTTGTTTCGATAACAAGAAATTTTTATTATACGATAAACACGATTCTTCCTCTCGATAACAAGAAATCTTTGTCATAAGATAAACACGAATGTTGTTTCAACACAATATTCAGAATAAATAGCTGACGGGTGGTGAGTACTCCAAAGTATTGGTATAACTGAAAGAGAATAACTTCAGTTTACTTGTGTTTCGTTTATCAAGTCCTATCATTAAATACCCATAACATAAGGGTTGCTGTGGAAATGATAAATCGCTATTTTGTAACGTCCCCCATATTGGATTAAAATGGGGGCATTTATGTTATCGTGCATTGTTTAGAAAACCAAACGTGTGTGCCAAATTTTAGCCCGATAGCTTCAGTGTAAGTGGAAGAAACATTAATTGCCAAATTCCGGGACATACATACAAGTGAGGTTAAATAAAAGCTTTTATGATTTCTTATATTTACGCGAACACTACACATTGAAATAATACTCGTTTTTACGGAATTTATCGCGTATATTTAACTTTTTAATACCCGACGTTTCGAGAGCTTTACAGCACCCATGGTCACGGGAAGGACTGAGATGTTTAACGTCCAGATGTCATAGTTAACCGCGGTTACCATAGATTAAAATTTAACTTTTGTTCCGATCTACACAGTATGAACTTATGGTATCATGAAGCCTTGCAGTTGTATGCTTGGGTTGGGATTTAATTTTATTCATTATAGGATCCCAAGCAGATGGTAGCACCCAGCCATCTTCTCTATTGAAATTAGGGTGTTTTTTGATTTCAATAGCCTCGCGAATCATCCTTGGAAGGAATCGGTGTTCTTTAGCGAGGATTTGTGGTCTATCAAATCTGATGTAGTGACGTGGGCGATCCTGTACATGTTCACAGACTGCAGACTTCCCGGAGCGTCGATTCTTCACATCAGCTATATGTTCTTTGACGCGGGTTTTAATTGATCTTTTAGTTTGTCCTATGTAGGAGAGACCACATTCACAATCAAGCTTGTACACTCCTGCATCTTGCAGAGGGACGTTACACTTGACTGATGGTAAAAACTGACCAATCTTCTTCGGCGGCTTGAAGTATGTTTTGATGGAAGCGCGCTTCAAGATGTAGCCAATCTTGTCAGTGACTCCTCTAACATATGGCAGTACAGCAGGTACACGCTCGACTGTGGCCGGCTTCACTCGTTCTCTGTGACGTAGGCGCGGGACCCGAAGCTTGTTGTCATGCAAAACTTGCTTGATGTGTTGGAGCTCGGCAGCCAGGTGTTTACTGTCACAGATCCCTCGTGCTCTCTGAAACAAAGATTTACCCACGGTAGCTAACTGTGAAGGATGGTGGTGAGAATCACCGTTTAAATATCTATCTGTATGGGTCTTTTTTCTATACACAGTATGGCTCAAGGTGTTATCAGGATTCCGAATTACTAACACATCTAGAAAAGCTAAGGAATTGTTTGCCTCTAACTCCATTGTGAACTGAATTTTAGAATTTATAGAGTTAAGATGGTCTAAAAATGCAGTTACTTTATCTAAAGGTAGAATTGTGAAAGTGTCGTCTACGTACCGCTTGTAGAATCTTGGATTTATGGGAGAAGTAAGCAGGGCTTTCTCCTCAAAGTCTTCCATGAATATGTCGGCGACAATGGGAGATACAGGTGAGCCCATCGCCACACCATCTACTTGCTTGTAGAACTCCTCCTTCCACAATAAGTAGCCAGATGTAAGGCAGTGTCTGAGTAATACTGCATATTCTACGGGCATGTTGTTTTCCTCCAGCCTCCTATTATATATGGATATAGAGAATATGCAGTATTACTCAGACACTGCCTTACATCTGGCTACTTATTGTGGAAGGAGGAGTTCTACAAGCAAGTAGATGGTGTGGCGATGGGCTCACCTGTATCTCCCATTGTCGCCGACATATTCATGGAAGACTTTGAGGAGAAAGCCCTGCTTACTTCTCCCATAAATCCAAGATTCTACAAGCGGTACGTAGACGACACTTTCACAATTCTACCTTTAGATAAAGTAACTGCATTTTTAGACCATCTTAACTCTATAAATTCTAAAATTCAGTTCACAATGGAGTTAGAGGCAAACAATTCCTTAGCTTTTCTAGATGTGTTAGTAATTCGGAATCCTGATAACACCTTGAGCCATACTGTGTATAGAAAAAAGACCCATACAGATAGATATTTAAACGGTGATTCTCACCACCATCCTTCACAGTTAGCTACCGTGGGTAAATCTTTGTTTCAGAGAGCACGAGGGATCTGTGACAGTAAACACCTGGCTGCCGAGCTCCAACACATCAAGCAAGTTTTGCATGACAACAAGCTTCGGGTCCCGCGCCTACGTCACAGAGAACGAGTGAAGCCGGCCACAGTCGAGCGTGTACCTGCTGTACTGCCATATGTTAGAGGAGTCACTGACAAGATTGGCTACATCTTGAAGCGCGCTTCCATCAAAACATACTTCAAGCCGCCGAAGAAGATTGGTCAGTTTTTACCATCAGTCAAGTGTAACGTCCCTCTGCAAGATGCAGGAGTGTACAAGCTTGATTGTGAATGTGGTCTCTCCTACATAGGACAAACTAAAAGATCAATTAAAACCCGCGTCAAAGAACATATAGCTGATGTGAAGAATCGACGCTCCGGGAAGTCTGCAGTCTGTGAACATGTACAGGATCGCCCACGTCACTACATCAGATTTGATAGACCACAAATCCTCGCTAAAGAACACCGATTCCTTCCAAGGATGATTCGCGAGGCTATTGAAATCAAAAAACACCCTAATTTCAATAGAGAAGATGGCTGGGTGCTACCATCTGCTTGGGATCCTATAATGAATAAAATTAAATCCCAACCCAAGCATACAACTGCAAGGCTTCATGATACCATAAGTTCATACTGTGTAGATCGGAACAAAAGTTAAATTTTAATCTATGGTAACCGCGGTTAACTATGACATCTGGACGTTAAACATCTCAGTCCTTCCCGTGACCATGGGTGCTGTAAAGCTCTCGAAACGTCGGGTATTAAAAAGTTAAATATACGCGATAAATTCCGTAAAAACGAGTATTATTTCAAAAAGCTTTTATAATGATTTCTTATATTTACGCGAACACTAAACATTGATTAAAACTACTTTTACGGATTTTATTGCGTTTAATTTACTTTTAATTATTTTTATTTTTAATTCCCGACGTGCGACGTGCTTTCCAGCACCCATGGTCACAGGGGACTGAGGTGACTGACGTCCCGATGTCAAAGTTAACCCGGAGTACCTTCAGCTTTTTAATTATTGTCTTTGGTCCGATCTACGCAGAACCTCAGTCCCCGTGACCATGGGTGCTGGAAAGCACCCAGAACGTCGGATATCAAAAATAAAATAAATAAAAGGCGATAAAATCCGTAAAAGTGGTTTTAATCAATGTAAAAGCTTTTAATCAAAATCGTTTCAATCCATCGACTTCTTGCATGTCTTATCAGTTCACCACATTATTTAGTGAGGGCTGGGGGTCTTCTTATACTTCATTTACCGGTATGAGACTGCCACTCAAGAATATTTTTCGTGGCCGTCGTAGTCAAAATCAAAAAAAGATTTTTTACACAGTGAATTTTTTACACTCAAATATTCTTGTTCCAGATGGCGTTGTTGGCGTATATATTGTTAACATTGCTGAGTTTAGAGTTCGTAAATTCAGAAAACACGACATTAATCGACGACACATGTGAGTTGGAGCCGTGGGAGTCGGGCCCTTGGAGCGCGCTGCTTGAAGATTGGGCGGTGACGACACCCATGCATTCCGACAGACATGGTATGAAGTTGTTTAAAATAATAAACTATTAAAGGGGCATAGAAGCTATAAGGCTCCTTGCTCTGTACCTAGAAGCATAGATTGATAGTCAAAATACAAACTGCGTCGTCTCTTTGCAAATGCTCGCTGGTTTGTGAAACACAGAAGGCAAATTGATATGTCATCGTTCGATCGTAGAAATGGGCAGATCATGACGTCCCTAGGTATTCCATGATACGCCGCCATTTCATGATTTGACCGACGATTTATCATGTGGGGTGTCAATGATCATTATGTGGTTATGTGGCGATATAATCAAGTAGCGGTTAATATAAACTAAATATGTATATACTTAATATATATATGCGGCTTTGGCCAAGGGCCACCCCAGCAGCACCTTAATGTACTAATATCATTAAATAGGGGCTTTCGTACCTATTTGTAATAAACTTATTAACAGAAGTTATAAATTCAGCCAAACATGAAATGGCGACGTATCATATAATGCCCAGGCAGATTACGATCAACCCAACTCTAGCGATCAGACTACGACATAGAATATTATAAATGACGAGGCAGTTTACAATTTGCTTTCGGCATTTCACAAACCAGCGAGCGTCTGCAAACAGACAACACCGATTGATAAAGACGAATCGTAGTCGTACCATCTGCCGACGACATATTTATACTTACACCTTTAGGCCCGCTGAACACTACATACGGAATTCCGTTTCGAAATCCCGAAACGGAATGACGGGGTCGGCCACACACATACGGAATCCTGTTTTCCCGCAAAATTTCGAATGGAAAACTACCGTAGGTGTGTGACGGGTCCCTGATTTTATATGGACTTGCTGCATTTGGAATCCGGAATCGGAATTCCGAAATGGAATCCTGAAACGGAATTATTCCGTATGTACGTGACTGGCCCTAAGGCCGTGTGTGTGGCCGACCCGTTCGTTCTATGTTGTATGTGGCGGGCCTAACCGAGTTAAAGCGGTGTAGGCAAGCAAGTACTATCCACTACTCCATATCGTCCCGTGGTGGGTGTCTTATGAGGCGACAGGGGGAATCTGAAACATGAGATAGGCGGCAGCATCTTCCTGCCAAATAAGGGAACTACGGCAAAATCTAAAAATGTGTAAGATACTCTAAGTGGAACCGCCTTCGTTCAGCAGTGGACTTTTATAGGCTGCAATGGATACTAAATTCAAATTCAAATTCCTTTATTTCTCATAAATATGGTGAAAGTATTGCGTTATTACTGTAAAAAAACTGCATGCAAACTTTTCCAAATTACGATGGATGATTACAGTCAATAGTAAAATGTCGATTTATTCAATATAATTTATAACATCATGTAACTCGGGTTCGATCCCCGCCGGCACCAATGAATTTGGTAATTGCAATTTCAAGTGCTGATTTACCACGTCCTCGGCGGTGAAGGAAAACATCGTGAGGAAACCTGCATGTCTGAGAAATAAATTTCGAAGACATATGAACTTCACTACCACGAATTGGGGCAGCGTGGCAGACATTTCCTTGCCCTAAAACCCTCTCAGAAATGAGAGGAGGCCTGTGGGACACGTATATAGGCTGTAACTTTATAATGATTTGTACCAACTTAATCTTATTACAAACAATAGTTTTTATTCCCAGGTTTTAACTAGAGTCTGTTTCTATAAAAAATACAAATGTCCAATTTCGCGATGATTGTGGCGCCGCGTATAAGGAACTGAATGATGTTATCAATTAGAAAAAAAAGAACCTCAAACCATTTTAATATAAGTGTTTTTAAATTCATGAGGGATGCTTGCCACATAGCTTATAATTTAGTTAATTTAAGGCTCTTTTGAGATACAATACAATACTCTTTAATATACACCAAGAAGAAAATAATAGTAACAAAAATAAACAAATATGGACGAATAAACAAAAGGCGGTCTTATGGCAATAGTATTGCAATTTCTCCCAGACGACCATGAACAATATTAATTAAAGCTATCAGAGAAAGACTTAACAGGTATGTGCACAATAATAACAAAGAGATACTATGGTTTCTTGCTTCTAGTATGTATTTAAATATTGATAATGTACTATTTCTTATTGCTCGTTCTCTCTTTTCTTTACATGTTCAGGTCGTATCATGGTGTTACCAACAAAGGGTTACTACGTGACGGAGCGTATCGACGTACCCCTAACACCGCCGCCTCCTCCCCCGCCAGGGCGTCCGTTGCCCCTAGGAGCTCCGCCCCACGGTCATCCTCCGCCTTATGCTCCACCGCACCCTGAATCGGCCATGACCCCTGGTCCGAACAACCCCTCCGGCCCGCAAACCCCAGAGCCGGCCATGTTCCCAGGCCTTCCGCCCTCTGGGTCACTACGTACACCGCCTCACAACTATAACGAGTGGGAGCCGCCTGGCAGCAAGATCGTGAACCGACCTCACTCCCAGTTCAAACCCAGCTATGTAAGTTTATTGTATTTTTACAACACTCATTTATGCGTGGTAGGCCCTCACTGTGGCTATATTATGATTGCTTCGTTGGTCTTCGTTTGGTGGTCGTAAACGTGACAGGTGGTCATGAGGTCCCGGGTTCGAATCCCAGATCTGACCGAAAAAATCAGATATTTGGTTTTCCGTCAAGGAATTCTCAGTAGCTGTCAAAAGTTGGTGGTGTATCATCCCAGTGCCTAGGGAAGTACGTAAAGCCGTTGCTCCTGCGTCTCCGGTCGTGTCGGATCACCATTCTATCGGACTATGAGAGTGAGGGACTATGAGAGTGAGGAACTATGAGAGTGAGGAACTATGAGAGTGAGAGACTATGAGAGTGAGGGACTATGAGAGTGAGGAACTATGAGAGTGATGGATTATGAGAGTGAGGGACTATGAGAGTGAGGGACTATGAGAGTGAGGGACTATGAGAATGAGGCAATATAGAGTGCACCGGTGCTTGCGAATACACTCGGGCACTATAATCCTGTCCTGCGCCGATAATTAGTCTCCATTGAGACTCGCCGCCGTGACCCAAAATTCGGTCTGGAGATCATTATTATTATTATTATAATAAAAGAAGCAAAACTGGATTGTAGCTTGTATGAATTTTTTTGTGATGTTTCCATAGCCACCCCCAATGCCTGGGCACGGGCCACGTCCACCTCGGCCGGCTGCTGACCGCGTGGACGAACCTCCACGCAAGCAGGTGTCCGAGACCGACTTGTACTTGTTGGGCGCGATCGAAAAGCTGGTCTACCGCGTCGACCTCATGGAGAAACGTCTGCGTAGGATGGAGGAGAGCCTGCACTATGTAGTGGCTGGCGCCGATCTCAAGCCAGGTAATTTTAAAAAGTTAAAAGTACCTAACCATTTAGTGTCGTTTCGTGTGTGTCATAAGAGACGCTGGGATATATTATGCTTGTAGGAAATTATTAGACTTACCACCAGATGGGATTGTAGCCACAAGCATTGGGTTATCTACACAATATGTTATAAATAAAACAGGAGGGGTCTGTCTGTGATATCGAAATAACTTACTTTTATTGAGCCTAGTCAGCTATTTCCTTACCTAGGTAGTTAGTATCTTTGCGTTGTGTACGAGACAGTGCTAAAATAAATGGTTTTGATGAGTAATTAATCTAAATTACACTTCATTTATGGATCCTAACCAGCGAAGACGGAGCGCGTCGTTTGTTGGATGTAAGTGTAAGAAATTATTTGAAATAGTAAATAACGAAAATAGTTGCGCAAGGATATCTAACATATTAAAATAATTAGTAATATAGTTTACTATTTTAATGGAAAGTTTAATGAAATGATAATAAAGGTAAGTAATATAGTAAAGGTAAATGAATGCGTTGTGGTTGGTGACCTGTCGTGTTATAGCTACCTGTCGTATTATAGCTATAGCGACAGATCGTCGTGGAAATGCTGACCGCGCGCGCTTAGACGTATTGGGTGTTAATTTGCGAAAATTCATTCGTTAAGAGGATATAGTAATTCAGCTCAAATTCTAGTTTCGCCCCCACTTCCCCGCGCGTCGTATGCTATGTACCAACATGTTCGTAATCACTAATACTGTAAGTAGATGGGTCGTTAGATACTTATTTCATTAGGTTTATCATATTTATGCCTGTTTCTTAACACCAACCCAGTCGCTTCTTATTTTTATCACGGTTATTTCCCATTTTAATTTTACGTCGTCTTGTTGCGTAATGTGTATTCTGATCGTAAGCGACACAACTTCTCCCTTCAAAAGCTTAAGCGATACTAACGGGGCGACAGGAATCAAGCTTCAGGGCGCCGATAGTTTAGGTAATTTCTTTTTACAGTGAAAATAGTTATTTTTTTAAATTATTATTATTTTTTTATTTAAAATAAGTTAGTTCAGTTAGTATGCAAAGTTTCATGATCTTATTAAAAGTATTTTATGAATAACAGCGGTTTATTGTTCAGTTTGGAGGTAATTTTGGATTTTTTTTCTGTCGAGAAAATTTTACGGAATCGTGTTTTCGTCTAACATAATCTTTAACATTAATCCTCAACTTTACCATATATTTATTTCAAAATTAATGCTGCAATACTTTCGGCATAACGGAGGATCTTGCTAAGCCATTTCAGGTTATATTTCCCCTTAAGGTTGCCCTAGTCGATGGCACGAACTAAGTGGTGGGCGGGGTAAAAATGCATGCTATCTCAGCCGACATCACGTGCGAAAGGGATAGACGCTGTGATGAGCAGTAAGAAGCTAGTGCGCACACACATACGCACTCGAGTGACGCAACGAGAGACGGCGTCATCGCGTACCTACCTATGCTATTCATTTTTGAATAATAATATAAACTCAAACGGCAATTTGAGCTCCGTATCGCAGTGGCTTAGCAATGACGCTGCGCTGGGCGCCGCGGGTTCGAATCCCGCACGGAACAAATATTTGTATGGTCTACAAATAGTTGTTCCGGGTCTGGATGTTTGTCCTTGTGCAATTTATATTTGTAAACTGCCTCCACGATACTGGAGAAAATCCTACTGTGGGGGTAACGTATTTTAAAAAGAGAAAGGAGAGAGAAAACAAATTGGTGTTATTATAACTTAGGGTCTGCTGTGTGAAACGTAATTATTATGAACCCAATTTATGTACTTAGTTGCCATTATGAAAGTTCTTATAAGAACTTAAGTAGATGTTGTTATTATATAATAATTCCATTGATTTGTTTTTACCTACTTTTTAACCGACTTAGAGAGTTTCAGTTTGAGAGGTGGTTCTCAATTCGTTAGTTTTTGTTTCAATAAATGACAGCAAATCAACCGCGATTGCTGCTTTCGCCTATCTATGCATTCTTTACACAATCACACAATATAATATCACGCCTGTACCCTATACCCACTAAAGGGACATAACTCTCAACTAAAAACGGTAACAAAAAAATATAACAATTTCTAAAACAAACACAAAAAAGTGTAACATAATTATGTTTTCTTTATGTTTTTGTATTTTACTGTAGGTTATGCAAATATTACTGTAGGTACTATGTATTCTAAATAGGTATTTACTTTCCATAGCTAGTTAGCTATAATAGCCCACAGGCTATAATTCCCCCCCGAAGTATATATTATGTCAGCCAGTGTCAGGATAACTGCTTTTTCGACAGCGCGATTTTGATGTGAGTGGGGCTTTTATATAGGTTAATTAAATAAATAAAAAATGTTATTTTGCAAATTGTTTATTGATTGTTTGTGTTCAATAGCGGTTTGAAATATTCTCTTAGGTACTTTGAAAGTTATCAACAATAGGCATTGTGTCACTGCAGGGACAAACACAAACGTCAATGAAAATAGTAACGTATATAAACGGAATACTAACAGCACAGACTTCCTTACAGAAGTCCAAAGAACACGTCTAGGCAAGGTAAGTAATTAGAAGAAAACTGTATAGATACAATTAGCGAAATATGAATAAAATTTTGATTTATTTTATGATAGATAACGCTAGTTGAAAACTAAACACTGTATGGGAATGGCATCACTGAACGAGTCAGGTGGTCAGTCCAAACAAATAAAAGGCGCGATTGTAGAAAGAGATTCGTTACGAAACATTTGTAGGCTAGGGGGCTTGGCCTGTTTATGCTATTCATAACGAAGGCCATAAAATATGTAGGTACAACTTAGAAACTAAATCCTATGCGTACTTATCTGTATTCATAACCCAATATCTAAGGTAGGTTGATGCGCTCCTTAGTTTTTATATAGTTCGTATTATTCTGTAATAAATTAAATCTAATCCAAAATATACTATAATACCATAACAAAGCTACTACTATTTTATTTAGTAGTAGCTTATATAGTAGTTTAGTAAATTATATATAAAAAATATGAGTATGTCTGAGGTAAGTTTAAATATAAACAAATATTTTGCCAAGTGCAAACCGGACTTCCGAGCTTCCGAAATTACAAGATTTAAATACTTATACATATTACTATCGATCAAAAAAAGCCAAAAATACACGTTTCTTTTTCTAGTAGAAAATCCTTTGATTTCAAATTTATTTTTACCACTTGCTGTTATAGCAGCAACAGAAATACACGTTCTGTGAAAATTACAACCATCTACCTATTACGGATCATGAGATGCAGCCCGCTGACAGACAGACACACGGACAGTGGAGGCTCCGTAATAGGGCCCTGCTGGTTACCCTTCGGGTACGGAATCCTAAAAAGTACTAAGTTGTCCAATCACATCTCTATGATTCTTTCTTCAAAGGACCATATTATTAGCCTGGTTCTCGTATGACATGACCAATGTAATACCTGGACTGACCTCTCTGAGTTTGTTTGGTGGTTCTTCTCTGGTGCTTCTTCTCAGTTTTATGTTTTTGTTGTGTTAAAGTGTTTTAAAAAAAAACAACTTTTATTTACAAAACACATTTTATTTATCATTGACTGCCCTTCTTAGATTATTCTGTACTTACATAAATTACATTAGGTATATTAGGATATGAGATTCCTATACGTAAGCACGATTATCGAAAATCTAAAAATTACTTATTCTAATTAAATTAATAGATAATTTTAAGATTTTCGATAATCGTGCTTTTCTATGAGATGTTTTCGTTAGTTAACAAATTAAAGTAGTTGAGTACCTAATGTACTACCTGTACCTACCTGTTTCCAATTTTAACTAAATGTGCTTCAACAAACTTATGGGCACATTTTTTCATCCCGGCTTCAGCAATAGACACGAACAAAAGGAAGCAATTTTTCTAAATAAAGATGTAGGTATTACAATCATATAATCGTAGACAGAGAAACCTATAGACTAATGATCGGCGTGGCCTCGAGTGAGAAAGGACGATAACGAATTTTTAGGTTATACAATAATCTTTATGACTTTTAAACACATTTAGATAAAAATTTTAATTGTTCTAAGAACTGAACTGAACAAGATTCACCAATCTTAAGCTCACAAAACACTTTTTTCTCACTTAAACCAACTTGTAAACTCCTTAAATCGCTACGCTGTTAAAGTTGTTTAGCAAACTGTAGAGTTTGCTAAACAAAAAAACCGGCACGGAGAAAGAGACAAACAATCACACCGCTCTATCTCATTTCTATGCAAGACGTATGTATAAATCTATCCTTTTCGTGTGCGAATGCGAAAGAAGGCGTCAATTTGTCTATAGGTTTCTCTGACTACGCATAAAATAGTAGATAGCAGGGGCTAACCTAGTGAGTATGTGTGAGTGCGCGCTGCGCCCCCCCTCTGTCCTACCGATCGGGGAAACAATTTGTAGCGAAAGGCAAGATGTTTTATAACAAAAACGGGCGCGCGAAATTTTATAAACAGACCTTTGGTAGTCTGGATGTCATGAAAAATCTATTGAATGTATCTGTTTAAAATAAAATTATTTGCATTTTTGAACAACTAATCTATCCCTGTATGGTAACTGTTTTGCAATTTTCGTTCTTCTTATGGTATTTATTTCCGCCCAAAGATGTGTTAAAACTAGTGTTGAAATTCGGAATTTTCGACGCTTATAACTTTTAAACATAGTCTTTTTGTACTTTTTTGTTTCCATACAGGGCTAGATAATGATGAGACAAATTGAAATCATTTTTTATTTTGAACGTACACCATCAAACAGTGGAGTAATCGCCGGACTACGTTTGTAATTTGTATGGAAGAATAAGCGACTAGTGTACCCTTAAGAGACTTATCGGTCAGCCATCGCAGTCTACTTCATTTGAGGATGCCTCGTGTAGAGGCGAAACACGTGACGTATTATTGACGGCAGTGTGTCTTTCTAGTTTAGTGGTGTTGGGATTAATGGCTGTGGGGGGTAGTGCACGGAATTTAAGGAGATCGAGAGATACTTTTTTAACTGGGCTTTTTCAATATAGTATAAGGTGAAAAACGGGCTCACAGTTCATCTGATGGTAAGTTATAGCTGTAGGCTGTGGTTCATAGACATCTACATTTATCCTTGATTAAGAATCAAGTATCAAAATATACTTGCTTTGTCACCCTTTGTGTCTTTGTGAGGACTAAGACGTAATACTTCGTTTCCAGTGAAGAGGGATTTTGTTGCTCTACTCTCATCAAACGAAACACACCAGCATTAAGTTGCTATTTTAAACTATAATTATTCTTTAAGGGTGAGGTCCCAACGCGGTGGAGGCAACACATTCGTGCTACAATCATACCAACGCTCCATCCAAACGAATATAAATGTATGTTGAGTTGGCTATGTTGCGTAGATGTGGCTACAATGTTGTTAATGTTACAGAGGCGTGTGCGGCCAACTTCACGCGGGCGGGCGGCGCCTGCCTGCACTGGTCCGCCGAGGCGCTGGACTGGCAGGCGGCCGCGCGCGCCTGCCGCCGCCTGCACGCCGCGCTACTGGAGCTGCCGGAGCCGGCACAGCGGCGCCGCCTCGTCTCACACGTGCTGGCCGACAACCAGCTCAGAGGTGCGTGCACATTGAAACACCATTAATGCCTTGTTGCCTTAACAGATTCACCAGACTAGAGGCTCTATAGAAAAGGAATGGTAACGATGATGATGATGGTTTAGTTCATGACCGATTGTTAGTTACATCACCTGTAGTGTTTATCCGACCGCCATTCGAGCTGATGTGTACAGACCTCAGCTCCAACTTTTTTTATCAAATAAAGGGGACACACCTGATGATAAGTAGATAATATACCCATATACATCTACATCTATCTTCGATTAAGAATCAAAACACAGATACGTTATGACCCTTAAGGGTTAAACACCTTGTTTCCAGTAAAAAGGGTCTACGGTTCGCTGTTACACTAACGAATACGAAATCAAACACCATTAAGCTGGTATTCTGTGAAAGCGTGGCCCTACCCCGGTTGAACCAACTCATTCATGCTGCAGCCATAATATAGCTGCAGCATAGCTCTACTACGTATAAACAAGTACTGAAATTACAACCGTACAACCGACTTCAATATATAAATCAAATGAAAACATAGTCAATGTAGTTAAATAAGCATTACTTAGGATAGCACAAAAACTACTTGTCAATTCTTGATAAATTCATATGACCACATGAGGACCACCAGCCTCCAAATAAAAAGGATCGTCATAATCGATTCACCTAGAAAAAAGCTGTTACCTCTGAACTTTAACACATTAAATTTAAAAAAAAAACAGTCGAATCGAGAACCTCCTCCTTTATTTGAAGTCGGTTGAAAAAGAAATTCCTTATAGTAGTATAAAGAGCTTTAAAAAGCAAAATTCACAATCTGTTCTAATTATTAGATCATTAGGACCCAAATTTGAATTCCGGGCAAGTCTTCCATTGAAGACAGGATAACCATACCTATTATTGACATCAAAACTTCTCTCCATTCTTAGTATATACGTTTATATCAAACATTAGAATTTTAAAACAAGCAAGTAACCGTATAGTGACAGTATAAGACCCACACCCCATACCATACAAGTCCTGTGGATGTCGCAACAGTAACGATGTAGGAACCGACATAGGGGAATAAACCAGCAGACGACCGACAGCGTCTTTCTAATAACAACTTTAAAAATATTCTGCACTTTATTTAAATCTACATTTTATAAAGTACAGAGTTTCACCTAGTTTATAAACTAGGTGAAACTCTGTACTTTATATGTATATAATGTCCTCCAGACTGAAAGTCGGCCACGGCGACCAGTCAGCCACATGCGCAGGAAATAACTAAAGAGCCAAAGTGTAAGTGCACTACTCTCTATTCTCTGACATTCATAGTTCAATGAGACAGCAAATCAACACGGCCAGAGAGAGAACAGGCCCAGAACCAAGGACTTTGTGTGCTTTCCGTAGCATGGATATGAAACACCGCCTACTTCTTAACTCCGGCCTGCTACTTAGAAATACTTGACAAAAAAACCCAATAAATTATTTTGGCCCGACTCGGGAATCGAACTTCATGGCCAGCAACCGCGTTAGCAACCTCTAAATCATGGAGGTTAGAGAACAGGAGAACGATCACTGTAAAATAGTGTCCCAGAAATATGGACAAAATAAGTGAGGCAAATAGGCTTAGTACTAGATAAAACCTTGTCATGGAAGGGTCATATAGGCAAAATAAGATCGAAACTATCTTCTCTACTGGGTTCACTTTATGGTTGTATTCGATGCCTTCCTTACCGTGTTCACCGAACAATTTATAATGCTTTGGTCAAACCACATCTGGATTATCTAGTTGAAATTTGGGGGTGCACCTACAAAACAACATTAAAGGACCTACAAATAAACCAAAATAAAATATTAAAACTATTATTCAATTATAACTTCTTTACACCAACAGACAAACTGTACAGTGAAACCAAAATTATGAATATTTATCAAACATATTGCTATAATACTTGTATTCTAATAAAGAAAATTTTAGATAATAAAATACACACACAATTAAAATTTATAACAAATAAAGGCAAAGGAAAGAAAGTACTTCGCAACACTAATAATATTTACATACCTATGGTACGAACAAACTATGGTAAGCAGAGCATACTTTTTGATGGAGTTAAAATATATAATAAACTACCACAAGAAATAAAAATATTAAATAGTTTTAACATCTTTAAAAGAAACTAAAACAACATATAATGAATAAGTTCTAAATCCGACCCTGTCCATATGCCGACCGCTAATCAGCGTTATCGGTAACGATAAGAAATACCTTACTTACTACCCACTTTATCTATTACTATCTACTAAAAGATTGCTAACTTGTACATCAATACACAAAACGATAATATTGGAAGTATTAAGTTGTATGCCTAAACTAGTAAGAAGTTGTATGTCACGAAACTCTTTCCTCACTTCTTAATGTTAATATATATGTATATATTCTTTTTTTGCTATCTGTATGCTCATAACCCATTTATAACTTGACTATTGTAACCTCTCATTAAGTGAAATGTATATTTCTTTTGAGAAAAAAATATCTTTAACCATAAATATATATTAATAATTATTATTTATTATTATTAGTTTTTATAATATATATCACCATTTTTTAATGTTTCTTTTTGTCAAAAATTTAAAATATTAGCTATAAATTCTACAAATTTTCAGGGACAGACGGGATATGCTTTAGAACGTAGCGATCATTCTCCTGTTCTCTAACCTCCATGCTCTAAATCAAAGAGGCACAAGTTTATTAACCCCATCTTTATAGGTAACGACTTCTGGACCGGCGGGTTGAACCCGGGCCTGCTGTGGATCTGGTCGCACTCCGGACGACCAGTGGAGAGCAACAAGAACGCCACCAACAGCAGTAGCAGCATCGCGGGCGAGGGACGCTGCCTCGCGCTGGTCCACGACGCGGCGATCAACTCCTACGTGTACCGCGGCAGAGATTGTGCGCTGAAACACCGGTACGTGTGCCAGAAGGAAGACGACAAGGAGAAGATCAGCAACGAAATAGAAAGGGCCGCGAGGAAGTTAAAATCCATAGAGAAGAGAAGGGCCAAGATACTATGGGAAGACGTGTGATTCCCTTCGTTTAGTTCAAACGCCTGCTGATAAATATTAGAAAATTTTTATTTTTACAATACATTGCTGTAGTTTTCTGCAGGCGTTATGAATTTAGTTTTGCTCTTACCGATCGTATCATTACGTATTTCGTATAACTATAATTGTAATTTCAATTTTTTAAAGTAAAAAATGTCTTACTACCCGTAAAATATCCTTCTATTTACGTAAATTGTAACTAGGAGTGGGGATTCTTTGTAAGACTGAAGTCCAAAATTGAAATAAAAAACATAATGTTTTATATTAGCTTATTATTCTAAAATATTTACAAAGGTAAGAATTACAACAAAATAACTTATTTAAAATAAATATATTTATTGTTCGGGACTGCTAGAACTAAACAGTCGCCACAAAAGAACAAATTTCTATGTACACTTGCGTAGTTCTAGCACCCGTTTGGAAGCGAGCGCGTAACATGTACATAGAATTATCACCCCTAACGTTAATGAAATACAGTCTATTTAGCTCACAAATATTTATTAAATAGCAAATTGCCCATATTAAGCTCAAATTTCAGTACATAACAAAATAGACCGTACCATAACGAGTTGAGAATAATAATTGCTTGTAGTGCGCGTTCACATAAAATCGGAACTAAATCATCGCAAGCATCGCACGTGTCACAAATTATCCTACGTTAAGAGCAGTCTGTTAAAGACATGGCGATGCTTGCGACTACAACGAACTTAGACAATAATGTTGCTCATATAGAATTAGAACGAGGCGATTTTTAATAAACATGGACTCTTAACAAAAAAGTTGTTTAATTAGTAGAAAAATTCCCTAAAATATTTTTATTAAAATTACATCGTCCAAATTCTCCAGTTGGCAAAAAATTACAAAATATATAAAGTCACACGCAATGGCGTCAACCCCGAATATTAATTTGTATATTTAAAGAGACTAGCTGTTTGTGATCGCCACAATTTCGACATATTATTTTATATTGCTATTATTATTTTATAAATAAATTATTTGCAAACAAAAATTGAGTTGTTAATTTTCGCTTCTTTTTGATAATTTAGTTACAATTTGGTAAAGCAAAAATAAAAGATCAAATTATTTCACACCACAACAAAATACAGGTTACAAGGTTTCATTTCAAGTGGGATGCATGATATCTTCTACATAATAACATTACAAAAAAGAGA
Organism: Parnassius smintheus behrii; assembly: GCA_036936625.1. NCBI lineage: Eukaryota > Metazoa > Arthropoda > Insecta > Lepidoptera > Papilionidae > Parnassius > Parnassius smintheus. Next base: position 1,716,344 of record JAUPFT010000001.1, read on the forward strand.
CCACAAAGTATTCAATAACAAAAATAAATACAGGAGAGCCTCGGTAATCTGGAGCCCACGCACACCGGTGATGGTGGTGGTCCGGATGGGACACTCACTGTCTTCAGTATTAAACTGGATAAAGCGTCAACATTTCAGAAAAATATAAGTGGCATACTAAATATGTAGAATTATAGTCGTATTTTTAATTAGACGAAGCCAACTGACAGTAGCTACTGTCACTTTGTAAAATAATGTTGCCATATTTAAAGTAATAGTGATGCGTTCAGTTCTCGTTCAATCATATGAATGAACAATGAGTGTGAATAGTTAATCATTTCAAACTATAAAAGAATATTATTTCTATTTTACAATAAAATTGTATAAAAGTGCTCTGATATAAGTTACTAGTAGTATGTAACTACAATCAGTTTTTTGAGGTTTTATTACAAAGCGCGGCGCGGCGACTAGTGCCAACACCGATCAACGCCGCGCGCGTCGGTCGCCATTTTGTTTGTTATTCGGCTTCTAACCTATGGTCTGATAGCACGAATGTTTTTTCTGCGCTCACGCTGTTTAGTTATTGTTTTTGTTAAGTTTTTCGTTAGGTTGTGTTTGTGGTAATTGTTGTGTTTATTTGTTGCTATATTGTTTCGTACAAACGATATGGATCCTCAACCAAGCACGTCAAGCCAAAGCTTGTCTCCAAGAAAGAAGAGACCACGGATTGCTTTAAGCGTTACCGAAAAACTTATGATACAAATCGTCTACAAACACGTATTTGAGGAAAAAGCTGCTTCACTATTACCTATTGAGGCCCCCGAAAAAAAAGAATGTGTTTCGAAAACAGCTGACATTTTGGGAATTGGTGTGACCTCAGTTTACAGTGTGTTAAAAGAATGCAAAGAAAATGAACAATTTAAGTCTCCCGAGAAACGTGGACCGAAACACAGTTTCAAAGATAAATTAGACGATTTTACTTTTGCCGCTATAAGGCGAAAAGTACATAATTTTTTTTATGCAAATGAGTCACCCACCATTATAAAGGTAACTTAAACTTTATTCCTTCTACTGCATTATATTCTGTGTCCACCATAATGTTCTTTGTAAAACCAAAGTATTAGATTGCGTAGACTTCCTTACTCAAAACATATTTTATTACTTTACAGATTCTTAAGGTTGTCAATGAAGACCCAGACTTACCCAATTTTTCTTGGAGTACATTAAGAAATGTTATGAAACATTTAAATTTCAAATATGTCACAAAATCAAGACACAGCATTTTAATTGACAGACAGGACATTATTCTATGGCGCCAGCGATACCTTCGAAAAATTAAAGAGTATCGAAGGGAAGGAAGGTATATTTATTACCAAGATGAAACCTGGATCATCGAAGGTAATTACAATTTTCTGTTTTCTTTACATTAAATTGTACTTTCAAATAATTAATTGATATTTTTCACTATCTTGAAGGTCATGCACCGAAGAAGGCATGGATTGACCAGACAGTGTTATCGTCCCGCCAGGCCTTCCTAGATGGCTTGACCACTGGCTTAAAACAGCCTTCAGGAAAGGGCAAACGATTAATTATCGGCCATATAGGCGGGGAAGAAGGATTCGTAGAAGACAGCTTATTAATATTTGAAGCCAAAAAAAAAAAGAAGATTATCATCAAGAGATGAATGCCGATTCCTTTGAGAAGTAGTTTTGGGGTGTCTTGCCAAAACTAAAACCAAATTCCGTAGTAGTGATGGATAATGCCCCCTACCACTCCAGGAAACTAGAATCGCTGCCTAAAATGTCTTGGACTAAACCTAGAATACTAGAGTGGCTAACGAGCAAAAATATTTCATTCGAAGCAACAATGGTTAAAGCTACTCTTATAGATATTGTACGGCAGCACAAGCAAGAACATTGCGATAAGTATGTTGTGGACGAGATGGCAGCGCAGCATGGGATAATTGTTTTACGTCTGCCCCCATACCACTGTGAGCTCAATCCCATTGAGTTGGTATGGGCGCAGGCTAAAGGATATGTTGCAAGAAATAACAAAACCTTCAAAATGACAGAAGTAAAAAAACTTTTTGAAGAAGGACTTCAACATATCACACCTGAAAAATGGAATAGCTGCGTGTCTCATATAATTAAAAAAGAAGACAAAATGTATGGTCTCGACCACATGATTGACAATGTTACTGACAGATTTTTAATTAATGTCACCGAAAGCGATAGTGATGATTTTTTATCTGATAATGAATAAAAACAAATTATGTAATAAGCGATTTTTTTTATTCTGATTACCTACCTATAATTGTTATATTTTATACATCTATAGTTTCAACTACATGATGTATTGAAAATAGGACAGTCTTACAAGTTTCCTCGCAATATTTTCCTTAATGTTTAAAACACTCGGTATTCAGTATAGGTAGATATTATAGGAACATAGTCGTCGAAAACTCGTTGGTATGTAAAAAGCACGACTAAAATTCGAACCCCGTACCCGATATCGGCAGTTCAGCACACTAACTATTCACTAGACAATCGAGGCAATTTCATTAATTCAGGAGTTTTTCAATCATTCACTTTGTCACAACACTATTTTTATTTCATCAAAAACTGACAACACAGTAAACGTCAGTTGACTTCGTCTAATTAAAAATACGATTATAGATGTTATGTTGAATTTTGTGTACGTTGACAATATGTTGTTGAATACATGTGTGTATTGATAAAAGATCATTACACTTCAAATTGGAGGTTTGTTTTCGCATTTTTCTCTCACATTGTCTCATCCGGACACACCGCTTGTTGTGGTGACCAAAGTAACGAGGCTCCACAGCAAATTTTTTCCTACATACATAAATTAAAAAGTAACGATGCCTTCGATTTGCAGCAAATGATTAAAATTTAAAAACATATTATGCATTGGTATTATATGAAGATATTTAATGAGGGTTTATAATATCCGCTCGGCAGATGTCGCTAGTGAAAAGTTGCATTCAACAGCGTCTGCCTAATAATTAGGTACGTAATTTAAATATGTGTATGTGTGCCTATAACAACTAATAACATAAATTTTTGTAGTTGCACACGTGCGTATGCCAAACGTAACAACCATGGCAAATTTAACACCTTTAGGCCAACATGGGGTCTAGGTTCAGCAGTGGGTCTGCCTTATAGGTACCAATAACTCATTAAGTAAAGAAGTAGGTATCACAGCACAACTATACAGCACAGACATGCGACACGACAAACCGAGTTATTATTGACTACCGAATCACCCGGCTTCGTTTATAATTTTATTTTTCATTTTTAATTTTTTTAACTTCCAGCTAAGAAAATTGAAAATTGTCAAAAATAGGGAAGTTATCGGTTTCACCCCGATTTTCGAAGATCGAGTGTTCATCAGATCTCGACGTTTTGATATCCCAGGTAGCTATTCTGACTAATTTCACGTGGACGTCCGTACGGATGTATGTATGTATGTATGTATGTGTGTGTATGTAAGTATGTAAACCTTTGATATCTTTTGAACGTCCTAATCGATTGAGAACGCGTCGCGCGTCGCGCGTTTGCGGTGTTCTAAAGATCTCAATGTGGAATAGATTTAGTGGTAATATGAACTGATTCGGACGAGTAGATTTTGAGAAAACTTAAAAATAAAACACACGGGACGTCAAACATCTCAGTCCCCCCCGTGACCATGGGTGCTGTAAAGCACCCGAAACGTCGGGATAATAATAAAAATAAATTAATGTAATTAAACGCGATAAAATCCGTAAATAATAGTTTTATTCAAAAATAAAAATTTTGAAAAACTGTTTTTTTGGAATAACTTCTAAACGGCTTTACCGATCGATTTCAAAAACTAATCAGCTCTAAACCTCAAAAAATAACGTTGAATGCCGTTTGGAAAATAAAAATCGGTTCATTCCTTCATGAGATATCGAAGGAGAAAGAATTTAAACGTTTTTTTTTTAACATAACTTCGAGATTTCGCAACATAATTTGGTGAAATATGGAGCGCTTTGCATTTTAAATTAGCGGGAAGCTCCAGGGATGGCTTGCAGGGTCAACCAATTATTTTTTTATGAAACATAGTCTAGATCACTCCAAACATTGCTCGCTGTCTGTTCGCAGTTTCATTACTATCGATTCAGCCATTCCGAATATTAGGAGATAAACGATTTATAAATGATCCTTTGTGTTTTAATGGCATACAAATAACCCACTCGGCTCAATGTAAGGTAGTTATTTCGATTTTATAATTAATTTATGAATTGTTTATACATTAATAATTAAATTGAAAACGTAACTAACATCAGTGTGTACTCCTTTGCAATAAAAGATATTTTGTTATACTTTTGTTATTCTAATAAATAACAAATGTAATTTTAGTTACTGCACCATCCTTTGTAAGTTATTGTGCTGTATTGGGCGGATTTTAGTTGATAGGTTAGTACGGAGTTCCCCAAAAATAAACGGGTGCGATATGTTACACAGATCAATTAGTGAATGTCTGTGTCAATTTGTATTTGAAGTAAATATGGGGAATTTGTTAACGGATTTTCTTTAATTAAACTGTATATCAATAATACAGTTCGATTAATTGTGCATAAAAATTCAATTTGTACTCCGTATCTCCAGTATTACCCCCCCCCCCTTCCCCCATATGTACTTAAATTATTGAGACTGCAAGTTCGAATAAGATTTAATGACATGAATGACATTAAAAATAACGTTAGTCTGATACTCCTTCCAAAAATCCTCTAGAGAATGGAATGAGGGTTTGTTACCAACTCTAAAGCGTTCTTTCAGAAATATGTTACATAAAGAACAACTGACATGCAAAAAGGATTTAAACTTGTTATCTCCGAAACTAGCGTTTTAAGGCAAAATAACTATGTTTAATTTGAAAAATTTACGTAGTAGATTCTTAGGCTGAGATCAATAGACTATAGTTTGACTTTGCTCAGACTTACGAAAAACTTAGGAGTATATGCTTAGCATAATCATTGATTTTAAATTTACGCTAAGCTTATAATTTTTTCTAATTCCAAAAATTTAATTTTCAAAATAGAGAAAATAGAGAGTTATACCTAGTTTAGTTTAGAAATTGTTTTTTTCTGTTGATTCGACGATTGTAGGAGGGAACGAATGAGAAGAGTGCAAACTCACAAACAAACAAGATTTTAAGAAATTCAAAATAAGTTTCAAAATATATACGGATATTTATGGATGAATGCTATTTAAAACTAGAAGACGGCCTAAAACTACCTATTTATTGTTATAAATAATTAGAGCAAACATAAATATACAAAAAACATAATATTAAAATTAATAAGGTGGTTTCTGTTAATTTTCTGATTTTTTCATAAGTCGTCGATTTCGTTGACTCAAGCCTTGCTAAGCCGACAAATACCGACATTGTCTTAGCTCGAAAGTAAAATCAGAGCAAAATCAAACTACGGTCTATAGATCTCAGCCTTAGAGAAAAACCTCTGTGAAAGACAAACAGACATATAGACAAGGTGTTTCCATAAGTACTGTACCAGGTGACAGAAATCCTTTCCTGCCTCCTAATCTGTCTGGCTAGGTACCCCCCCCCCCCGGCTATTAACACGGCAAAATAGCAGTGCTATGTTCCTGTTTCAAAGGTAAAAGATCCAGTATAGTAACAGGTTGTGAGGCATTCTCATCCTAGTCTTCAAAGGTGACAATGCAACTGCATCAGCCACTTACCATCAGATGGACCATAAGAACATTTATCATTTAAATTTTCAAAAAAAAACATTTTCTATTCCTGATGGTAGCTTTTATATACGTATATTTACTTCTGACTTATCGAAGTTTTCTCAAACCTACAATATTTACAAGTTTGAGGGATTTATATGAAGTTATTAAAGCAAATGGAGGCACAATGGTCGGATATATATCTTATACAATAACACGTACAAGCTTTGAATAACGGAATATCATTACAGGTACAATCTGTAAAAATTATCATTTAGTTGACGATTTCAAGTATGGTATGCATACAAAGAAAATTTAGTACTGCTTATGCCTGCTTCTTACATTCAAGAAATGTTTCGTTCACCGAAAGAAATACCTGTATAAATTATTTATGGTATAACTTGATCATTACTTTTTACAATATAGTACAGTATGTGTGGTCGAGAATAGCGGGGTTCAGTTGAAGTGGAACTTGAACTGGAAGGGGCTGCCGTGCTGGAAGTGGTGGAAGGGGCTGTGGAAGGGTTGTCCTCCGCGTTGTGCCTCGGGGTCCAGCGGGTCGTTGCCCGCGTCGAACTGAGCGCGCTTCTCTGGGTCCGTCAGCACCTGAACACCACATTACCGCACTGGCTTCATTGAACTGATCTTATCAACTAGTGTTCGTAACCAGTGATCGAAGTTTAACTGCTAATATAACACTGATATCTAACATCTACACAAATAAATAAAGTTGAAGTGTCTGTTTGAAATGTTGAAATATACTTTTTACTTACTTTTTACAGTATCGTATATACCTTCGTATACTTTAAAAGTTTTGTCTGTCCGGCTGTCTGTTTATTCTGGCTCAGAAATGGCTAGACATATTTTGACTAGACTTTCACTGGCAGATAGCTGATGTTATAAGGAGTAACTTAGGTTGACTTAATTTTATTTAAGAAAAATAATTAAGGTTACTCGCAAAATTATTAAAGCTCATGAAATTCAATCGTAATAAATTCCACGAGCATACAGTCGCGGGGGACATCTACTTGCTAATATAACTATGCACAAAATATAAAATAAACACTTTTGCTTTGACTCCACACACTATTGAAATGACAGCTCTATCTACTCTGTGCGATTTTTTGGCCATAGATTATTATTAAAACTTAGTCATTATATACTCTTTGAATCTTGGAAAAATTTATTTGCCGGAGACTATTAAGTGTTTAATAATCGTATAATAAGACGTATAGATAGGGTTGCCAACCTTACTGTTAAAACAGTATGTATCATATTTCATTTCATTCTTTGTTACTGTTCTGTTGAATAAAAAAAATATACAAAATACTGTTTTTATCCGGAGCCATAAAACCTGAAATAGACCTCCTATTAATTTAATATAAAATAAACTCCTAGTTCACTTTGAACTGGCTGTTTCCTTGACTTCATTCGTGTGGAATTTATAACGATTGGATTTTAATGGGTTTTCATATTTTTCGCGTTACCCTAATTTTTTTTAAACAGAAGTAACCTAAGTTACTCTTACGGAATTTCACTGGGAGATACATCAGCTATCTCCCAGTGAGTCCAGTCAAGATCGGTACAGCCATTTCTGTATTTTGTATTTACGCGAACACTACACATTGATTAAAACTAATTTTACGTCCTGCGTGACCGTGTTGGAAAACACCCGAAACGTCCGGAATTAAAAGTTATTTAAATTAAACGCGATAAATCCGTAAAAGTAGTTTCAATTGTTTTTTTGTTAAAGTACCGTATATTATTTAATAGGCATTTAGTAAAAAGCCGTTATTTTGGCATTACACACAGACACTTAAATTTTAGTTATTTGTATAGATTCGACTAATATCCTAGAGAGGCATACGAAGAATATATTAATATAATAAATTATTGAGCTCTAAAGTCTTTTTAAGATTCAAAAAATTAAATACTGTTTATTAAGCTCTCCGTCTTTGCTTCTTTATTTTTCGTATAAAACTTAAACTTTCCTTTTTTTTAAGTGTAAGGCCGTTCACTGAAGACAGAATGAAAGAACATTTACTGCTCCCATATCATCCCGTGGGTGTCGTGAGCGACGACAGAGGAAAACAAATCAGGAGATGGGAGCGCAGCACTTTACTGATAACAACTGAAACAAAGAATTGCGCTTGCCAACCCGCTTGCCAAGCGCGGTAAATATGGCAAATATGAGGCAATATATGGTGGAGGCCTGTGAGTAGTGGGCTTTAATAGGGTGTAACGGTAACTATAAGTATAAAGTGGGCTCACCTCCTTGGCGGCTGCGATGTCGATGAACTTCTTCTCGGCGATCTTCTTGTCGTCCCCGTGGTAGTTGTCCGGGTGCCACTTCTGTGCGGCCTTGCGGTACGCCTTGGTGATCTCCTGCTTGCTGGCCGACCTGGACAACCAACCACCTGTTAGTAATGTCCTCCACACCGAATTTCGTTCACAGTGGCGTTTTAAAAAAAGTTACTTCCACGATACAGAAGAGAAAACTGTATCGTGGAGGCAGTTTATACTCGTTAATTGCACAAGGGGACAAACATCCACACCTGAAACAATTACTACAAATTCCTGTTCCGAGCGGGATTAGAACCCACGGCCCACATCACCGTCACTCATTACTAAGCCATTGCGTTGTGGAGTGGAAAAACTAGCCACCTGTATATGACAGGATTATAGTGCCTCAGTGTATGCACAAGCACAGGTGCGCACTCTCTATTCCCTCACTATCACAATCCAATGGGACGGTAAACCAACACGGCCGGAGAGAGATCAGGCGCAGGACCAACGACTTCACGTGTCTTTTTCGTTTCGTAAAGTCACGACTATCGTGACTTTACGAAACTCGGATGTAACACTGCCAACTTCCTGACTCCGAGCTATTACTAAGAATTTTAGGACAAAAAAGCTCTTTATGGCTCGAGCCGGAATTCGAAACCCAGGACCTCTTGGTCGCATTCATGACTAGACCAATGAGGCAGTCAGTAGAGCACCTATTGAGGAAGTTATTTCCACAGATTGTAAGATAAATAAATAAAAAAAGATATTTTTGATATGCATGTGTTATTTTCAATAACAACATAAAACATTAATATTATCCTATTACAAAATATATCATTTGTTACCTCTTTTACAATAAAATAACAAACTGAAAAGATTTAAACAAAAAATAGTGTATGAAGCGACTGATTATAGTAAATTAAATAAAATTATAGAATTATCAAAATTTCAAAATATTTCCTGTAATTTTAATATTCTAGAAGAACATATTATAAAAATAACTGCCGAAAGTAAAACAAAAAAATATAAAATATTGAACCAACCTCTAAAAGAATGAATTAATAGCAACATAATAGCTCAGATTAATGAAAGGAATATATCATGGAATAAATTTAAACAAAATCCTAAAAATAATAACCTCGAGCTAGATTTAAAATTTAAGAGAGACACGCTGGCACAAACGATTAAGAATACAAAACAGAAGTATTTCTACGGAGAATTCATGAAATGTACAAAAAACCCCAAGAAAATGTGGAAATTAATTAATAATCTAGCAAATAACAAAATTTTAAGTAATTGTGTTCCCCCAAGCCTTACAGATGAAAACGGAATAGTGACCACGGACCCCATAGAGGTATGTGAAACCTTTAATCGTTTCTTCGCTAACATAGGTATACAACTAGCAAATGAAATACCAGACAAGTTTCATAACAATGATACATACACGTTACCTAATCTACACCAAACAACTGCTCATCATGAGCTATCACGATTTTCCCCATGCACAGCTAATGAAGTATCTAAAATCATAGATGACTTGGATTCAAATACGAGCACAGGTATTGATGGTATAAGTACTAAAGTCGTAAAGTGTATAAAAAATTATATAATTCATAATCTGACTGATTGCCTTAACAAACTCTTAAATGAAGGAGTCTTCCCAAAAAGCTTAAAAATCGCTAAAGTCACACCAGTGCACAAGTCCGGTACAAAAACAAATCCCGGAAACTATCGACCAGTTTCAGTTCTGCAAATACTCTCCAAAATTCTTGAAAAAATTATTTACATGAGATTGGACGACTACCTTACTAAAATTAACTTTTTGTATAACCAACAACATGGCTTTCGACCCAAATCTAACACCCTTGGCGCAACTATAGATTTAGTAACCACTATTAAAACCAAAATCGATCAAAAACAGTTTGCTTTAGGTGTTTTTGTTGATTTAAAAAAGGCTTTCGACACGGTCAGCCATTCCATACTACTAAAAAAATTGGAACGTATTGGCATTACTGGAAACGTATACAAAATGCTAAAGTCTTATTTGGATGATCGGTATCAGATTGTAAAAATTGGAGACTATCAGAGTAGTCGCAAGCCTCTAACATGTAGCGTACCACAAAGCTCAATTCTTGGCCCATTGCTGTTTCTGATCTACTTAAACAACATTCACCAAGCGGGACTACAGGGTCGCTTGCTCTCTACGCAGATGATACAAGCTTATTTTATTTCGGGAGCAATGTCAAAGAAATAACGATGCGCGCACAAGAGGATCTAAACATACTTCACTGTTGGCTCCAATACAATCTATCAACAATTAATACTTCTAAAACTTCATACATAATATTTAGTTCCAAAAATAGAAAAATACCTGATCGACCTAAACTTAGCATTAACGGTGAGGTATTACAACAAGTTAACCAAGAAAAATACCTAGGCTTAACACTGGACAAAAACATTACATGGAAAGCTCACTTGCAATATATTCACAACAAACTCTCCTCACTTGTGGGCGCACTGCATAAAATAGTTCGATGTATACCGAAACAGGCCCGACTTTTAATATACAATACGTTGGTGAAGTCTCACTTACTGTATCAAATCGAAATATGGGGTACTGCAGCTAAAAGTAATTTAAAACCAATACAAATATTACAAAATAAAATAATTATAATCTTACACAACTATGACTTCTTAACACCATCGAAAACGATTTACAAAAACACAAAAATTTTAAATGTTAAACAAATTTTTACGTATAATACATGTCTACTTATCTTTAAGATAACTCACAAGCTTATTCACTCACACATAACATTCACAACAAAAAGTCAAATAAACAAATATATAACCCGCCGAGCCAGCAATTTTGTGTTACCTGCCGTAAGAACAAACTATGGAAAAAATAACATAACATTTGGGGGAGCACAGTTATACAATCAACTTCCAAAACATGTGAAAGAAGCGACTTCAATCAATATTTATAAAAGAAGATTATTTGAATATATTTGTAATGATGAAACTATGCATTAAAATTATACTTGGACCACCGCCTTATAGTTGATAGGAACACAATGAACTCGCTTCTTGGTTAACGATCGACCGGTATAATTTTTATTTATTTTTTTGCTACCCACACGCACCAGAATGGAGAAGATAACCATTTTTTGTTTTATATGCCAAAAAAATCTACAAAAAATTACGAGAATAACCGTGTTTTTAATTTTTTTTCTATCTTCAAAACTGACCGAGATATAAAGGCGCAAAGTTAATATTTTCGGTCTAAGCCGCGGGCCGGGAGCGACATCGTTGGTGACGTCACGATTTGCATCTTCGTGCGGGAGACCCGACGCGCACTTAGAAAATCAAAACATTTACTCGAATGTGCCCGTCGCGCGCGGATTTACTTGCCATATATTTTTAACAAGAAACATTATAGAACATGACACCATCTATTAAATATTGTGCTGTGTCTCAATGTAAAAATACGGCCACAAAAACACCTGAAAAGTTGTTTTTAATGTGCCTAGAAACCCTACCATCGGAAATAAATGGACAAATGCTAAGAGAAGAGCACATCCTTTAGGACCAAACACGGTGGCATATTGTTGTAAGGATCATTTCGATGTAAGTATTCAAATAATAATAATCTTCACATGATAGCTCTTGGTTATTGGTAGTACATGCTTTCTATTAGGCATGTTGGTACCTACTCGAGTCGCAGTTTTTAAGTAACTAACGATTTATTGAACCTTTCCACGCTTAATGATCATTATAATTTCAAGAAGAAACAATACCTAATACCTACATATTTAACTAAAACTACTTCAGTGTAAATAAACATCCAAACTTGGGTAAAGTACCTACCTATGTAATGTAGATAAGTCAATGACCTGTCGTGAGTTCGTAAGTTTAGATACCTACCTATGTTTGCAGCAAATTTCAAAATGTTTATAATGCATACAAAGGTTAAAATATGGAATATGTTAACAAACGTTTTTATATTTTTACGATATTTCGAGCAAAAAATAAATACATCGCAGAGCTGTTCAACCTGCATACTTTGCGGGCCGCAAATAATGAAAGAAGTTTGATTATGAAGTGGAGCACTTTTTTTTCGTGTAGTCCTATTTTTATGTATTACATAGTTGGTACATATTTTAAATATTGATGGAATACAAATTACGAGGTTCCTTATTTTTTATAGACTTTAAATAAGTTTGTATTTTGTTCTAGGTCGAAAACGATATGGAAAACTACGTGAAGTACAAACTAGTTAGTGGTCCCCTCAAACTTAAAAAAGATGTTTTGCCTCACTAGTTTGCTTGTCAAAATCGGTATACAGAAAAACCCCAAAGATTTTTACTATCAAAACTAAATGCCAAATCTAGGTCAGAAACAGTTGCACATGCGATTGCCACTACTTCACAAGAAATTGAGCATAGATATATGTTCTCAATCCTGTTACTACTCTAGATGATAATATTGACATTGATCCCCTGCCTGAAGAATATATAACTACGCTTTTAATCATAATAATAATGCGACCCTTTTTCTATTAATATTGAAAACATCTGATTTTTAGATAAAATCATATTTTTATACACCGAAGTTATATTTGTAGTAAATTTCTTTATATACAACAGGAATTTTTTTTACCCATAAAAACCACAAAGAGGTCAGGGTACACTTATGAAGAATAAGAAAACAAAACTAGTTAGAGGCAGATAGTAAGTAGGTAGGTAAGGAATGTTTACGTATTTTTGTTATACTTATTCTTATTATTAGCAAATGAAACCCAGAAGTATTAATGTAATAATGGGTACCTAGATTATAAAATATTATCTTATTCTTATGCATATTTCAGCCGCGACAAAATCTTTGTTTCTTAGAAAATATTCCGCCACCATCATGTCACGGACTATTGGAAGATTGTCAGATTGACCTTTTGAAACCCTTCTTCCATCATTAAATACTTAAAAACACCAGAGCGCACGAGGGCAAATAACTCACCCGCGAAATATTACTACAAACATTGATTTATATATTAAACTCAATGACTACAAACGTATGATCGGCGCGCTGGAACGGTATGGCGGCGCGGCCGCATAGAATCTATGACGTCACGCGCTAATCGCGGGCACGGGCGAGATTTTAAAAATGTACGTAAACTTTCCACGCCTATAACTTCGGTAATAGTGCACCGATCGATGTGAAATAAAAACTAGAATTATGTGTTTGGTCTAGACATTTTACCTACGTACTTAAAAGTTTAATATTGTAACCTTGTTATCTTCTCCATTGTAATATAGATGTTATTGTTCTCATGTAAGTGACTTATTGTCTTAATGAGAAATAAAGTTCTTTAAACCGAATTAAAAATAAAATAATAAAATAAAAATGTTTATTACGAATTATAAATAAACTTTTATTTATTAAACAATAATAATATTATAATAATAATAAATTAATAATTTATTGTTACAGATATATTTTTCGTAGTCGGCTTACAGTCGACAATTAATAATATATAGTGTAATACGCTAAATTCTGAATACAATAAAGTAATCCTACAGCTTCTTAAGCAATAAACTCCAGTCGTCTGTCTAAGCCGACAGGCACCATTCTTTTTCCTCACTTACATAGTTAATTCTTCAAAAGTAAAATAGTTTGCAGATAACTTTTTAGAGTAAACACAATTATAAAAACATATGTGCAGTTTAGACGCGGTAGAATTGAAACCTTCAAATGAAATTAAATATAATATAAAATATACATAGTAGAATAAAGAATCATGTCCATTATTGACCTGGAAATTTGTAACGCGACTAGTGATGTAAAATATAAAATTGCTTATGTTTTTTTTAATTTCGTATCGCATATTTGAATTTTCAACTAAAGCCAGGAAAAAAAGTAATGTTAACTTGTTTATCATTCTCAATAGACATTTGGAGACGAAACGTGTTTTACAATGACTCAAAGGCCCAGAAGCCATGATGAAATATATCAAAAACGTGATTTTCACGTTCCGTTTCAGACAACGAAAAACTTGTTCATTCGTCATGTGGTTTCTGAATGTTCAAAATAAGCAATTTCTTTTTTTATAACTTATTATTTTTGATTAGATACGATTTTTAATGGTTTTATACTATAATGTGGAAAGAAAAATAATTGTACAGTCCATATCTGACAGCTATTATAACCTCAAAATTTTATTTACTTAATAGCATTTTTCCCTGGCCTCTAAATAAAAAGATGATAAGTTATTATGTTATAAACATATGTATATTATAAACAATAATTGTTTTTAAACAACAGTATTTGTAGGTAGACGCGACCTGTAAAAGGAATCAAGTGACAGGTCAATCAATGTATGGAAAGTGGGCATGATTCTTCAAATCACAAGTGCGGCATAAAATGTAAGATATAAGTTTAATTATATAGCAAATAAATGTTACAATCCTTTTTAAGACATGTAGAGCCTAAATTTTGTGTAATAAAAAAAAAGAATATTTTCTTTAAAGTAAAATTGCTTTACAATAACGCTTCTTCATTCATCTTCTCCATTCTATAGGTAAAGTCATTTAATCAAAAAAAAATGAATGGACTCTCAAGGTGGTACATAAAACAGACACTAAGTGACCTTAATACGACTAATTTAATATTGTTACGAGCTTAGCTTGGGGTTCGTGACAATAAAAACTGCCGATTGAATTACCAAAATTGACACTTTAATTACAGAACACCAATTAAAACTTAATACACAGATAATAAAACACAATTGTACTACTGATCACTTTAGTTCGCAGTTATATCGCTTCGAAGTATTCGCTTGTATTGCCAATTCAATACTGACTCGAGTCGCTGTCGATACCGGCCTTATATAGATCCTTTTCTATTGCAACATGTAGAATGTTCGAGTATATACCGGTCCCGACTGACTAGGTGTAGAAATTTCTGGCATGGAAATCTCTAGAAGGAACTTGAACCTCCTAGTTTTGCTATTCAATACTAGATGGCGCTAGTGGTAACTCGCCATGTACCGGGCATTATGGCACACAAAACAGTATATTCTATCTCATTCTCCCGCGGGTTAAATCATATAGATGTATATGTCTGTCTCTTTGTAGTGTCGCTTCTTTCGTAAGGTTTCAAATCGCAAGGGTACTAAAGAGGTTTTCACTTCAAAAATCGGGGAGTGTAACGTAATAAAACGACTAAAAAATGGCGATGCTCTCCTCTACGTGCGATGAGCCACAGTACTCGCCCAACGTAACGAATTCTTTGATCCCTTAACTATCAAATGATATACAGTGTAAAATCTATATAAGGACATTCAAGGGACTGTACACATTTTTACGTTATATAAATTTGTCATTAAATGGAACGAAGAAAATCTGTATTAGAAAAAATAAAAAGTTTATTTCAGAGATTTCTATTGTAATTGTGTTGTATCTTTTTACTTATTTTATTCGTATTTTGCGATATTTACAGTTTACAGTTTGAAAGCCTCAGAGCAACTAAGTATATGACAACCTATAGATAATGAATTCTTAAATTTACGCGAACACTACACATTGAATAAAACTATATTTACGGCTTTTATCGCGTTTAACTAAGTTAAATTTATTCCACCTATAGATAATCCATGACGCCTACTAACAACAGTCTACAAGTGTAAGCAATCCCAACTTGTAAACAATACAACGGATTTCTTAGCGAGTTTGGTATGAGTTACATATTATGCCTACTGAGACCTTGCCAGCAAGCAGGAAGTCACCTACAATATAGAATCGCAGGCTAAGCAAATAACAGCGCGTGACTTAAGAATAATCAGCACAGTGCTATCAGGTAGTCAAATACCGCCTGCTAAGCAAAACCCAGCATGTTTCAACGTAGTATATAAACCTTGGTTTAATTGTTTAGACAGCCCAGTAGTAATTAAGTTAGTTTGTAAGTTAACTAGTCTAGTCATGTAAATTGTGTATGATGCCGACAGTCGAGTTTATTACGGGCTACGATAATAAAGCGACAAAAGAATGTACACAGCTCTGCAGTTTCTACTGATTTTTGCAACTTAAAAAGTACTTTTAATTATGTAATTGTTCTCGTTATTGAGAGACGATGTAATGCTATATAGAGAGTAACATTATATGGAAGAAAAGCTAAACCAATCAAGGCCAAGTGATTTCGATGCTTTAGGGAGTTTGTCGTTAAATCGAGTGACGCTACATAGAGTTTACACCTAAATTAAATTTTGGATGTAGACAATAGATATATAGCTGCAACACTAAACTATCCCCTGACTTGGTTATCATTAATTTTCTGAATTGCCGAAGCAAATCTAAAAACGTATTCACGTCGAGAAGTAATTAACATAGTATTAAGCCCGCGTTTTATGACACTCACCTCTTAACTCCTAATATCTTATAGTAGTCTCGCTGCTCGGACTGTTTCTGCAGCTTCTGTGCTCTGCTGAGACCGTCCTTTGCCCGCTGCAGGCCCTCCTCTAACTCCAGCGCTTGTTTATATGAGAGAATGGCTGAAATACAAAACATATATTCATTTATTTTAACTATTTAAACAGTCTACCAGATGGTAAGTGGATACTGTAGCCCATAGACTACTACATTTATCCTCGATTAATGATCGAAATGCCAAGAGCCGTGGCAGCAATTATTACCATCAGATGGAGGGTGGTTCGATGTTGTAATAAACCTTTCTTTGAACACAATATTAAGCAAAAAACCCGTATCTTTCGGCAATTAAACAAGTTTGAAAAATAAGAAAAAAAAACTTTTTTAACAATTTAAAAAAAAAGAAAGTGCAGTATTTTATGTAATACGAAGTATGTCAAAAATCATAAATAATTAGTATTATAACCCTCTGTAAGATTATAATGTGCAACTGTGCGATTCCAGGGTAATTTTTCGTATTTGCTCCACACATTTATTACATTTTTTCGCAAAAAATCATGTCCTCAGTTTTTAATCCCAATTACTTCGTGTGACACTTTTGACCATAGTTATAGGGTATGTTCCGAAATACAACCCAGTACACTGGCAAATGCAAATGACGTCATGAATCTACGCTATACTGGTGATTCGTTCCAAAACATAGGACAGTATATGACGTCATACATTTACGCAATATTGGAAAAGTGTTGGCGATTATTTTGTCATTTTGTGCTCCAAAAATCATTATATCTTCCTAATGGAGATACCAGCAATTATTCTATAATTTTTTGTATTTGAATAAATAAAAACAAATTCTGGCATGCTTCATTCAGCGCACACACAATTAAAAATTGTTTTATTGTGGCCGGATATCCGACGCAATATGGCGGCGGCACGCCAGCACAATATAGTGTCAAATGATGATGTCATTTGCATTTGCCAGTGTACTGGGTTGTATTTCGGAACATACCCATAATAAACAGATTCCATTTCAAGCTTAAAAAAAGACATTTAATTTTAGAAGGTATATGCCCTCGAAACGCGATTTTCGATCCAGTGTGCGTGACGCGAGGAACATTAGTGAATGAGTGAATTTGTTTGAAATTTTACTAAAGTCTAAGCTAGTCGTAGACCTCTTGCAGTGAAAATGTTTATGCTAATTATTGAAAAGATTTTTTTAATGTCGTTAAGCACTAACTGTGCAATTGGTGCACTTTTTATCCAGTATGTCGTATATAGAAAAGAAATATAGGTGAATGATGTTGAACAATTGATTAAATAATTTATCAGTTATTTCTATAAGCTGATTAATAACAAAAGGAATTCGCAACGTAAAAATCTAGAAAAAGTTTTTATAATTTATTTAATCTTTCTATATATAATCTTTTAATTTGTTATGTAATAATGTCTTATAATTGCTGCTTTTCCAGACTGTATACATCACTATAGAAAACAGTGTTTTGACTTTATTTTATTCGGAGGGTCACAAGTAGTGTTAGCTCAGAGCTTTACAAATTCACAGTCTTTCTTTGACCTTAATAATTCTATACAGCATATAAAAATCCAACAATGAATACAGGTCTCCGCCCTAGATTGGCTTATCATCCGTAAGTTTCCCTCTGTCGCGCCTAATGATACTAATGGGATGACATGGGGTAGTGCGTATTCTTACATTGCTATAACACGGTCAATATTATCATTATCATCTTCCATCTATCTGCAAGTGTGGGAATATCCGGTTAACTTAATTATTAATTTCAGACTGTTTTATTTTAACATTTAATTTAAAACTATTAGTATCAATGCATGATTGTAATTATTGATACAATATTTTTATTATTTAGACATATTGACATACAAGAGCTGTGGTAGCTCAGATGGTTAGCGCTCGCTGTAAATTTCACAGTACGCGAGCAAACCGGGTTCGATCCCCGCCGGCACCAATGAAATTGTTAATTGCAATTTTAAGTGCTGATTTACCACGTGTTCGGCGATAAAGGAATACATCTTGAGGAAACCTGCATGACTGAGAAATAAGAAAAAAAATTATTTCGAAAACATGTGAAGTTCGCCAACACGCATTGGGGCAGCGCGGCGTACACTTCGTTGCCCTAAAACCCTCTCAGAAATGAGGGGAGGCCTGTGCCTAGCAGTGGGACGTATATAGGCTGTAACTTTACTCTACTTTTTTTACTTTAGACATATTGATTTGTCATTGTACAGAATTACATTTTTCTCAATACAAAGAAATGTTTAATTTAGTTTAATATGTGAAGATTCCCTGTTGCGTTGCACAGTGCAGTGTTTGTGTAGCATGCTCACCGTCATCGTACATCTCGAGGCCCAGCAGCGCGTCGCCGCGGTCGCACAGCAGCCGCGCGTCCTTCTGCAGCGCGAGCGCCGCTCCACACGCCGCTACAGCCTCCGTGTACATCTCGTCCTGTACCACAGGTTTTTTTTATAGGATAGGGTGACAAACTAGCACACAGTCCACCTGATGGTAAGTGATTGCTGTGGCCCATAGACATCTACATCTATCCTCGATTAAGAATCAAAATGCAGATGCTTTGTCACCCGTGAGGACTAAGATGGAATGCCTCGTTTTTAGTACAAAGGTGCTCCGGTTCTCTACACTCACCATACGTAACACAGCAGCATGAAGCTGCTATTTGACGCTGGTATTCTGTGAGAGCGTGGTCCTTCCCCGGTCGAGCAAACCCATTCGTGCTACAACTATACTACTAATATATCTGCAGCATGTATATTGTATTGTAAATATTATTTTTTTAATAGTCCCGCTGGGTTTCTTGATGGTTCTTCCCAGGACAGAGGTTTATTCCGAAACAGTGGTAAAACTCAAATGACTTTCAATAAGTATAGTTGTAATCTACTTTGAATAAAAATGATTCTATTCTATTCCATTAAGAAAACTAACCTTAGCGTAGCAACTGCAAAGCCATCTCTTGGCCTCGAACACAACCAGTGTGACCTCGTCTTCCACTGTGAGCAGTTTATTGGCACTTTCGATACATCGGGCGTACTCCCGCGACTCGCTGTACTGTTCGCAGTTCAGTAACAACTTGTCCACTTTCTTCAGTTTCTTGTAGAACGGGAAACACTTCTTGTGCTCCGGATCCAGCTTTAGACATTCACGGATTTCCTAGAATAGACATTTTTCTTTATATTTCTATTCTCATACAGTTTTATCGATTGTTTTTGTTTTGGAATATGAGCAGACATTTCAAAACTAGCGATCTGCCCTGGCTTCGCCTGGTTAGAATCTACAATGTGGCGTTATTTAGATTGATGATAATGAAAGAACATTTATTTTATAAATTTTTAGTTTTACCCAAAAATCTAAAATTTTTCAGATGAAATATAGTCTAGAATCTAGATCGTTCCTGGCACAGTTCGCTATCTGTTTATACAGTTTCATAACAATCGTTTTAGCCATTCTGAACATTAGCCAGGACAGACACCAAATTTAAAAAAATAGTTACGCATGTCTTAAGGGCATGCAAATACCTCATCTGTATAATAATAATAATAATATAATATATATATATATATATATATATATATATATATATATATATATATATATATATATATACATGGCAGTTATTTCAATATAACAGATAGAAACTCTAATTTTATTCATAAGTATAAAGATGTATACTATATTAAACAAGTCATATATAATTAAATACTTGCGAAATTTGCTTTGCTGCATAGCAACTGCAACAATATGATTTGAGTGAAAGATCTTGTAGATTCTGGTGGACGGCGGTATCACCATTTCGTTTACGCCAAGCATAAAATACACAGTTTGAGCGTCAAAAGTGTGAACCCTCAACTTTGGTCAAGTTTGACGATTAATTTTTACCTACATTGGGAGAGATCTTTGTCAGATGAAGATTACTAAGCAACAACTAACAAATGTCATACCTTCAGTGAATCGCTGACATGTCCCAGTTGGTAAAGCAAGGTGGCGAGCCGGTAGTAACCATCGGTCGAGTCTTGTTGCAACCTGTTCACGGACCGGATGTCCGAAACGGCCGAGAATAGATCGTTCTGTAAAAATATTTATTTAGTTAGTGCGTTTTAAAATGGAATTGTTGCTAGATAAGGTTTAGACTATACAAGTATGTGTTAGACTGGATAAATCAACTAATAATAAAAATATGTAAGCATTTTTAAATTGGCAAGGATTTTTTTAGAATAACTTCTTTAGAACTTTTGTGTTTTGAACTCCGAAGAAACGAAAAAGCGACACAAACTGACAGACATATACATCTATAGGATTTAGCCTGTGAGAAAATGAGATAGAATATACATTAGACATACATTAAATTAGTCGTGTTTGATGCCTCGTTTCCATTCAAAAGGGTCTTTGTTCTCTACCCACACCAAATTAAATAGAATTGACCAGATATTTTACGTTGGTGGTCCGTAAGAGAGTGGTCCTTCCCCGGCAGAGACGACCCATTCGTGCTAAATCCATAATATAGCTGTAGTATGGCTCTACCTTGTTTAACAGTATACATAGAAGTCATCGAATTGTAAGAAGCTTTTATGGCAACTTACCTATGGAATATAACACTAGTCATCTTGCCCGCTCGCAGTTGACTAAAAGAGTTAGGAAGAATTGAGCGTAACTTGTATTAAACTACATATTAAGCTCACAGAACCTGTTTAGTAGCCTTCGAATTGTAAGAACTGTTATGGCTTACTAATGCAATATAACACTCGGCCCGCAATTGCCTCAGGTGTGCAGACCAGGGCGAAATTTCTAGCAAACGCGTCGCTAGTTCCACCGCCGCCCGGAATTCTCCACCACGGTAATAAGCTTCGGCCAGCCGTAAGTCGTCTGCATACTCGTCAATTCGGTGATATTGGGCCACCGCTTCCTCATTGTACGGATCACTGTATGTCTGTGGACAAATTGTATTTTGAGAATAATCATAATTTCCTCCAGACCGAATTTCGGTTACGGCTAACAACCTCAACGGAGGCTAGGCATTTGCGCAGGACAGGATTGCCCAAGTGTATGTGCAAGCACAGGCGCACTCTCTATTACCTCAATCTCATAATCTAATGGAAAGGTAAGCCGACACGACCGGAGAGAGATCAGGCGCAGGACCATCGGCTTTATGTATTTTCTGAGGCATGGGGGTGAGACACCGCCAACTTCCTGACTCTGAGCAGCTGAGAATTTTTTGACGGCAAAACTCAAGACATGATTTTTTTAGCCCGACCCGGAATTCATATCCGAGGAAGTGAATCATGAGAATATAAATATATTATCATAAATATTGAAAGTGACAGTAGCTCTGACAATAACATAAGCTTACATGCTCGTATTAGGAGTGACGATAGTAGTCGAATGGTAGGGTTCGGACGGCAAAACTCAGAAGTTTGTGGGTTTGAATCCGCCATTCTACTGCTATCGTCACTCTTAACACAAGTATTCAAGCCTATCAGGAGTAGTTACCGGGAGTATTAGTAATGTTAAAAGCGTTACTAGTATCCTTTAAAAAATATTAGCCATATAATGGAGTTGTAAGAATATCCACCACCCTATATCGTCCCGTGGCTGTAGTGGGTGACGTAGGGAAACAAACCACGAGATGGGCAGAATCGCCTTCCTAATAACAACTGGAAAAATCTTCGGCTGCTAACCCGCCCGCCAAACCAGCCAACTATGGCAAATATCCCCCCTAGGAGTCAGTCTATGGGGAGGCCTATTGTCAGCAGTGGACTTTGAAAGGCTGACCTTTAATATTGTATGAAAGAAAAATTCTTTTAAATCGCACAGTGGTGGTCCGCCAATCATCCAGATGGTATCACGAGTTTTGTCGCGATGTGCGATGGTGCGACTGGAATTAGTCTGAACAATTCCTCAGAGCACTCCAGGTGTTAGATAAGATAAAATACGCAAAGACGCAACAACTCTTAGGTCGCCGACGATTAGAACAGCTCTTCAACATGCCAAACTATTAGGGCAAACAGAAATTTAGAAAAACATTAACAGAATAGGTGGCATATTTTTTGTTAAATTTCAACCATCTGAAACTTTTACAAATCAATACTTAAGGGGAAATATAATCTCAAATGTCTTAGCAAGATCCTTCGTTATGTCGAAAATATTGCAGCATTAATTTTGAAATAAATATATGGTAAAGTTGAGGATTAATTTTAAGGATTATGTTAGACGAAAACACGATTCTGTAAAATTTTCTCGATAGAAAAAAAATCCAAAATTACCTCCAAAATAAACAATAAACCGGTGTTATTCATAAAATACTTTAAATAAGATCATGAAACTTCGCATACTAACTGAACTAACTATAAAGCAGTGCTTATGTTATTTACTTTTTTTTTAATACCATTATTTTCACTGTAAAAAGAAATTACCTAAACTATCGGCCTTTTGAAGCGTGATTCCTGCCGCACGGTCACCTCGCTTCGGCCTTTGAACGGGGAGGTTGTGTCGCTTACGATCAGAATATACATTACGCAACAGGACGACGTAAAATTAAAATGGGAAATAACCGTAATAAAAATAAGAAGCGACTGGCTTGGCGTTAAGAAACAGGCATAAATATGATAAAACTAATGAAATAAGTGTCTAGCGACCTTTCTAATTACAGTATTAGTGATTACAAACATGTCGGTACATAGCATACGACGCGCGGGCAAGTGGGGACAAAATTAGAATTTGAGCTGACTTACTCTATCCCCTTAAGGTGTCATCTAGGTCTAACTTTTGCCAATGTGATTTAAAAAAAAAGTAGACTAAGGACTTTCGATTTTTGGCTATTGTTTACGTTATTATTATCTTTATTCTATGTAGTAGCTGGGCAAAAGAATCCACTGCTACATACCATCCTGTAAGTGCCGTAAGAGGTGACAGAGTTAAATGAAACAAATGATAAGCATATTATATAGATAAAGATATACAGAGAAAACAAGTGACAATAAATACTATGTTGCAACTATGGAAAATTTCCCATTATGAGGCAGTCTATGGGGATGCCTATATTTAACAGTGGACATTTTTAACCAATTTCAAACAGAATAATTTTCGGAATTTGAATGTACATTTTGTGTTTAAACAATTTTTGTAATTGATAGAATCAGGCGTTACTGTGCGGAAATCCATTATAATAAAAAATAAAAATTTCTTTGCAACGTTCCGCTAAATAAATACAGTGATGTGTCTTACCTGGATTGAAGAGCATCTTCCGGCCTCCCTCAGGGCGGTTTTTATTTTTTCCGTTTTTATTTTTTATTACAATTTTTGTAGTTATAAAGTACTTACAACTTGCAGATAATCCTCCTTTGCCTCCTGGTATTTCGCCAACTTGACGTAAACATTGGCTCGGTGCAACTGTGCTGATGTAAAATCAGGCTTTAGCTCCAACACCTAAAACAGATTTTTCTTATTACTTCTTACTCCTTATTTGACCAACTTTCACTGGAGCATAATCTTTTAGAGACAACAATCACAGACTCCTAAGCAGAGAACCTTACACCTCCCCCCCCCCCCCCGTAGAGTTATTCGTTTTTTGTATAATTGAAATGACAAACAAACCTAGTCCCTCTAATGGTAAATGGCTGCAGTGACATTCAAACAAAGAACTGAGCTTATTAGAAACTAAAATATTGACACGTACAGTTGCGTTGTCTCCTCTAGGATGCAACGCCTCACAGTCTGTAATTGTACTGCTTCTCCCTTCTCATACCCTTCAGACCGGAACACATGAACTTGTGCTGCATAATAGTGTATACAGAGCAAGCTCCACTACTTAATGGGGGAATAAACTACCCACCTGACACCTAAAAATGGTTCTTCATTTCCTCTCAGATTAGTTCAGCGAGATGTTTAAGAATACTACTTTGTTGTTTAAGTAAGAAGAGTCTCTAGTCTATATATATATATCCTCTAGGCAGTGCCGACTATGCAAGCACACGTGCACTCTTTGTACTCACTCTCATAGTCTGATGAGACAGTAATCTAACAAAACCAGATAGAGTGCAAAACCAAAAGCTTTATGTAATTTTTGAAGGACACAGTGTGACAGTACCAAATTAGACTCCAAGATGCTACTGAGAATTCCTTGACAGAAGACATTTGAGAATTGACAGACAAACCCCAATAACTAATTTTGGCCTACCCCTGGATCTGAACCAGAACCACATGTACAATAATCAAGCTTACGGCCTAGACTAGAGCAACTAGGCAGTCTCCAGTCTAAAGTCCCCAGTACTTTCCCTGTGAAAATAGACCATAGAATACTATAATACATATATAATAGAATGGGGTAGTGGGCGGAGTCTGTGTTGCCACTAACATGTCAATTCACACCTATCATTTATAGGTGTGAATTGACATGTTAGTGGTAGTGTAAACACAATCAATCGTTTCCAATTTTCGTGTCAAACATAGCTGCATGCATTATTTAAAAAATGGCAAATTGTGAAATATTTTTGTCGAAAGAACAGCGGGAAATGGAATTTAAATAAAGGAGACATATTCTATAACCAGTAAGTCTAAACTATTTATATTTTGTGAATATTAGAAACAAAAATAAAGAAATATGGATGTGTCACAAACATTAATCAAAAATCTAAAATGTGTAAAATCTCTGTCTGTCAATACAGCGAATCAGGTTTGTAGTAATGATAATACGACATAATTACTTGTATGTGTGCTCTCAGCGACGGCGATCCTCATACAAAATAAGGTAGACAGCCGTTCTATTGTGTATTATAGTATTCTATGATATAGACTGCCTTTACAAATTCATAAACTTTATACAGATTGTCTTATCATTCCTGACTAATTGTGTAAATATGCATAGGGAATACTAGCAAATGAAGTTTTTCTGCAATTCTCTATTTATACTGTATTGGTTCCTCAAATACATTTCTCAATTACTTTTACGTGGTAGAGCTATGCTGCAGTTATATTAGTAGTATAGTTGTAGCACGAATGGGTCGGCTCGACCGGGGAAGGACCAGGCTCTCACAGAATACCAGTGTGAAATAGTAGCTTAATGCTGCTGTATTTCGTATGGTGAGTGTAGAGAACCGGAGACCCCTTTTTACTGGAAATGAGGCATTCCATCTCAGTCCTCATGGGTGACAACGCATCTGCATTTTGATTTGCAATGGAAGATAGATGTAGATGTCTATGGGCCACAGCAACCACTTACCATCAGGTGGACTGTGTGCTCGTTTGTCACCCTATTCTATAAAAAAAAAAAAAAATACATCAGAGAGGAAACTTAAAATTATCATATGAGAAACAATAAACTAATAATACATATAAATAACAGTGCATACCTTAGTGAAATCCTGCAGTGCAAACTTGGCTTTACCCAAAGCATAATAAACAGTGCCACGTTTGAAATATGTGAGGTAGTTGTTTGGATCACCCTCTACAATATAAACATTACCATTATCTCATCATATTATGTCACATTCTAATTAAAATAAAATATTTCAAACTTTGATTAGATAAAATCCAGTTATCTATTGCAATAATTTAATTATTGACTTAGGAAATTTTATTATTATACTTTTAATAAAAAGTACAATCTATCTTTAAAACCAATAAAATAATAATTTTTTGACACATATTTGTACCGTTTTTGTACAGTTTGATTATAAAAAAACGCAGGCATTAATATGAAATAACAGAGGGAAACTAACCAGATGGGCAGTACCATCTTTCTAATAACAAACAACTTCAAAATAACAAACTGCAGTTGCTGGCCCACCAGCCAAGCATGGCGACTATGGCCAATATCCCATATAAGACAGTCTAAGGGCCCTATATACAGCAGTGGACTTTCAGGCTGTAGTAGATGGAGTGGTCTCAGGAATGTCACAACATTTAAGGTCTTAACATCTCATTTTTCCACCTTTAAGGATGAAATTTTTCTTAAAATTTATAACATACTTCTCCTGAAATATTAGTTATGCAGATGTGGTCACCCCTGAGTCACGGGTCTCTTATCCTCTACTCACCATACGAAACACAGCAGCATTAAACTGCTATTTACGCTAGTATTCAGAGAGAGTGTGGGCCTTCCCCAGTGCAGCCGCCCCATTCATGTTACAACCATAATATAGCTGCAGCATGGCTTTACCACATATAAAAAAAAATTAATTGATAAAGGTAAACATATGTTGTTTTATGTTTACCTTTATCAATTTTTGTTTTATTTAACATAATAATTTTTTTACTTTTTTAAAATATTTTAATGTGCATAATTTAAATTAAAATATATCTTATAATCTCTATATGTAGATAATGTTAAATCAATTGCCGTCTGTTAATCTCACTAGAACTTAAAAAAAGGTTGACCAATTTTGATGAAATGTTTGTGTTTGAATGTGTCTTCTAAATGATTTAGATTTACATTTGTATCAAGTAGGTAGCAAAAAACTACCTCACCAAACTGTTCAACTTGCAATGTTATCAATGATGTTTATCACATTTTGATAGAATGTACCCAGAACTCCATAGAAAGAAAAAAATGTATTTTACATTTGTCATTGATTGGCAGTATTAATAGTATTATATCAGACCCTTTATCAGATGATGCTAAAAAACTTTGTGTTAGTAAATAAGAGATTAAGTTATTAATAAGTTTATTTGTTAGTATTTATCCTATTTAAGAATTTTCTTGTACCAGGGCGTCATAATCGCTTCAGCAACAAAGCCGTTTTTCTAAAGAATAAAAAAATAGGTAGCACTTTTGTCGAGATCCAGAAATCACCTGTGTGAAGCTGGTGCGGATCTCTTGTGTTATATAGTATAATTTTAATATATTATAATTATACCATAATATTTTTAATTTGTTGTTTATTAACACAATAATAACTTACTAACAAAATATACCCGATATTCCACTTAAAAGAAATTTTATTATTGTAATAAGGCAATTATGTTAACAGTCATAAAAAGGTAATTATATTGATTGCCTTTTTAGGTATCTTAAATTCTTGAGTTACACACAAAATCGTCTCTAAAACTAGTCATCAATATATAGGTTCAACATTCCTCCTTTTTATTTTTTTGTGTAAAATACTCCTTTATTTCTCAACCTTGACATTGGCAGAGAATCGTCAGTTAAATGATAGAGCCATTTTTCTTTTAAAATAAGAAGAATAATTATATTGATTAGGTATTTTATAATAACAAAGACTTAAATTCATTGAGGTGTACTACTCCCCCTTAAAAGGAAAAGTTGCGGAGCCCCCCCCCCCCCTTTTTGAGTTTTTTGAATTTTAATTTTGAGGAAATTTTATTTTTTATGGATAAATATTAAGTGTAAAAAACCATGGGGACCTCTTGGGGGGGAAGGGGGTACCCCCTAAGGAAGGGGGAACCCCTTCACCAAAAATAAATAGAGAGACTCGTTCAGAGGGATTTCTGTATCTATTTTGAGACCGCAACGTCTCCGGCGCTGCGGGAAGAGCAGCCTCTACGCCTTTGCGTAACAAATCGCAGGCATCCAGCCTCGCCTCCGCAGCTTCGGCTTGTTGGTCGCCCTCGGCGACCAGCCTCAGCCGCTCCGGCTCGTCCGATGCCTACGATTAGTTACAGCAGGCGGAGGCAGCTCTCCCTACGCGCCTCCGGCTCTATAAAACCACTCTAGGGGTAGGACAGACTCGTACCACGTGGAGTCGGGGTCTATTAATTCGGTTCCTTGACATAAATTGAACCTAACCTATTTTATTTGTTATCTGCCCTAATAGGTGGGCACTGTTTTATACACATGTTTTATACAATTTTATACACATATTGCTTTAATCAATTCTTAGAAATCGTCAGTTTTACGTTACGTCCCACAAGCCGGTAAAAAACGGTAAACACTACACATTTTAATTTTAATAGCTCATAATGATAATAATTTTGTAATTTAAATATAAACTGATAAATATATGTGTACGCATGAAAACTATTTAAATGAGTACAAAATATAATTATTTACGTAAAATGTACAATAAAATGCTACCGAACGTATGACAACTTAACTGTACGGAAAACGAATGTTCAACGGCGAGAATTCGATATAACCTGTGGTAAGGATTGACGTAAATATTATAAAAATAATTGATTTTCAATAATTTTTTTCTCAAAAAGTACGCGTTTCTGCATGTTGAAATTATGCGTGTGTGTTTACAATAGTGTAACCTTTCTGTAAAAAAAAATATCATATAATCTGAGATAGGGATTGACATAAATATTGCAAAAATAATTGATTTTCAATAATTTTTTTCTCAAAAAGTACGCTTTTCCGCATGTTGAAACTTTACATGTGTGCTTATATTAATGTAACCTTTCTGTAAAAAAAATATCAACCCCCAACTCGACGGACGTCAATGGAAAGCTTAGCCGAAAATTTTCCTGAATAGGCAGACTGGGCAGACAGAATAACAATCCTAATAACACCTCTCCCACCTTTGACTTTTGACTAAGGTCTATCAGGTTCAAAATAAGTGTTATCATTTTTAATTTTATTTTCGTATCATATCAATTCTAGACAATATTCATCAGAAAGCATTGTGGTTGAAAATTCTTTAGTATTATCACCTCCCTAAGCCCGCAATCATAACTGACTAGACATACTAACCAACAGCTGCATGGTAATGTGTCAGTGCATCCGAAAGCTGACCACGAGCCAAAAAGTCTCTACCGAGTTCCAGGTGTTTGTTCACCTCAGCTTGCGTTGCGCACTCTGAAACTTTATCACAAAATATTTCAAAACACATTCATTCACATGAATAATTATATTTTCTTGGGTAAAATAAAATAGATCTTACATTCTAAAACTACTTCTAGCACTAATAAAACAAGGCATGGTGTCACTTTGTTCCAATTTATATTCGATAAGTAGTCCATTATTATTTATAATTTAATTTACAGCACTCTTTATTACAAATTAAAGCAAATCAGTTCCGATATAAACTAATTATTTGACAGAGCCACAATCCATCTTTCCATCGTCTCTTTTCGTGGTCTGTTCCGATTGGTCCAAATCAGATACTTTTGAAAGATGTCACAGATTCAGAATGACTTTTGCGTTTTGATATTACCGCAATGGATATAATTTTATCACTGTCATTATTGAATCTATAATTTATTTTAATACTTACACATTCTAATATTATAATGGCACCCGATACGATAATTGGCGATCACGGACTGTGTCGGGTATAATAAATTCGATAAAAGTCAGCGAAACTCAGCGACACTGAAGTCTTTAAGGCTCTTATACACGCTAAGAAATTTCACCGTATCTACGGCAGATATGACCAATTCATCATGTATACGCCAAGAATTTTGTCGGATCTAACCACGAAAATTTGTCGTGTCTGCTTCAGACAAGATAAATAGAGACGTGTAAACGATAAGATTGTTTTCGGTCAGTCGTACGAAGGTTATGGTGCACTAGTTAAGTTTGTTTGTAATGAATAGAATCATGTTAACTACGACGCAAAAAATGATTATTGCATATTTTTTATATATAAAAATTAAAAAGTACGTAAACACGTCCACACATGTGCAAAAGTACTCAAATTATCTGAAGCAACTCCCCTACTCCGCCCTCCATTTACCGCAACAACACAGAACTCGTCTTCTCTAGCGCAAACAAGATTTTCTTCTTCAGGAGCAAATTACCATATTCGTGTGTAGAAACGACACGAATTCTTGCACAGACCCGGTGACTTTTCTTAGCGTGTATAAGCGCCCTTAAGCTCTTAAATTCTAATTGATAGAATCAGGCGTTACTTTGCGGAAATCCATTATAATATCTTTAATATTAATTAACTTGCAACCATCCGCTAATTAAATTAAATACAATGATGTGTCTTACCTGGATTGAAGAGCACCTCCCGCCCTCCCTCAATTGCGTGCACCAATCCCGTCACCACTAATCCCAGCACCACTACTCCCAACACCACTACTCCCGACACCACTACTCCCAACACCACTATTCCAGGAAAGACACACCATTGACGAAAATACGACACGTGTTTCGCCTCTACACGAGGCATCCTCAGCTGATGTAGACTCTACGGCGGCTGACCGACCACGGTGCGGTGCTAAAAGCGTGACTATACCGTTAATAATATACAGACGTTCTCTTAAGAAAGGAATAGTACTTCTTACTTGCAAATCTGCATTTATTACCCCGATCCATAAAAAAAGTCCAAAGGATCATGTAGAAAACTATAGGCCAATATCAAAATCTTTGAGAAAATCTTATACTCGTCTGTATATCATGGCATCAAACATACACCCAGTGATTATCAACACGGCTTTTTTATTCGTATTTTTTTGTAGAAGTGGGGGC
Organism: Parnassius smintheus behrii; assembly: GCA_036936625.1. Classification (NCBI taxonomy): domain Eukaryota; kingdom Metazoa; phylum Arthropoda; class Insecta; order Lepidoptera; family Papilionidae; genus Parnassius; species Parnassius smintheus. The sequence continues at coordinate 1,747,181 of JAUPFT010000001.1, forward strand.
AAACGAGTATACGCTGATGTTAGGTGACTACCGCCGCCTATGAACATCCGCAACACCAGAGGAATTGCAGGTGCGTTGCCGGCCCTTTAGAAAGGAGTAAGCTCTTTTCTTGAAGGTCGCCTGATCGTATTGGTCCCGAAAAATCGCCGGCGGTAAACTATTCCACAGAGAGGTCGTATGCGGAAGAAAAAAATCCAGATGGTGTGGATGGTATCGAGAGGTTTGCCGCGTAGTGCGTTCATGAAATTTGGCAGCTGGGATTAATCCTAACAATTCATCAGAGTACTCCTCGTGACAGATGCGATAAAATACGCAAAGAGATGCAACATCTCTTCTCAGCGCCAGTGAATCGAGTCGATTAAATGGCGCTGGATGCGGTCATAGTGAAAGGAGCTGGTACTGGGGAGCCCCAGCCCAGAGATGGGAACAGTTCCATGTGCGGCCGAACCTGCGCCTTGTTAAGTTGCAGGCGGTGTGCCGGCATGAAATACTGTTCCACTCTGCTGAGCACGCCAAGCTTTTTAGAGGCCAATTTGGCCTTCCCCTCCACGAAACTGCACACTATTCGATATGTCGACGCCGAGGAATCCAATGCTAGCTGAGGCAGCAAGGGGAGTGCCTTGAAACTGACGAGATACAACAAAGGGTTTCTCTTTAGCGGTAAACGCGCAAATTTATGTCTTCTGGGGGTTAAACTGGACTAGATTTAGTCGCCCCCAATCCGAGACTTTGTTCAGCAAAGACTCGACTTCAGACACAAGTTTGTTCCGGTACTCGGATACGTTTTCCCAAGAAATTTTGGCACGGCCGGCCAATGTACAGAGCATCACCAGTGCTGTCATCCGGAGAACCGGAAAAGACGCGTTAAGACCGGTACCAACTCTGGAGTACACGTCCTTAGCACAATTGGGGGATACCGTTAGGCCCAATCGACTTGTGGATATCCAGGGAGAGGAGTGCTTTGCGAATCCAGCGCTGTGTGAATCACACCTCCGACATGGAGCACTCACACCGCGGGATGGTCCGCGGCATACTCCCCCGTCATCAAGAGCTGAGTTGGACGCAAAGAAAGAGCCTAGCAGATCGATTTTCTCTTTTCCGGCATGGGCCAGTGAGTCTTCCTCCCTGTGCAGAGCTCCCTCGTCTTGGCGAAAGACCAGAATGCACGGGTTCCAGAAGGAAGGCGAACAATTTTTCGCCTATTCTGCCTATGTGCTCAGACTTTTCCCTGGCTATGACTCTTTTGTAGAACCTAGAAGCGGAATCATAGTTCATTTTTAGAGCGCTGGTGTTTCCATCCCGGGACGTTGACTCGTTGGCCAAGGCTTGGTAGCACTCCTACTCATAGCATGATGCTATTTTACAGGATCGACCAAACCATGGTTGAGATTTGCCTCCGATGGGTACCACAGAGTAAGGAATAAAAAGTTCCATACCCTGAAGTACCACATCAGCGACAGAATCAGCTACTTATACTATACTTTGTGACATACAATAAAGAATTATGAATTATGGATCGTCCGACGAGAAGCCAACCAGCCCCCAAAGGTAGGATGCAAAGAAAGACCGCATCCCATCCCAATCAGCTGACCTATAGTGCCAAACACGGCGGCAGCCTGTAACCAGTAACCAGTAACATAAAGGTAACCAGTTGTGTCAGACCATATGCCAAGGCAAAATCATGAACAGATCTCCCCGCATGATCGGTTGAACGTGAACCAAGCCATTGGGCGTGGTGGGCGTTAAAATCGCCGAGGATCACGATCTCTGCGGAGGGGATCTGCTGTAGCAAAGAATCTGTAGCCATTTAGACGTGGTCGAAGATTAGGTCTGTTCCGGCATTACTGCTATGGGACCTATAAAGGCACCCGTAGACGCACGTATGGTCATTGCTATCTATGCGTAGCCAAAGGATGGACTGGTCCGAAACTTTAAGACTGCCGAGGCGTCGAGAACGGATGTTCTCTCTGACGTATACGCAAACTCCGGCCCGAGGCACAAAGGAGTGTTCCAGTTTGTATCCCGGATAGGAGAGATACGAAGCATCAGCCGGAGAGGACACCTGCGTCTCGGTTAGAAAGAGCAGAGGCGGCCCCGTCGTCTCGAGATGGTAGTGGACGGCGTTTAGGTTAGAGTGAAGTCCTCTGATATTGCAGAAATTTACGGATAACGTGGCAGGGGTCACCTTGGTCTTGTTGTTCAACTTGCCCCTAGAAGTTGTTGTCTTGAGTCAAATTTGGCTCCCCGTGGAGTAGCTTGGTCTCTAGTGGAGTAACTTGGTTGTGGATGCTTAGCGAAGGATTCTCCAGGGGTGCTGGTACCCTCCTGGGGTAGACCTTCACTTAATTCCGCTACCATGGTTAAGAGGAGGGGGGGGGGGGAATTGGGCTTCCGGCCACCTACACTCACCAGACGAAACGCGGAAGCAGAGCTTCCACTTCACGCCGGTATTCTATAAGGTCGTGGTACCACCCCGGTTTGAGCCGGCCCATACGTGCAACAGCGAAGCTGCCGCGTGCCTCTACCACTGTTATTATGTATAATAGTATTAAATTTAAGTTTATTTATTCTAAAAGTATAAGATGAGATTATTAAAACTGCTATTACCTTATTATTATAAATTCCTTATAAATTCCTAAAAGGGTAGAAAATTTAATAATTGTCATTTATTGTATAATCACAACATTGCAATTTATTGTTTCCTGTAATATTTTTGTTATATGTATCTTTTTTAAAATACTATGCTAAAGTAGGGTTTAGCCTCTATATTTAGGCCATTACCTACATTAAATTTGGTAGTTTTAACAACTCCAGTTAACAATTTTAGACAGGTTTGATTTTTTGCTTCTTGCAACACCGTCCTTCTTTCATTTCTACAAATAAATAAGTGTTGGGTTAGTTTTCCGAATTTGTGATTTTTATAAAATAATTACTATAAATATGAGAGAAATATTAAAAAATATATAAAGTATTGCAATATATAAGTCTTTTACAGTATAATACTGTGCTGGATTAGTTTATTTTTAAAAGATAAATTTAGATTAACACAGCATTCAGATGTCAACATAACCTACATTTTCAATTCGTGTTAGTTAATTATTGCGATTTCATAGGAATGGCTGACGCACCGTCGACAGCGCCTAAGGCAAAAGCGCCTAAAACAAAGGCTCCAAAGGAAAAAGCTGCTAAGGCTGCTGCTCCTGCGGCGCCCGCTGAGCCACCAAAAGCAGTTCGCAAAGTGAACCCTAAACCGCGACACGGCAGACTTTACGCGAAAGCAGTCTTCACAGGATACAAACGTGGTCTTCGTAACCAACATGAAAACACTGCCCTTCTAAAGGTAAGCATTACCTATAGAATTGTTACTTTTTATAGACATCCTTGCATGTGTGTATAAAAGAGTTATTGCGAGCCTCTTGAAAGGTTCTTGAAAGTGCTTCCGTAAAATTTAAGTTTTAAAGGAGGTACTTTAATGTTGAAAATAACATTGTCCCCTATTTCAAGTATATTTCAAACTAATAATAAATCAACCCAACTTGCCCTGTAGTTATTTTTCAGTCTAGGTCAGCTTATTTCGTTTATTTAATCATATGTGTATGGTCGAGCAGCTTTCACTGATATAATCCTAGCATACTGTGTTCGAATTGATAGTTTTTACTTATTTGATTCTCTTTAAAGCACTGTTTTGTTAGTTTGTAGCCAGTTGTCAATTTTGTTTTTAAATGTATTCACACATAATGTGGAAACTATATTTCCTGGAACCAGATTCCAGTTGTGGATCACTTGCAAGGAAATTATATGTTACGAAAGAGTTTGCAAAGTTACTCTAGTATTAGATGAAGGCCACAAGACTGTCTTTCATCTTTTCTAATAAGGATATTTGAAGTTGTGGTAGATTCACTGGGTGATTTGACTTCTTTTCTGCTTAGGATTCCATCTGAGTACCTATATATCTCCATACTTGTGCACTTTCACAATATGCAATTCTCAAAGCAAATGCTGGTCTCCCTTTCCATTTTCCTACAGACGAGTTGTATAAAAAATGGGATGGTTAGACAAACCTTCATCCTGCATATCTTACTTAACACTCCATTATGCACACCCCTGTTTGGGACGCGAGTGCTCGCGCGCTCTACATATGTAGAACTATTTTGTGTAAAGATTTTACAGGAACAATAAATATATATATATAAAAATACTTCAATATCATATGAAAACAAACTTTAATAAGAAACTAAAATAGACGAAACATAACTGTTACCATTTATTAGGCACTTAATATCAGACTTCTTGTGAATTTTGAGAATAATCAATGATTTTTTTGGTATCAAACTTTCTCAGTCTCCTTTTTTTACTCGCTCATATCTTCCACACAGTCTTTATCATTTTTACAACAGTCAAGGCATTAAGGAACTTGATGTTGAGGACGAATCCACTTTTTACAGGTGTCACATTGTTTTCTAGTGGACTTATTGCGCGCTCTGCTACAAAAGGAACATTTCCCGACTCGACCAGTATTGGGGAGTTGGGCTGGGCATGGTTGTAATTCCGATGGCTCTTTCATGCCCAAAAACATTTTCCCTTTCATTTTCAATGATTTTGGAATACTTTCAATATTTATTCTGCGTTGTATGCATGGCGCGACTAGGTGAAAACCAAGTTCATATAAAAAATCCTTCCTGGCCTTACTTCTGTAGTCCTTGTTTATTGTATGTACAATATAACCGTTTATAGCACTTATATTCATTAAATTTAAAAAAAAATGGTAAGTGGCCATTGCCTAGAGTTTTTGGAAACGTCATAAATACTACAAATAATGTCCACGCCATATTTGGTATTGTTGTAAAAAGTTATTATTTCCGGCTTACGTTTCTCTGCTGTTTGTAAATCGATATGATCATCATAGTGCATAGTCGAGTATATAAGCACCACTTTCTTTGATTTTGGCGTGTAAGATACTAAAGTACCTTGTTTTTGAAAGCCAAAAATTGAACTCGTTTTGCTTCTGTTTCTTGTGATTTTGAATTCTTTGGGAATTTGTGGCTTATTTTTCTTAACAGTGCCTACGACAGTAATTTTGCTACCTAAGAGTTCTAAGCATTGAGGTATATTCGTGAACCAATTGTGCATTGTGACGTTATAGCCTAAACCATCCGAAGGGGTAAGCATTCGTTGCACAATGTCCACAACTTTATTTGATTGTGCATAAGGACCATCTGGCTGAGCACCTGCGTATATTTCCATATGGTAGGCATAAGATACCTTTGTATCCATTAGTAAAAATATGTTTATCCCATACTTTGCTGGTTGCTTCATCAGTAATAACTTCTTCCACCCATCTCAAAATATGTGCCATCATTGTGCGAAATATAGTTACTTCCCTTAAAAATAATATAAAACAAAAAAATTCATAATAACAATATTTATACATAATATAAACACTTACATAAAATAAAAACGATAGGTAAACTTCCGACAAAAATGACACGCGAGTGCTCGCGCGCTCTACTATTGTAGAATTTTAGTTTTGGTGCAAAATTTCTATCAAGTGCGATCGTGAAGTTTGCCGAAAGGGTACTAATTGTGATCACCAGCTAGTAATAGATGAATACCGTGAGTGTGAGCATTAGACCCCCACAATTAATGTTAAAATCCCACGAAATGCATGCCTGTTCTACAATAGTAGAACGCCCAATTAATGGAGTGTTAAACAACATTCTCATCTACATTATAACCCAGATTTTCTTAAGTATAAGCGCCGCAAAGATATAATATGCAAAACTCAAACTTTCAACTCAGCTCTTTCACATAAGTTTTTCTGCTTCATGGGACCCTTCCTTTATAACAAACTAAATAAAATTTTAAACACATATCCCAAAACCAAATCTAGTTGTAAAATAACATCCTTAATTACCAAGAAACTGAGAATCTTCTTTTAACCCAACATTAATACTTTTAATTTTCTCAATCGAGTAAATTACTCGTATAACAGTTTCTAAAACCTCTAATAATGATACTCCAGCATCAGGATTGCTTCTGTTACAATCATTAGCACACACACATACACACACACAAACACACTCATATCCACTATATATTTATTTATAATTTTATTATTATTGCCTATAATGTAACTTTTTATAACTCTTATATGATATATTTCCTTTCTGTATTGTATTTTGTGGTATAGGTAATCTATCCGCTATGGGGGCCTGGTGACCTGTAACTAAGGTTTTTATTATAAAACCTATCGTAGGCACCAGTCTCTCACAATGTTAGGCCATTAATACATTATTATTGTTAACTAGGCAGTAAGAAGTTTCGAAGAGTTGAATAAATAAATAAAATAAAAAAATACTATCTATTTCTGCCATTAAAATAACAGTGCATGCTCTGCTGTGAAGGTTATATAAAGCCACTAAAAGTACAGGCTGTGAGGCATTACGTCTTCTCAGTCCTCAGCGGTGACAACAACTTTGTAGCCCGTTTTGATTGAAGTTGGCTGTAAGTGTCCATGAACTGCAGTAATCACTTATTATCGGGTGGACTGTAAGTTCCTTTGACACTTCATCTTTTGGTTACTGGTAACTACAATGTGCGAGCATGCCGCAGCAGCGTCTGCCTTTATATTTCTGCCCTGTATGATGGTATATAAAATAGAAATACTTAACATAGATTTCCTTACGAGATAGTAGAGTTCGTCGAAACTTTGTTACTAGAGTAGATTTTTTTTTTTTTTATAGAATAGGGTGACAAACGAACACACAGTCCACCTGATGGTAAGTGGTTGCTGCGGCCCATAGACATCTACATCTATCTTCCATTACAAATCAAAATGCAGATGCGTTGTCACCCGTGAGGACTGAGATGGAATGCGTCATTTCCAGTAAAAAGGGTCTCCGGTTCTCTACACTCACCATATGAAATACAGCAGTATTAAGCTACTATTTCACGGTGGTATTCTGTGAGAGCGTGGTCCTTCCTCGGTCGAGCCGACCCAATCATGCTACAACTATACTGCTAAAGATACTTAACATAGCCCATATGCCATATGCAATCAAGGCTCTTGATAATTTTTATATTTTCATCTATTGGCGCAGTGCCAAAAGAAGAATTTTAAGGCATTTCTCAGGTAACCAATTCGGTTTGGAGGGGAACTAGTAGGAGATGACATCGGTTCTATAGCCAGTGCTGAGCGGCCTTTGGTGAGATGTAAAGGAATTCACTTTCTTGATTGTGGTAGTGATGTGCTTTTCCATTTCAATAAGCTAAAATTACTGTTAAATGATTTCAGCCTACTGTTTGTTTTTGTGGGGTATTTATTTGGACACAGGAATATAGTAAGTTATTGAAATTGCTTCTTCAATATCAAATTCTTTTAGAGAGAATCACATTATGTGTAAAAATACCCACTCCTTTCAACTGATTTTTAAATGATGCCTAAGACATTTGAAACCTGAACCAGCCATGTGGTCAATTTATTAACTGATTTAGAAAAGTATCCTTCAACTGTCAGATATAGTTAAATTTGGCTAAAAATAATATTTATCTCATTTCAGGTGGAGGGTGCCCGTAGCCGAGAAGATGCAATCTTCTATGCTGGCAAAAAGTGTGTCTATGTGTACAGGTTAGTAGTGGTAAATTATCTGTCTACTTATATATTTACTAGATTTTATTATTGTTAGTTATGAACAATTATGGAATTGCTAATATATTTTTAAAGATAATGTAGTCCATGAGGTGGTGGCATGTTGAAGCAAAATTCATCAACTGACTCACCCTCATTGATGAGACTAGGAGAGATACACACAATTATACATTTTTTAGTCCATTTAAAAAAAATTTTGGCAGATATTTAAACCATAATAATAATTGTGCTGCATTTAAAAATAGTTGCAATAGTGTTTGAAAAATTCAGTCAGTCAGGCGAAATTGATCCATCTGGCAGTTGGCATCTGCAGTTTTTATTTTTTAATTTTTATTAGGATATGATGATGCTACTGACCATCTCCTCTGTTGATTACTAAATCTGTCATCTTTTACGACACACGAGACAATATGGGATGGTGGTTGTTCTAACATTGCTACTTCATGTGCGCATGCTTTATAACACTAAACTATAAATATGTTCTTTTTTATTTAAATAAGTATTTTCTAATATAATTGTTTTAATAAGTGATGAATGTCACTCACGGAGGCTAGAAAGTTCAATGGATACTAGCCACCTGTATGGGACACAATCACAGATACAGTTCCCAAGTGTAATGTGCAAGCACAGGTGCACTCTCTATTTCCTTACTTTCATAGTCGTATGGGGCGGTAATTCAATACAACTGTTGAGAAAGCAAATACAGGCCTAAGGTTCTGCTGCACATAAAGCCTAAGGGCTCTATGTGCTTTCCGAGTCATGGGTGTGAAACACTACCATTTTCCTGACTCTGGGCTGTGAAAGTAAAACCTAATAACTGATTTTTGGGCTCACTCGGGATTTGAACACGGGACCTCATTAGCTGTCGCGTTTACGACTACTAGACCATTGCGGCAGTTAACAAGTGATATGTTTTTGTTGTTTATTAACATGTGGTACAGCCATGTTAACAAATGTTTTCTGGTCCCGAAAATCCGAATTGTCACAAGCAGGTCTAGTTTGCCACAAACAGGTCTAGTTTGCATTCCCTAGTCTGTTGTTGCACTTTGACAATAATCTTGCCTAGATTATATTAATAACATTTATTACATAGCGACAAAAAACAACCCTTAGATACGCAGTATGATACATACTACACACATATAGCCCTAATAACATGTTTGTTGTAGAACTTAGAAGGGATTTCCACACTCTGAATACTTGAAAACAATACCTCGTAAGGTAAGGGTACATCATAAGGTAAAGGTCTACTGGCTAACAGGGGAATCACCCGATCACATATCATAATATTGTTGTGGGGTATTTCCCGTCGGGGATTCCCTGTATGAAAGTATAAATACGCCAATCAGGTTTAATTTTTTCATTTATTATTCCGCCAGTGATGAGGTTAAAAGTCAATTTGAAATTAAGTATTTTAAATGGCGGGAGACTGTTAAACATAAAAAGCGAAAGTTAGATGATTATTTTACTAAAAGTGCCGACGATAGCCTGGATGTGATGTTTTGGCATGAATGATAGCATGATGAAATCTGTGTTTAGATTTACCAAAGTCAGCCGTCACCATTCCAAAATGTGTAATGAATTAGTGAGAAAAAATCAGAAAGCAAGTAACTGCAGAATTGAAACATTTGAAAAGTGCAGGTGAAAGATTTACGTATTTCTTTCGCCGAGTGAACTTCAACATCCAATAAATGATACAATGGCTGTCAACATTCATCATATAAAAAAACAACATAGGACTTGCAGAAGTATGACAGATGAAAATTGTCTTTGTATATTGAAAGTAAGAAGAAAGAAACCCTCTTAGAAATGAGGGGAGGCCTGTACTCAGCTGTCGGATGTATATAGGCAGTAACCTTACTTATTTTAATATTGAAAGTGTGGTTGAGTAGATTTGATATTTCCCTAGAAACTGACATTGTGGCTATTTAAACTGATGGACCATATGTTATGATAAATGTGGGATGGCTTGTTTGCGCTGATCAATAATTGTGTCTCGCAGATAGTGACAATTCGGCTGTCTATGATATGCTTTATGAAAAACATAACTGTTTGCAAGATAGTCCTACCTCAGATGATACTATAAATGAACCATCAATAATTATGTGGACGACAGTGATGATGATGACCATTTAGAAGACCTAGACTGTCCAGAAGCAGGTCTCTTAATGTCCCAAAATGATCTTGCGCGAGAAGTGCGAAAACACAGTTAACACAAGATTAAAACATCAATGACCCGATAAAGAAAATCCGCAACATTGTAGTTTATTTTCAAGGATCACTGTTGAAAAATGAAACAGTACTTCGAAAATATGTGAAAATTGAACTTGAAAAAGGTGGAATAGTCGTAACAATTCTGGAGTGATATTTTCTTTTAAAAAACTCTATTTAAAATGCTCCTATAGATCTCAATCATCCAATTCTCTCAGAAGATGTTGATTTTGAATTGGTAAATAAAGATCTTGATGTGCTGATCCCAATTAAATTGACATTAGAATGAATCTGTCGTTGCAATGCTAATTTACGCACAGTTGTAGCCGCTTTGAAATTTCTTATAAAACAACTGTCTAGCAAAAACTCTACACTTGCCAAAAGAATGAAAACATCCTTAGTGGAACATATAAAACAATGACGAAGTGATGATTTAACTGGTGTGTTGAATTATTTACAAAATCCATGAAAAAATTATGAAAATCAGTTATGATCGGATTTGGAATGCCATGAACATGATTTATTTCCAGTTCCTACACAGGCTTTAGTGAAGAAGCAAATAAAGAGTAATGTTAAAAGACTTAATAGCCAAAATGACACTGAAGACGAAGAAAGGTCAGGATCATGAACAGGTCAGCTAAGGCCAGAAACCTCCAAATCCCAATTGACATTAAAGGAAAAGTTACAGCTGGAAATTGATGAGTATGAAATCCACAGATCCTGAAGTACAAGTACCAAATGTATCGGGTTAGGCAAATAGTATAAGATGTGAAATGAGTCTGTTCGAAAATGGAGGAGTTAGTAGGTATCACTTAGTAACAGCATTTAAGTATCTATTGTCTATTCCTCCAAGCAGTGTAGAATCTGAGCGCTTCAGCTGCTGCTTATGTTGGCAATAAACTACGAAGCAGGCTTGAAAGTGAAATATTGGATGCTTTGATATTTCTGCGATTGTATTTTCGAAATTCTAAATAGTTTTATTGTGTTGTCTTTTTTATTTCTTGAAAATTTATAGTTTCTTTTGTTTTGTCTATTTTCTCTTAATATATTGTGATTTGTGTTTTGCAAATATATTAAAAACAATTATTAAGAACTTTACTTAAGTTTTTTTTTTCTTCATTTGAGCCTAATTAGAAACCACGTAGTCTGATCCATGGATAGCCCTGGAATCAAAGAGATGTATCAAAAATCCCTTTATCCGGGTATTGAAAAGCATGCTTGGGACTGTATTCTAAAGGAACAATGTATCTGTGTTTTGATGCTTCATCAAGGATTGATGTAGATGTCTATGGGCCACAGTATCCACTTATCATCAGATGGACTGCTCATTTGTCACCTTTTTTCTAAATATATAAAAACAATTTTGTGCAGAGCTAAGAAGAGGACGCCGATAGCGGGTGGGCCGCGCGGCAAGAAGACGAAGCTGCGCGCCATCTGGGGCAAGGTGACGCGCCCGCACGGCAACTGCGGCGGCGTGCGCGCGCGCTTCAAGCACAACCTGCCCGCGCACGCCATGGGCCACAGGATACGCGTCGTACGTATACTTGCTCCGAGCTAGCGCTAGCAAAGTCGCAATCTCGTACCTGTAGGTGAAGTGTAGGGCAGAACCCCCCCACTAGATGGAGTGACGACCTGGTAAGACACCTAGGAAGTCGATGGATGCAGGTGTCTCAGGACCATGCTTTGTGGCATTCCTTTGGGGAGGTCTATGTTCTGCAGTGGACTTGTGAAGGGCTGTAATGATGACGATCTATTACTACCATTCCATACTAACATTCTTGTCTTTAACATGCTTCTGTAAGTTGAACCCGAAAACCCTTTTTACTGGATATGTGACATCTTAATTCACAGGGGTGACAACACATTTTCATTTTGATTCTTACCATGAGGCAGACAAGGGGTTTTTTGTCATCCTGATTCTATAAAAAAATAACAGGAAATTCTTGTTGTGTCAGTTTTATTAGCATATTGTATATCTTATTAAATCAAATAGGCAAGAATACATTGATGTAATTGAAAAATAGTAAATGTGCTGACTACATTTTGTGACAAAAGATCAATATTGAATTGTTAATAATTGTGCTGCTAACTGTATTATTCATCATCACAGCCTCATCGAGTAGTATTTTCAATGCCAAACATACTTCTCCCCATCTATTGCCTCATCGAGGCGTAGTTTGCACGCTGAGCGGGGGCGGGTTGGCAACCGCAGGCAAAACTTTGATTTGATATCGTAAGATGCTGCTGCCCATCTGTAGCATTTCCTTCTGTCGCCTCTTACGATATCCACGTGGTTGATTGTATGGGGTAGTGGATATTCTTACACCAACACTACATGGTTTAACTATTCACTTGGAGTCAAGTTGTACATATCCTGTAAATGAATCTCTCACGCTCACGTCGTGAACATAGAACGCCAATCTACCAAGCCAAGCGTTGCGATTGAAAATTGTTCTTAATTACGCATGATGCCAAGACATTTGAAACCTGAATTCATTGTGGATAAAATATTACTGATATAATGTTTAGGACTTTCACAATTTAAAAAAATTCTAAAAGAGTTTCTGACAGGGATTTTTTTGTTTGTTTCAGATGTTGTACCCATCAAGGATTTAAGACCTTTCTGTAAAGTACCATAAGACTACAATAAAACCTAAAAACACAATGTCTCCGTTTATTTTAAAACTTTAATTTTAAATAATAATATAATATCTGCTGTTGCTTGGTTGGTAGAATTCAGCCACTGAGTGTCATACCGTGCCAGTTATACGAGCCGACTGTGGGAAATGCCATCCAGGTCTCCATCAAAGAAATCCAGGACTTCAAAGAGCTGCAGTGTCACGTTCGTGAAGTGTGATTAAGTTCGCCAACCCGCATGTCCAAGGCTTGTTTAAAGTTGGGCTGCAAAATAAATACTTAGGCATATTGTGGGTATGTACTTTATAGGGTTAAATGATGTACCGTGTAGTGGCAATCCATATTGTCCCGTGTGTGTATGTAAGAGGCGACTGTAAGACATGGGCATCAGCATCTTTCTGATAACAAGAAAGTAGTAAAAAATAATTGCGCTAAATCCCCCCATGGAGGTAATCTTACAAATATGTTCAGCACTGTGCAAACCTTCATTCAGGTTTTCTGCTCTACGCCTTGAAGGGACGACATTTTCCAAGGCGTAGTAGGTTTCCTGGTGGTTCTCATTGACAACTTTGTAGAAGTTTCCAGTTAAAAATAAATATAAAATTTCGGAAATATTTCTAGTGCTCTATGTAATACTACCTAAGTCCATTATAACATTATTAAAATTATTTGTATTTTAATGCCGCCCATATGTAGTGATTTCTAAATAATATGGAGTGAGGAGTTAAAGAAAACAATTGCATTAATTTATGCACAGAGGTTTGGAGCCTTTAGTTATTTCGCTTCAAAACCTAGACATGAACCGTATGTTTGTGTATTACGCTATCGACAATAGGTAGCTTACAACAATTCTGTAGAAGACCATAAAAGATCGGGGCGACCCTATGCTGGTAGGGACACAACTAACTATAAATTCAGTGAAAGCCAGAATTCAACAAAACCGTTAAATAAGGAAATTAGAAGGGAAGGCCAAATTGGCCTCTAAAAAGCTTGGCGTGCTCAGCAGAGCGGGACAGTATTTCGTGCCGGCACACCGCCTGCAACTATACAAGGCGCAAGTTCGGCCGCACATGGAATACTGTTCCCATCTCTGGGCTGGGGCTCCCCAGTACCAGCTCCTTCCACTTGACCGCATCCAGCGCAGAGCGGCTCGAATCGTCGACGACCGAGTGCTTTCCGATCGGCTCGATTCACTGGCGTTGCGAAGAGATGTTGCATCTCTTTGCGTATTTTATCGCATCTATCACGGGGAGTGCTCTGAGGAATTGTTCGGATTAATCCCAGCCGCCAAATTTCGTGAACGCACGAGACGGTAAACGTCCCGATACCATCCACACCATCTGGATGCTTGGCGGTCCACCACTGTACGTTTCACAAGGAGTTTTCTTCCACGTACAACCTCTCTGTGGAATAGTTTATAACCGGCGATTTTTCCGGACCGATACGACCTGGGGACCTTCAAGAAAAGAGCTTACTCCTTTCTAAAGGGCCGGCAACGCACCCGCAATTCTCCTGGTGTTGCGGTTGATCATGGGCGGCGGTAGTCACTTAACATCAGGTGAGCCGCATGCTCGTTTGCCCCCTCTTCTATAAAAAAATAAAATGAAAGATCGGGGAAAAAGTTTCTTCGTATTTTAAATACAAATTCAAAACATTTTTTTCCTTCATAATTTAATTGTAATATATATGTACCATTTTGTTCGGTAACTTTTCCATCTTGTAGCTGTAGATCTTTGATCAAAAAAAAAAAAATGCGACAGGTATCTAGTTTTGCCAGTCCTCTCTTAGAAAGTAAAAATCTGAGGTTGTAAGACTATATGGTGGATGCATTAACACTTCCCAACCAACCTTTCAATTTTTTCCGATTTGCCAAAGATTGCTCTGTGGAACGTCGGTGCTTTGGGGTAAGTGCGCCATACGTTTGTTTTCAGGGGTACTGAACATTTTTTAAACGTAAAATGGTATTTAATTAAATTGCAATATTTTTACAAGACGTAAGTGAGTACAAAATCATTAAAAAAAAAACGTTTTAAGGGACTAATGTTTATTTAAAGTGGCTGGTGCAACTTGTTGCTTATACAAAGTTTACAAAATCTCAGTCTAAACCAAAACAAATTAAATCAGTCCAAAAAGTTAATTGTTTATCTTTTTAAAATTTATTAAATGTAAGAATGTAATGATTTCTTAAATTTACGCGAACACTACATGTTGAATAAAACTAAATTTACGGATTTTATCGCGTTTATTTCACTACTTTTACTTATTTTTAATTCCCGACGTTTCAATGTCATAGTTAGTCCGGCTACCTTCAGTTTTTGAATATTAATTTTTGGTCCGATTTACGCAAAAAGAGCTTACAGTATCATGAAGTCTTGCAGTGATATGCTTAGGTTTGGGTTTAATTTTGTTAATTATAAGATCCCAAGCAGGTGGCAGCACCCATCCATCTTCTCTATTGAAATTTGGATGTTTTTTAATTTCAATAGCCTCGCGTAATCATCCTTGGTAGGAATCGGTGTTCTTTTGCGAGGATTTGTGGTTTATCAAATCGAATGTAATGGTGGGGACGATCTTGTTCATATTTGCAGACTGCAGACTTCCCGGAGCGTCGGTGCTTTACGTCAGCTATATGTTCTTTCACGCGGGTTTTTATGGATCTTTTTGTTTGACCTATGTAAGAGAGACAACATTAGTAGTTAGGTTGTTGTTGTTGTAGTAAGGTTTTGGCATGCTCTGATCACGAATCTGCATTTTTGCGTAGGATGCACGGTTCCGGAGATGTGCAGATCAATTAACTCTTATCTAATTGATATCCGCTGCGAGCCTCCACCGTCATTAGCGCTCCATTGTTCTTATCTACCTATCTATTGTTCGTTCAATACCGTCATTATCTATTCTTCCTCAGCGTGGTGCTATTGTATTATACTCCTTTGTTCCTATCTACACTAATCTGACTTATTAATAAAACACATTACCCAATTTTGTTAAAATTTTTATTTATAAAATAAAAAATCTTATTACTTATTATCTATAAAATAGGAGCGAAACATCTCATCCACTAAAATATCGTTGTACAATGTGTTCCCTGTAAATATACTCGTAAAACTATGCATTGAACATCCCTGAAACTTATATAGCAAATACATTAAGCAATATTCGCCACAAACTGAAGTCCACTCATTCTGAATCCTATCAACATTCCAGTTCCATCTTTTACAATTTCTTTTAAAAAACTCTAGATGATATCGTACAGGTGCCCGTCCGAATGAATCAAAATATTGACCGACGTCATTCGTATCGATATATAAAGCTACCCAATGTGACCCTGGTTTATCATCTGTATCCAAATTGCATATTATATACGTTGGTACGTGGGTGTACATGGGTAGTTTATTGGCAGCATAAACATTATTTTCTAGAGTGGGGTGAATCTTTTTCAGATGTTGTACATCTAGTGTATCCATAATATTACTGCTATTAGTAGATTATTACAGTACCAATCTACTCAATGACTAATATAGGAGTGATCAATTATAGTGATTTCTAAATATTAAATTGCATTCTTTGTGTTATACGAATCGTATTTGAGTCACCAATACACTGAACAAGACGCGACAGGAAGGACGTAGGAATGTAGAGATAAGCAACAGAATGTAAGGTAAGCTTGTTGACGCATAAAGATACTATCAATTTCTACTGCAGAAATTCTTTAGATTAGAATTATTACTCACTGGTACTATATAAGACCAAGCAACTGCAGTCATGGAGTTAGTGTATGGTCGTTTGACCGCAGTGGATCTATCAATACTACGTTTGTGTTACTTCAACGCATCAAAGGCCATGGATGTAAGTGTTTATTCTATTGACAAACTTACTTTTCTTTCTGTTATTTTCTTACGTGTGTATGATTTAGTGTTAACAAATTATATTTAAATATTATGTGTGTGTATATGGTTAAGCCGTGATAGCTCAGATGGTTAGTGCAAAATGTAAAATTCACAGTACGCGACCCGGGTTCGATCCCCGCCGGCACCAATTAAATTGTTAATTACAATTTTAAGTGCTGATTTACCACGTGCTCAGCTGTGAAGGAAAACATCGTGAGGAATGCATGTCTGAGAAAATTTCGAAGGCATGTGAAGTTTGCCAACACGCATTGAGGTATCGCAGCGAACATTTCCTAGCCCTAAAACCCTCTCAGAAATGAGAGGAGGCCTATGTTCAGCAGTGGACTTTAATAGGTTGTAACTTTAGCTTTTTTAACTTTTATGATTAAGTGTTAACAAATTGATATTAACATGATAACTGTGTTGTTGCAGAAATCATTGAGCTTCGATGAAAATACCTATAAACAGTATTACTACTCGCCACTCTCCCCTCAAGAAGAGAGTAACGACATCGTCATTAATAATAACACATGCGATGGTGGAAAAAGAAAATCGCAATCGATTGATCATTTTTTTGAAGCTGAATCAAAAATAAAAAAGAGGAAGCTGTTATCATCAACCGTAGCACGAGCCGCTAGAGATGGTGTATCATACATTTCTACTAATTCTGACGACGGAGACCAAGCGACGCATCTCATCAAAATTGAAATGTACGATATGAAGAAGCTATCCAAGATTCCAACTACTGATCATTGGAAACATGCTTCCACGAGGATTAAATATTACGTAAAGACTAATAAGGATAGCATCTACGACAACACAAACGCCCTCGTATACAATATTACAAAGACAATAGCAGAAAGTGAAAAAGTTAAAAAATACTTTTTTAACAATGACAGTCATTAGCTGATCATTAGTGAATGTGATTCTGTTTACTTAAATTACTTCCGTGTACTCATTATATTCTATTTCTAATCCTTTGTTAGACTTAAATATCGGACATTATTTGAAATTTGGGTATCAGTTGGTCTACCAACACTGAACTGTTACTTACTCTGCTACCTATTTTCTTCTTTACTATAAGGATGGCAAACTTCAGTGAAGTGTGCACCAGTGCTTTCTTCTCCACAACCATGGAAGAGAATACGGAACTATTCAACAGCGAATTAAATCAGGAGTTGTCTAAAGTTTGTGATGAAATGGAGAAGGATCAACTGTTCGATTCATCGTATGATGATGAGTTGTATAATCACTGTGCGATGGTTGAAACACAGTTTAAGTAAGTAAAATAAACATTCATTTCGATCATAATTTACACAATGTCTTGTACAGTTTTTAATAAATTTAAACATTTTAGTAGTCAACCACTACAACTTGGAAGAGGAACGAAGCGAACGAGCAGCAAAGAACCCAAGATCATCAAAAAACCAACAACGGAAGCAGAAGCGCCTACCTCTGCAGGGAACAGTATCAGTAACGATGATCAAGTGGAATGTCTAACGTGTCATATATTTATCAAGAAACGGTATTTAGCTAATCATTTTAAAAGTAATGTTCACAAAAATAATCTTTTAAATTCACATAATTCTTTATCAAACGTTAGTGTTATTGAATCTGCTTTTGGAAATAGGATTTTAACTTATAAAATCAAGAGTAGAGTAGATAGTTCGACATTGGTAAATTTTGAAACTCCTGAACTATTTTTAAATTCTATTAAAGATGATATTTTATTTTTAATACAAGAGTGTATTCATCAACACATAATTTTTAAAGTAAACTTCATATTGCATGCTGATTTTGTTCAACAAACTAAAGATATTCATGATACGTTCGATTTTCAAACGCTTAACTATATTATTTGTCAAGGAGATGACTTAAATATTTTTTTTTCATCTTTAAATGATACAATTACTACTAAAATTAGTGCATTTGAAAAAAAAGATAGTGGATGGAGTCTAAAAAACATAAAATCTATAGACATGAATGTTAATAAATTTAACCCCCTACGCGGTACTTCATACATAGATCTTCCTCGTGACATAAAATTAAAAAAGGCTGTTATAAATGTAAAAAGCAAGGATTATTTTTGTTTTAAATGGGTGTTACTGATTCTGCTAACGTTCTTAACGTTAGCAAAATCAGATTTCGAAAAAGATTTTTATAAATTAATGAATAATTCAGTCTTCGGAAAGACTATGGAGAATATTGAAAAAAGGGTTAACATAAAATTAGTTACACACTGGGAGAACCAGGGCAAAGCTTTAGGTGCTCAAGATCTAATCGCTAAACCACAATTCATAGTCTTTCAGTATTTTCGGAAAACCTAGTTGCAGTTCAGTTGCGAAAAACAAAGTTAATATATAACAAACCAATTTATTTGGGGTTTTGCATTTTAGATATTTCAAAAACATTAATGTATGATTTTCATTGTAACTATATGGTTAAAAAGTTTAGTAAAATCAAATTATTGTATACAGATACGGATAGTTTAATATATAATATATTTACAGATGATTTTTACTCTGATATAAAACCTGACCTTTCATCATACTTTGATACCTCAGCTTGTGATGCAAATAATATTTTTGAATATCCAAAATTAAATAAAAAGAAATTAGGTTTTTTTAAAGATGAAAATAATGGTAAAATCATGAAAGAATTTGTGGGTTTACGATCCAAAATGTACGCTTTTAACTTAGAGAATAAGACTATAGCCAAGGCAAAAGGGGTAAATAAATGTATCACTAAAAAGATGACCATGGATAATTATAAGTCTTCTCTATTTAATAAAAAAGTGCAATATTATAGTATGCTTAGATTTAAATCAATTAAACACACAATTTTTACACAATAATTAAATAAGATTGGTTTATCATATAATGACACAAAGAGGCATATTTTAGATAATAATATTGAAACATTAGCTTGGGGTCATTATAAACTGCGTTAAGTGTTGATAGTTTTTAATTTTATGTCTGCATGTAAATAAAATTTGTATTGATTGTAAAATAATGATAATAGTATAATATGACGTAGAGTTTATTACATATTTAATCGTTTGTTTTATTGTAAATAATTTAAGTTAATTGTTGTTTATATTTGCGTGTGTGTGTGCATTTATTTGAGGTTGAGTTGATTGTAAAATTATGATGTACTAATTGTGTTAGAAATAGTATACAGATCATTCTGTTTTATATAATGTTTGCAATATATATTAATTGTTAACACCAACACTTTCATTTTTTATTTCACCCCTTAGAACTTTAGACGTGTGTAATGTTTCACTTTATCCATCCGTTTACTGCTATTGTGGCGGGGCCAAGTGGATGTGGGAATTCAAATTTTGTAACAAATTTCATAAAATCAGTTACAGAAATATGTAATTGTGATTTTAATCAGATCACATGGTGCTTTGATGAAATGCAACCTTTATATAATTTACCAAATGTTAACTACCATCAAGGAATTCCAAATGTTAATATGTTTGATGGTGAAAACCCACATCTTGTTATTATTGATGATCTAATGAGAGAGTCCGATGGAAGAATTGTGGATATATTTACAAAAGGTAGTCATCACAGGAATCTTAGTGTATTTTATTTAACACAAAATTTATTTCATCAGGGTAAAGGGCAAAGAGACATATCCTTAAACTCAAGTTATATAATATATTTTAAAAACCCTCGAGATAAAACTCAAATAAGATATTTAGCACGACAAGTGTCACCAGATAACCCAAAATTTATTGAAGATGCCTACAGGGATGCAACTCTAGAGGCGCATGGATATTTAATGGTAGATTTAAAACAGAATAGCAATGATTTTTGTCGTATCAAGACAAATGTCTT
Organism: Parnassius smintheus behrii; assembly: GCA_036936625.1. NCBI lineage: Eukaryota > Metazoa > Arthropoda > Insecta > Lepidoptera > Papilionidae > Parnassius > Parnassius smintheus. Next base: position 1,767,412 of record JAUPFT010000001.1, read on the forward strand.
CCCATTTAATGGTTTCTGCACAGTCTACGTCCCCACAAAAGAGTTTAAATACACCAAGAATCAAACATTCCAAATCATTGCTAAATGAT
>JAUPFT010000001.1:4192500-4202500 GCA_036936625.1 Parnassius smintheus behrii
ATCCTAATTATACCATTATTTCGTAGTTTGTTGTATATAGTATCGTAATAATACTAATCGAAAATACCATTTTACATAAAGGTCAACTTGTATTATTATTGGGTCCTTTTACATTTTAATATTAACCCTACGATATCGAGAATTTCTGTATTGCACATGAGTACCACTTTTTTTTTAATAAAATTAGAATTGGTTCCCTTTGTAGTCAATTGGTGCTCGATCGATGCATTTATGTTTCATCCTTAATACAACTATAATGGGCTACCACGATAAAAAAGCAATGCTCCAGAAGCAATTGATTTGAAACAGAATTCCAAAATATTTTATGAATCAGATTTTCAGATTCAATTAAGCAGATATGGTTTCTTTTGTACTCTTTTCGTTTTACCCTTATTGAATATCAAATATATTAGGTACCAATATCGAAAATTTAACTTACACTAAGATCTTTAGACAAAAATAAAAATAAAACCATCAAAAAACGTTACGTATAGATAAACTAGACGCGTGACATGGGAAAAAAGGAACATGAAACGTCAAACGTGATATAACTTTTTTAAAATAGTATAATTTTATTTTCAATGTACATTATTTTAAGGGTCTAAATCCAACCCTAACCTAATCTTGGTAACGTAACTAAACTAACTGTAAAATAAAACTTTAAAAATGCGTCTATACAATAATTTAATGGAAACAAAATTAATACAAAGTTATTAACCTATGATACGATATTCCATGTTCATTTTTAATTTTTGCATCATTTTACCACGCAACTAGACATATTTATGACAGACAAATCTGTCCTGCGCGCACACCACTGTCGACCAATTCACGTTGGCCCTAAACTGTTATTTTAGGGCCAGCGCACTGGTCCGTTTTAGTTGTTCGGTCGGCCCGGTCCATACGCTAGTAATATACAAGTCGAAGACGCAATCACAAAAAATAATTTTATTTAGGCGCTTTACGGCATACTCTAGTGCGTTGTTATTATGTGATGGTTAGTGTGGTGGTCTAAAAGTTTCTGACTTCAACGTCAGGATGTTATATTTTCTCAACAATATTATTGAGCAAAAATAATATAAATAAATTATATTATGATAATAATTTAGGTCGTTGAACTACTTATTGGCTAAAAGCCTGCTTGGTAGATGCACTGCTTTGTTCCTGCCTGAATAGCATAGAAACCCGGTCTAATTACAGGCATTCCATCTTAGTCCTCAAAGGTTACAACTTATTTGTAGTCTTATTAGTTTTAAGTCAGTTGTTGATGGCTGTGGACTAAAGGAGCCACTTACCATCAGGTGGAATGTATGTTCATTTGTATGTTCATTTTTAATTCAAATCAATAATAAATAAAAATATTTTAAATTTTTAAATGAATCTAGTTTTTTTTTTTTGAATTTAAATGCGTATAATAACTTATTTTATTATATTGATACTACAATACCTAAAAAGATTTCATTTATATGTGTAATGTTCGAGTAAACATAATAAAACACTATGTTTAACATGTTATTGTTATACAAAACATGGATTCGTAAATTTTTAAAGTATAGACTGATATTTTGTATCACTGTCCCTTTTTTGTAATAGGACAGAAAGTCAAATTTCTTTCAGAAACGTTAAAACTTTAACATTCATGTCTACTCAACATAGGCAGAAGATCGGTGGAAGTCGCTTCGGCTACTTGCGCTATTAACTTTTCCAATATCTCGGCCCTGGAGCGTTTGAGAAAATAAATCGCGCTTTCAAATAAACTAATCGAATAGTGGTAAAGTAAACCAAAAGAAACAATGTAAAAAAGTCATGAAGGTCACAAAAGCCATGAAAGTTCAGTGTCTGTGAGACAGTTATTTGATGATAGAGACAGTCAGTCCGTAATATCAAAATAACTGTCTTATATTGATTTGAGTGCCGTTTGGAAATTAATAATCATTTAAAACATTTTTCTTGTCTATCTGTCGGTTCGGGCCCAATTCCGGAATGATTTAAACCGATAGTATTAAAATTTCACTAACAAATAAATTTAGGTTATGTTTTAACCAAAAACGATTTTTTTAAAAAAAAGTTAATAAAATACATTGTATGTTGTATATTTAAGTTTAAATGACGCAACGTTATCAGACCCTAACCAGATGAAGGGCGGGTTTTTAATTAAGTAAACTTACGTAATAGCTGGTCTCCTCTGAGACCAACCGCCGGACTGAAATTTAGTCTAAAGAACATGAGTCATTACTGAGTTTCCTTTCTTCTTTCTTCTCTTCTGTCATTACAAATAAATTTAGAATGCTTTATGAATTTCTAAAGAATAATAAAATATCAACTGAGCAATGGTTGATGTTGACGTGTGATAATTTCCCTAAAATATCTGCTTAAAGTCACAAAATACACGTGAATGCTTTGAAATTTCCATAAATGTAGTATATTAACATCGTAGCACATAAATAATGTTGCTGGAACATTAAAATTCCTTGATATAAATGGTCTCGTTATCTCGTTTTATATTCTATAGAAATATTATAGTGTAATTAATATTATACTGGAAGTAAAATACTTACTAGACTTATTCTTAATACAAACGAATAAAAAATAAAAGAAGTATTTTAAAAAGGTTAAAAGTTCTTTGAACAATTTTATGAGAAGAATCTCTATAAATATTCCCTCACATTCAGAGGCTTGTGGAATAATTAGAGACGATAGCAGAAGACCAGACAGTTCTTTCCTTTTCTTTCCTTCCTTTGTTTTCCTTCCTTCCGGACTTTGGGAGATAAAACTCTTGTGTAAAATACTCTGTGCGTAGACAAGCAGCTTATAATTTCAGGGATATGTATACGTGATAGAACTATACTACAGGTAGAGCTATGCTAAAGATAAATGTTATGGTAGTTGCATGAATAAGTCGGCTTGACCCGGGTAGGACCACACTCTCACAGAATAGCACCGTAAAATAGCCGTTTAGTGCTTTTGTGTGGTGAGTGTAAAGCACCGGAGTCACTATTTACTGGATACGAGGCATACCATTTCAGACATCAGACAGCGAATCTGCATTTTGATTCTTAATCGAGGATATATGTAGATGTCTATGGGCTACAGTATGCACTTACCATCATGTCGATTATATAACTCTTAGTCACCATTTTTCTATAAAAAAAATAGTAGTCCCATACCCTTAATCATTGGGATACGGTCGCTTTATGTGATATTAATATCCAAATTTTAATTTATCACTTCGTATTAAATTCACCAAGTACGATAGTGAACTTTGTCATGTCTCATACTTCGAAAAGAAAAATGCTTTCTTCTCCAAACAATTTCATTATACGAATTATTATATTTCAGAAAACGTCAATACAGCCGAATATATCTGAAACCTAGTTAGAAGCTATTATGTAGAAATAATAATATTATTCTTTTAAGTTTTCAAGTCAATTGTTAGTTTTTACAAAAGTTTATTTTTCGCCCATTATTGAGTGGGCTAAGGAATATCATAACACAAGTTCAAGGTGAACAGGTAAACTTTTTTTATAGAAGAGGGGGCAAACGAGCATGCGGCTCACCTGATGTTAAGTGACTACCGCCGCCCATGACCAACCGCAACACCAGGGGAATTGCAGATGCGTTGCCGACTCTTTAGAAAGGAGTAAGACCTTTTCTTGAAGGTCCCCTGGTCGTATCGGTCCGGAAAAATCGCCAGTGATAAACTATTCCACAGAGAGGTCGTACGCGGAATAAAACTCCTTTCGAAACGTACAGTGGCGGACCGCCAAGCATACAGATGGTGTGGATGGTATCGGGACGTTTGCCGCGTAGTGCTTTCACGAAATTTGGCGGCTGGGATTAAACCGAACAATTCTCTCACTCCCCATGGTACATACGAAAGAAAATGCACAGAGATGCAACATCTCTTTGCAGCGCCAGTGAATCGAGCCGAACTGCTTTAAAATAAAAATAATAGTGACATTAAAATCTTCATCCCCTATTTTTACACTCTTAGGCAGAGGACAGTTTCTTCAAATCTATTTGTTACCGCCTCCGAAGCTTAAACTTAAAAAAAGAGTTATAAAAATCGATTTATAATCAAAGTAGTTGTGCCCGAACAAAAATAAATATATATTGATTTGTTATAATAACACCCCACTTTGGAATACAATAAGTTTTTAAGTTGAAAGAAGCCGTAGTTAAAAGAGATTTAAAGGTACCAACAAACATTTTTAAATTGTGCATCACATTGCAAAAATAATGTTTTTTTAGTGTATTTTATATGGGGGTTATCCGCCGCTCTCACTTGTATCACTACTCCAACTATCAATCGCCTGAGGGCAGAGATATTGAAAAAGTTAACAGCTAGATTAGCCGTCGAGACCTTGAGTGCACTTTGTATTTCGTTGAATGGATAGGACATTGTAAGGGCGTTTTTATAGAAAGTTTTGAGTAAGTTATTTTTAAGTGGAAATAATTAAATATTTTTATTTATTGAGCTGAGTTTGTAATCTTTCGATTTAGATTTTTTATTATTTAGATACACATGAGCCGTGTATTAGGTGCATAAGATAATCTATTACCGTCACATCATTCCGTGGATGGGGCAGGACGCGACACAAGGAAATGAACAAAGGCTACATCGTCTTCCTGATAATAACAGTAAATAATAAAAACTGCGATTACCAACTCACCTGCATAATAAAATCACTCGTATAAGGTAATTGTGCTCGACGGAGACTGTGCGTTCAACATAGCATAACTAGTGGGGGCTCGAACACGTTACTCTTACTTGATTAAATTTCTTTATATTTCATGGTAATTAAACGTTACTCGTATGATTTTTAAAAATAGTTAAATCTAGATTATCTATTTCAGAAGTTATTTTATAAAAAAAGGATAGCTAAAATTGTAGATAATCGATAACGTAAGTTGTATATCACAGAATGTAGATAAAGACGTAACATATCCAAAACAGTCGTATTATAGACACATAAATATGTATGTAAATAAAGTTTTATATTTTTTTTGCATTTTATTGAAATATTAAAATAAGAATAATTTATTTTAGGATAATTAAGTCATAGTTGAAAGTCACATCTATATTCGTAACTAGCTGTGCCCGTAACTTCGTTCGCGTGGAATCATTACTTTTGCCATTCGAAGTGATGATGATTTATTTGTGTATTAAAGACACTAATCTGAATAAAAACATTCAGTTAGTAGTAGGAAGTTGTGGCCCATAGACATCTACACTTATTATCGATTAAGAATCAAAACGCAGTTGCGTTGTCACCCCTGAGATGAATGCCTAAGGTGAAATGCCTCATTTCCAGTAAAAAAGGGTCACCGGATCTCTACACTCACCATACGAAACGCAGCAGTATTAAGCTGCTATTTCACGCTGGTATTCTGTGATAGCGTGGTCCTTCCCCGGTCGATCATTCATGCTACAACCATAATATAGCTGCAGCGTGGCTCTACCACGTGTAAAAACGTAACGGGTTATTTTGAAATCGCAAAATACGTATTTATTTATTTTTTAAATACAGTACTCTCAGTTAGTATTGAGTCAATTGACCTGTAAAATATTTTTGTAATAAAATAATAACCCTAATTTCACCCTGTTCAAAATGATTTCAAAGTGAATTTCTACGCCATAAGAAGTAACTACCTGCTGCCCAAATTTTAGATTTCTACTTAAAGCGTTTTTGGTTGAGCTTGTGCACTGGCATCTATGACTCAGTATATAAGGAGTGTATTATAATAGTACACAATGAGCAGTGACATCTGTCGGTAAGTGGCAAAACTAACTTTACGGAAATTTAAATTTATTCTGCTCGTTTTGACTACGTCCAATATAAATTAAATTTTATAAATGCTATTTGCAAACTAAAATTAAAAAAACTTCTGGTATTAAATAAGATTGTCTAATTTAAAGTTCCTATTAAATAAGCAAATATAAATAAATAATATGCACTTTATTCATTTAAATTAAAGAGAACTAATACATCAGAATAGCACTACAAACTCTTCTCCGCTCCAAGAAGCATGATAATGCGCACAATGATATCTTTTTTATACATAATTTTCATTGAATGCATAATGCATGCAATGATACTCAGCTATGGATCATATAATATTGGCTGTATGTTATGATATATAGCCCGCTTCTTTGGTTCCGTAATCGGGTAAAGCGTACGTGGAAACTGTGCCAAATATGAGGCAATCAATGGGGAGGCCTATGGTCAGTAGTGGAATTTAAAATGCTTTAACGGTTATTGAATAAAAGGAAGGAACTTAGATTTGCTGATCCAATACAAACATTGCGTTGAAAGCAGCAAGCATAGTAATTATTTACATATTATGTGTCCTTCATATCTTGTTTATAATTAAATCTTATGGTGCTTGAAAATACTTATATCGCTATCCATATTAAATTATGTTTCACGGCTTTATTATTTGTGATTTATTGTTAACGTATTGAAGTAGCACCTCCATGTACTAATGCTGGCAACACTACCCTTGTCTAGCTCGGGTCACGTGTTTCCATTCGAGTCATTCTATACATCCGTGCTCAAGGCTTTGCACGTTTTTCTAGCCTTATTGTAGAAAAGTTGACTAATTTTCGGCAAAAATGAGAAGAAAAAGAAAACAGGAAAAAGATGAAGAAGAAATCAAGAAAAAAATTTAAAATTGCAAAAGCAGTTAAACAAAGTTACCAATACGGAAGAATCCTTTCTGTCTATTGACGAAATCTGTTGCTGAAAGTCCGATTTCTCCAACACCTGGAACTTCAGCTGGCAGTGAACCTTCACAGCAGATGGTGTTAGAGGAGCAACTCGACGAAGACATACTGGTTTAGCGTGGTGATGCACCTAAGACTGAGACCCCAATGTGTCTAGCAATCCATAGTATTGGAACCAATCGGTGGCAAGACATACTTGCTAAAGGGTTGGCAAAAGACGTGAAAGAAAGTCTTTTGAAGACTTATCTTGTACCCTCCAACTATGACCTCCTGATTGTACCAGCTCTAAACACGGGGGTTAAAGCAGCTCCGACAGAGACCTCTATAAAACGAGAATCGTCACTTTTGTTGAAACAAATGCAGCTAGGCGTCGCCATTGCAGCCCTAGGTGCTGTTGCCACTATGATCATTTCGGACGAAACTGGCAAACAAAACTTTTAAAACCTTTAAGCGACGCCTGTCGCATTCTTTGCGATAGACATTTTAAAGAATCTAGAACATGTAGAGGTTTCATAATTTCGTTTATTAATACTTACCCGGTCTACTTTCAGTACCAACAGCAACACTGGCCATTTAAACTACCTAAACCAACATCTCAAGGTAGACAACAAATTGCAGCTGCAAATTTACAACACAAGGCGAGGGCAGCAGCGGTTAACGCCGCGCCCGCGGGAGGCACCGCAGCAGGCAGACAGCACTTCACGCCGCCCGCCGTCAATCAAGCGGTCGATGTCTTGCCGGACATAGACGAGGTACTATTTTCGGGACAACTTCAGTACTTTGCCTAAAATAACTTCCGACAAAACTATTTCATCTTGGGTGTAAGGTTATCAAATACTATTTAAAAGTACGCCATATCGTACTAGTGATCCTAATGTTTACCCCAAAAACATCCCACGAAGCCCATAATTTTAACAAGTCAATTAAAAGCCTTCTAGATATTGGTGCAATTACCACCGCACACATAAAAGAGCGAATTCATATCCAGTTTATTTTAAGTGCCAAAACCGAACGAAGAAAATAGATTTATATTGGATCTAAAACACTTAAATAAATTTATAGGAACGGGATATTCTAAGATGGAGGATTACTGAACAATATCAAAATTGATAACCAAAAGCTGTGCAAATATGGCTTCCATAGATTTAAAAGATGTTTATTTTCTTGTACCCATACAAACATCTCACTAAAATACTTTTGATTTGAATATAATGATGCGCTTTTTGAATTCAATTGCCGACACAGCACCTTATGTTTTTACTAAATTAATGAAACCAGTAATAGAATTTCTTATAAATAATGAAATGGTATCTGTTATATACCTTGATGATATATTTTGTATTGGATGTTCGCTTTTGGAATGCAAGTCTTACTACAAACTTTACCCAAAGCTTTGGTTTCATAGTAAACAAAGAGAAAAGCTTCCTGGAACTATACACTCAATGTATATTTTTAGGTTTTATTTTTGATTTCAAGAACATGGCGGTAAAATTGCCCGATTCTAAACAAAGTGGGTATTTCCAAGTTCTTTAAACTACAAAAATGTAGGTAATCTTCGTGAATTCGCTCGACTCTTAGGACTTCTACTGTCTGCATGCCCTGCGGTTAAATATTCATGGCTATACACTAAACGTTTTGAACAGTTCAAATATCGGTGCTTACTCGACAACCCTAGTTTTGAAAAAATCTTAAAGCTTCTAACCGACTTCAAACTGACATGCTTTGGTGGATAAGCCATATTGATCATCGATTCCATCCACAAAACTGTGATAAATATGATTTAGAAATATTTTCTAACGCACTATCTACAGGTTGGGGTGCTTATTATTACATGAAAAACTATTTTGGCTACTGGAAAGATCATGAGAAATCTTTGCATATTTACGAATTAGTTACAGGCAGCTTTTCTGGCTCTAAAGTGCTTCGCTATTAATTATATTCAATTAAAAATTATTGCGAATTGATAATGTTACTGCAATGTCTTGTATTAATAGGATGGATAGCATAGCATACAGTTCGATCATTTAAATATTATTTTCAGACAAATATAGAAATGGTGTGAAATTCGTGCAACAACTATATTCTCTTCTTATATAAATACTACGAAGCAGATCAAATGTCTCTTAAGAAATTTTTGGACACTAAATGGGAACTTCATGATAAGGCATTTAATAAATTAACTCTTTGCTACGGTTACCCAGATATAGATCTTTTTGCTAACAGACGCAATGCTAAAAGCCATAAATATATGCCTTAGAAATATTAGCCTGATGCCTAGGCCACTGACGCTTTTACCGTTCCTTGGAAAAATATGTTCTTCTACGCATTTCCACTTTAATAATTTTATCTTTAATAATTTTCATAATTTGCACTAATAACAAAGGTCATACAAAAAATATTAATAAAAGAGTAGAAGGTACTAGTAGTACCATATTGGCCTACGCAACCCTGGTTCCCAGTATTTCGAAAACTAATTTGGTCTATGCCAATATATTTAAAACCAAAAAAAGACTTGTTATTGTCTCCTTTCAAAATGCCTCAAAACCTACAAAGCACCTTGAGCTTAGTAACCGCGAGGCTTTCAGGAATACTTTATTTAAGACATGTTTGTCCTCGAGATCAGTAAAAATTATATTGTCTTCTTTATCTAATTCTACATATAAACAATATGACGGATGTATTAAAAATTGGATAAAATATTGTAAAATACATGGTTATGATAACTCTGTAGTTTCTGTTCCTATAGTAATTCATTTTATTTCCATTGTTTTTGATAAAGGTACCAAATATGGCACTATTAACTCTTACAAATCAGCATTATCCTTATTGCTAGGTAATTTAATACATGACGATAGAATTAAACGATTCATGAAAGAAGTTTATAGGTTAAGGCCCATTTTTCCAAAGTATAATTTGAAGTGGGACCCAACCATAGTTCAAAACAACTCTACAGTGGCCTAACTCCGACCTCGACTTGGACACTCTGTTCAAAAAGATCGCAACACTGTTGGTTTTAGTAACTGCACATCGTGTTTAGACTATAGCACAAGCTCTAATGCTCCTCAACCAGTGTTGAGATTACCTTATTTTAATGTTCGCCCTAGTATATGTCTTGCTTAGAAATGTACATCAATAAAACTCAACCGCTTCGTAGTAATTTATATTTGTATATTAATTTCAAACGCCCACGTTCATAAATAAAATCTCAGACTCACAGCCGCTGGATAAAAAAGATACACTTTACGAGTGGCATAGACACTTCCATATTCAGTG